>VZRU01015095.1:0-13566 GCA_013398155.1 Pedionomus torquatus
GGGGCTCCCTCATACTGCAGCCGCCGCCGGGCCCAGGCACTCCCTGCCCGCCGCGCTCAGGCGGCCGCCACCACCCTCGACCGTTCCCGGGCAGCGCTGCCGAGTCGTCCAGGGCGGGCCGGGCCCTCCTGGGGCTGCCGCTCCCCGAGACGGCACCGGGAGGGAGCGGGCCTTGGGAGGCTCCCGGAAAGGGCCAGCTGCTGCTGCGGAGCCTGTCACCGGCCCTGGGCATCCAGTGCGGCACCTGGCTGCCTGGAGCCTTGCCGGGCCGGTAAACATCCTGGGTTTAGCCCTGTAGGACGAATGTGAGAGCAAGCTTTAAGAAAGGTTTGAGGAGAGCTAAGCACGGCTGCGTTTTAGAGCAAGGGAAAGGGTTTAATGGAAGCAAGAAGGTAACCTTGAAAATGCTGAAGTCGTTTTTGACCTGAGAATCCATAAAGGATTGTAAAGCCTAGAGGGTCAATGTAGCAGCACAAGAAGGCTTGTAAAAAGGAATCTGATAAATGCTTAATGGAAAACTTAGAAACTAACAAGCGATATTCTCTTTAATATATCTGGAGCAGGAAGCTATAAGGAAGTTAGCAGGCCTGTGTTAAAAGGCATGCCGTGGAGACCGTAGTGTTAAAGAATCTGAAGGAGTTTTTCACATTTGTGTCACATGGAGGAAACTTGGGAGGGTCCGTTTTTATGGGAAGATGTGTCAGAGGATCCTCTTGACTCGAGCGATAGCAAGAACAGGTTAAGGAGTAGACAAACAGTAGTGAGTTGCTAAAACTGGATAGTATTTACTTCGTTACTCAGGAGTGACTCAGGAATGTGGCAGCTTACCTACCTAGCCTTCTGGAGAACCACTTCATCTGCGAACTTGGAGGAGGCATGTGTGATGCTGTTTGGTTTTGGTTTTTTTAAAGGCGTCCATAAAGAAACAGACCAACAGTCTGTCTTCCACGCCAGACAAACCAGTAGAAAATATTTTAAATAATGTAGCTAGTCAGGAGAGTTGCATAGCTTCAGTTGAAAGTATTCCTGCCTGGCAAACTACTGTGTAACTTGAGGTATGTTGGATAAGGATTGGGTATGGATATAGGTAGAACTGGTGCCACTGATATAATCTGTGTAGTTTCCAAAGAGGCTGTCAACACATAGAAGTATCAAAGGCCTTTGAAGAAATCTGGTAGACATTGAATGAAAGGGAGGGTCCTTTGCTGGATAAATAACTGACTAAAAAGAAGGGTATATGGCCATCTGCTGCACTGACAGATGGAGCTGTTCCAAGATCTTTATTCAGTATGTTCAGGAACAACTGGAGGGAAAGTGAATGATCAGATGAAGTTTGATGTTACGCTGACCAATTCCTGCAGTAAATCAGGTCTATGAAGAACTGAAGGAGCCTCTCAGGGGTCCTGAATGACTGGATCATATCACCCTGTCATGGCCGGATCGTGATCTGTCTGTGACAGTAGGATGAAATCCAGAGGAGACATTTGGTGTTCATGATAAAGACCCACTTTAACTTTGTATCATTTTGCATATAAAATGAATGTGCTGTAAACTGGCTGATGGTGTTCAGAAGCAAGTTAGGTCAGTCATGACACGTTATTATGAAAATATCAGCGTAGCACCTAGTAGCAGCTCGTAAAAGGTAAAAAATGCTCAGAATACCTAAAAAATAAATAAACAATAAAAAAGGGGAGTATCTTTTCATTACTATAATCTATCCAATTTATGCTTGCAATTTGAATGTTGTATGCCATATATATTTTTTTGAGATGGGGAAGGAATCTAGTAGAATAAACTGAAAAGGTGTAGAAAAAGACGATAAGGACTAAAGGAAAAAAAAAAAAACAAACCACAGACTCTGCAGAGGGGTCAGCTAAGCAGGACTCTACTTTGGAATGGTAGTAGCTGAGGGGAAATAAATGAAGTCCCCATTTCTCCAGATATTATTGTACAAAAGGCACAATTCTGCTTTGTTTGGGCAGAAATTACTTAGTTTATTAATATTGTGATAAAACTCCATTCTGTAAGAGTGTGAACGCTCAATGGAAGCTGGTGTCTGCCTGCACTTTTTCACTTTTTGAACCCCTTTGAAAGGGGTCAAGGCCCTGCAGTCAATTCTTTCAATATTGGCACTAGTTGTATTAGTGGTTTTCTCTCCATTGCCAACATCTTGCTGAGGAAAACTGTGTGCCAAACCTAGGGCTTCAGTTTGGGAGACCAACAGCTTAGTGCAGTGACATTAAGCATTTTGTGGATTTAATCAGGATGGGGTGCTCTGCAGTTCTTTTAAAAGTAAACATAAACACATAAAAATACTTTTTTTGTGTGTGGATTATGCCCATACTATTTTACTGCTAGTGTATGTTTGTGTGTGTCTCATCACTCTTGAGTAAGTCTTGCAGTTTTCTTTGTAGCTTTTATCATGTTCCAGAATGTCTTCATCAGTCTGAATGAAGCATTTAATTTCCAGAAACTGTGAATGGTTTACCAAGTAAAATGCAATTAGTGACCTTTCAGGAAAAGATTAATTTTACCTGGTGAGTAAGAACCAGAATGTTGGAAGTCCTCTGTCAGTAAGCCTGTTAATTTCAGTCATTTAAAACTTTTGTATTTTTTATTTTTTTTTCCCCCAGGGTTGATAAAGATAGGAGTGGAATAATATCTGATAATGAGCTTCAGCAGGCACTATCCAATGGTAAGTCTGTAAATGAGCAGTAAGGTAACTGTTACAATGTTTACTGACATTGTAAACTTAATGTGAGACTGGTTACTTGATGGCATAATTCTTTGATTGAGGCCTAGCAGAATGTACCTACTATCAATTAATACTATTTAATATACAACAAAAGCCTGAAGAAGAGGAAAAAGGTGGGTAGTTCTGATTTATTTTTTGCTAATATCGTCGTTCCTGTTTCTTTTGACTTTCAAGGGAAGTTTTTTGTATTTGGTGCATGTTAGTAATAGTACATTATAAAATGAGTACCTATTGTAAAAATTACTGGTTTGTATTCTGGGGAATGAAGGCATGCATACCCCTTTATCTTTTTTCAGCTCTGCTCCCTAGAAGAAAAAAAGTAGTGATTTATGTGTTCTTCTCTTGTCACTACTGAACCTTTGTTTTTTAACAAGGATCAGTGAATACAAAGATCAGGTGTTTACAACCAGCCTTTTTTCTGCACATAAAATCTTTTCATACAGTACAGTGCAGGAATTGAATATGGTAGATTTGGGGTTTTTTTTCCAAATGAGGCATATTTGGAGTTTTTTTCTGTAACCAAGTTGCACTCTAATCCCACACAAAGATGCACTCTAGTCTGGTATTAAAACTTTCAATAGTAGTCTGTCAGTTCCCCGTGGTAATGCTTAAAGAGTAACTAGGGTGTGGTCAATTAACTCATGGAAGCAAAATAGAAAATGAAATATTTTTCCAGTAGCCTATATTTGCTTTCCTCTGGTGAATTAGGATGGGTAGAGTTGTACTTTATGGTTGTTTGGGGCTTGTTTTTCTACTTAGAAATCTGAAAAAGCGAATATTGAAGCAGTTTGTGCGCTTCTGAGTCTGTATCAAGTTCTCCCTCTCCAAAGATTTATTTCCTCTATCTTTCCTGTGCTTTCTGACTGAGAAGGACTTAAATTGATGTTGTGAGCTGCAGTGCACACAGACTGAGGGTTCCTTTTGTCAGTAATCACTCAACATGAAATAAATTTTGTTGGCTCTATTTAGTAAAATTGTGGTCTTGTAACTAAACTGGATTTACTAGAATATTTAATAGTATATCTGATAAATTAAAAGCAATACACGGTAGCTGCTGCACCTGATCCATAATGAAAGTACTATTTTGAATAACAGCTTCATCAAAAGCTAAGTTTAATTGATTAAGTCACAGTTTTCATTTAAGATTACAGTGCTGTTTATACCCATATGGGAAACTGGCTTTACCTGCTGTTTTAAACTTCATATATTTTGAATATATTCTCATCTGATTGAATTTAAGGGTAAAAGGCAGTGACGACAATCTGAACTCTTTTCTTTCCTTATTTATAGTGTAGATTAGCAGTTTCAGTGCTTTGCAGTTATGAAGAAGCCACACAAAATTAATTCACTATTAGACAAAATATTTACAGAACTGTAAGCTTCCTTCATTCTGAGAGATTCTAGATCTACAATAAAGTCACTAACAATTCACTATATTCTTCTGAAAGTATATCCTCTAGCTAATGGTTGTTTGTAGCTGCCCTGCAGTCTTAACATGCGCTAAAATAATGTTATTTGTTTATTTCTAAAATATTTTTAAATGTCTGCATAACGTTCATTAAAATATGAAGTTCCATGTGTTTTTTGACATTCAGCTGTTGGTTTGGTTTTTTTTCCCTGTACTGTCATGTAAAGTTAAAAATAGAGTCAGGGGAGGGAGCAATTTTTCACTGTTTATGGAACAGGCTGAAATCAGTAGAGTTCTTTAACACTGGAGTTGCTCAGACTTCACTCTACGGCATCTGTATGAATCTCTTGAAAATGTCAACATGAAATAAGTTAACTGTCAAACTGTATTTTCACTTTTTCCTCTATACTGTTCAGAGTCAAATGCTGGCACCCTGTTAATAATTCCATTATTTTTTATTTTTGTCAGGAGACATACAACTCTAAGGTACTCATGTTCTCTGTCTAGAATACTGCTTAAGCATTTTCAGAGCTATTTTTAATCTTCCTCTGCTTGTGTTTCTCTGTATGTGCAAATTGATCATGTGGCCTGCCCACAGTATAGTTGTTTCCCCATTGCTGCATCTCTAGACTTACACTGGTACCGTTTCTCTTCTCTGGGAGAAACTCAGCACTAGCATAAACATCACTTACACCACTGCAGCTTGATGCAGCAAAGAAGCCATGCCTTCACAATGCCTGCTTAATACCAGCACAGCCTCTCTATTAGGTATCTGTGGTCAGCTAACTGCATCATGGCAAATGACTCTACAGTACCCTACGTCTTACTGGTTCCTTTGTGGTCCCTGCACTCAGCCACAGTTAATTTAATATATGCTTCTTGGTCTTCCTGGTTCCTTCACAGACTCTAAAGAATTGGTAGTATAATTCTAGAGGAGGCACAGTATTTCTCTTAACTGAAAACTTAATGCATCCTGGCATTCTGGAATGTTCCCAACCAAGGGAAAACTATTCCAAAATGCCTAGCCTCTAAATATTCAGAGAAGTGAAAAGCATTTCATCAGAGCTCAGGCCCTTTAAGCAGCAATATTTGTTGGTCAGAAAACATGAATTTAAACTAGCACTTCGTTGATTTAGCAGTGGAGGTGGGATTTATACTAAACTCTTAGTTGCACTGTGTGGTTAAGCCACATTATGAACCTTTTTGCTTTTCAGAAACTAAATGACCTGGAGTAATCCACCCACCTGTAAAACAGGAAATAAGGAGATGGGGTTTTACTGAGTAATAGATACGAGACTTTCTTTGAGTAATAAAACTCTTCTGCTCCCATCAGTAGAAAAAGTGGGACTTCAGTTTTGATCTTGCCTTTTATCCAATACCTCTTGACTACCTGGAATGAAAAAAAAATCCTTTAGTTCTTTCAATGTTTTTGGTTTTTTGTGGGTTTTTTTTGTTGCAGCCTGAAAAATGTTGGTTTCCGTGTAGTATCTGCAAAGCATTGGTCTGAAATACGAATGGTCAAGAACATAATTACTTCAAAGCAGCCTTATTTTGTAATATGATAGCTATGTGTCTTCTAGCTCTGAATTCACTGTTTAAGCTCTTATCTGATTTTTTTTGGTTGGTTTGTTGATTGGGTGCATTTTTTTTAAATGTTGCGTAGTGTTGAGGAACCAAATAACTCTTTCTGTTTCAGGCACGTGGACTCCATTTAATCCAGCAACAGTCAGGTCAATTCTTGGTGAGTGCAGTTGTGTGATATGAAATTGTCAAGATATTGTTTTGCAATCTGTTCAGATAATTGAGCATGCTACCCATTGCTGGGGAACGAGTATGTTACAAATATTGTAATACATATACAAGGTGTATTTCTGCTTTAATAATGAACACCTGTTTAAAGGTCTTTTGAACTAATTTGGCTATAGTTATAACAAGCTGGGCTTTTGCTACTAGGTGGTATGTTTCAACAAGTCTTTGCTCTTTTTTTTTTTTTCCCTCTCCAAACAGTCCAGCAGTTGTAATTTAAACTCAAATATTTTCCCTTTTGAATAATACAGGACTGTCTGTTGCATGCACACACATGGTGCTTGTCAAAGTAGCCTAAGAAAATATTACTGTACAACTGAATAGATAGCAAATGTCATGTATGACTGAGGAAATTGTCAGTTTAAGTAATCTAAGGATATATTATATAGCTTGTCTTCACAAGTAGTTTTTCCTGTCTTGCATTTTAATCCAATGTTTTGCTCCAAAAAGACCAAACAGAAGCTTTTCAATATTTGAATTCTTTAGTGTCCTAAAATAATTTCCAGTGATACAGATGAAGATGGTAGTAGAACAGGTGAAAAATTAGAGCAGAAAAACCATCTTTTCTATCATGCAGTTCATAAATCTAAGACTACCTGTTTTGCATTTTTATTTAGTAAATATTCAGCACTAGTCTGAGTTCTATAGCTGTGCGACATACTGATACTGTCATCTCTTTATACAAAAAGCAAGTCAAATGCAGATAAATATGCTAGTGCTTTTGGCAGTCAATAGACTCAGACTTTTTCATGTGTCCTTTGAAAAGCACATCCTCCCTCCAGCCTTTGCCCTTTTTGTCACTGGATGATCTATGAAGCCTTAAATATTTTCAAACTGAAAATGAAAATCCAGGAAAAATAAACATTTGTGATTCATTCTGGTCCTCCTTTATCTTGCTTTATTTTCACCTCCTTCAGTGGATGACTACTTGCTTTTTTTTTTTGGCAGAACTTTCCAAAGTACCACTAGTATTTTAGTAATTTCTGTCTTCAGTACCTTTCACAAAGTGCCCTTGCTGCATTCTGGAAATACCAACAGATCTGTCTGAGGAGTAGCACGATTAAGGTTTTATAAGTTTCTCAATTTTTATTTCAGGCATGTTTGACAGAGAAAACAAAGGTGGTGTGAACTTCAATGAATTCACAGGAGTCTGGAAGTATATCTCAGACTGGCAGAATGTCTTTCGAACGTATGACAGAGACAATTCTGGAATGATTGACAAAAATGAACTAAAGCAAGCACTAACAGGTTTTGGTAATTCATTTGTAATTACAGTTTTTATGACTGGGTTATGTCATCAGATCAGCTTATTGTTAGGGCTGTGTTACTCTGAGGAATGTAAGTAAAAATGAGGCAGATGAAATACAGTTTTCCTGTTACAGATAAGGTACCTTTTAAAGATGTCCATGCCACAAGCACTTCTCTGTAAGCTTTTAAAGTTTCCTTTAATGGAAGACATTAAAACATTCCAAACATGTACTGACACATCCAGTTTCAGTCTCCTCTGTTAGTTGCTCTGAGAGAGTTATGTCAAGTAAATGTCTGAACTTACACAGTACCTGATACAGCCTTTAAAATGCAGCCAGCTGTGTATGCCACGGTACCATTCTGATGGCAAAAGAACTTCCATGCAATTGACTTATTTTACAAAAACTTGAGCTGCAGCCCTGAACCGTTCCCTCAACCAACTTGTCACTTTAATCAGTAATTGTTTACTGTGACTATAACTAAGCATGGGGTTTATTGCATGCATGTTAAACACAGAGCTATATTTAGCAGAAAAAAAAATGTCTCTTCTAACTTCTTGTTTTCTGGTTTTGTTACACATGCTTGCTAAAGAGTGTAGTTCTTTTTACAGAAGGGTTGTGGCAATTTGAAACCTTTTAAAGCATTTCTCTTTTTTTCCAAGGTTACCGACTGTCTGATCAATTCTATGATATCCTCATTCGGAAATTTGACAGGCAAGGAAGAGGACAAGTCGCTTTTGATGACTTTATTCAGTGCTGTGTTGTTTTACAGGTAAGAAAGGAGATGGACTTTAACGTCAGTTTTAAAAATAATCTTTTCTTAAGTTTTTATGGTTCTCATTTTAACTTTAACATTGGATCTAGAACTGGCTTTTATAATTTTATAATGGATTTATAAGAATTCATTTCAATAAATATACGAAAAGTGTTAGAAACACCTTCATTTATTGGTCTTCACTAGTTATCCATTTGCATCACAAGCAAATTTGATACAATTTCAAGGGGGGGGGGAATGGAAAAATAATCTGTTTTAATAGAAATAGTGTTAAGTGTATTCCTTTTAGTTTAACACACGCAGTTCCTCTGGATCTTGTGTGTGTTAAAACTGGAGTGTGTCATGTTCCATAGTGTCCACAGTTCTCAGAATCTGAATTGCAAGTTTTTTTGTATGTCTCTGTTTAAGGTTCAAACTAAAAGCAATTTGACTGAGGAGCTGAATTATTCAGTCTTTTATTCCTGCAGGGACAATGGCAGTAAAAGACATCTCAAACAAAAAAACCCTTTCGGTAACAAAAATGCATGTCTGAATATATCTGTCTGTTTATTTATCTCAAAAAACCAGAGAGCTGTAATTTCACAGGTATCTTTTTTTTGTCTGGAGATCAATCACTGGATGATTGCTCACCTCACTGCTTAAGCTTCTCTAAGTGCGTCTGACTTTTCTGAAATGTATGTAAGACTTTGGGAAAAAGTTGGAAAACTAGCAGTGGACAAGCTGAGTTTTAGTAAGATAGATGAAGGTTGCTCTTACATTAGCCAGCAATGCAGCAGATATCATCTGACAGGCAATGTGAAGAGAAAGCAGTGCCTGGTAAAAGTAGTATCTCTGTTATTTGCATACAGGTGTTTTGTTCTTCTCCTTTTAGCTTTGAGTCTGAGTCTGCTGAAACATCAGTTTCCTTTATATCCATTTGTAATATAAACCAGTTATACCTAGTTATAAATGTAACTCTGGTAAAGAGTATCATTCAGCTGGTGTTAATGAAAGCGTGCTGGTAGTTCTTTGGTCTCTAGTGCCTGGAACCTCTGGGGTTATAAATCAGCAACTCAGGTGATACTGATAATACACAAAGTATACTTGGGTAGAAGATGAGAAATGGACAAGATACTCAACTGGATTCTGCCTCCACCTGACTCCCAAATGTCTCATGAGAATTGGGCAGTCTCCTCCCTCCACCCCCCATCCCTTAAATCCAGTTATAAAAATCTGACTGGTCTATAAAGAGTGCCTAGATAGCCTTAGCTATTGGATCCTAAGGTGGTTTTTAGAACCAGATCTGCTACACAGCTGAGGCATAAGATGTGGTAAAGAACTACCTCTATTTGCATGAGACTGTAAAGTGTTAACAAAGCTATAGAAACCAGGGCAGCTATAGAAATAGTGGCAGGGGAATACATGGCAGTCTGAACTCACCCACTCATAGAATCATCCAGGCCGGGAGGGACCTCCAAAGGTCATCTAGTCCAACCTCCCTGCAGTTCTAGGGACACCCCCAACTAGGCCAGGTTGCCCAGGGCCTCATTGAGCCTCACCTTGAATATCTCCAGGGAAGGGGCCTCAACCACCTCCCTGGGCAACCTGTTCCAGTGTACAAAAATGTATTTTCTTCTTCCTTTTCAGAGGCTGACTGATGTGTTCCGACGTTACGATACTGATCAAGATGGCTGGATTCAGGTGTCCTATGAGCAATATCTTTCCATGGTCTTCAGCATCGTATGACACTGGTAACACAGAACTGCACACTGGCATTACACGGACTGGAGGTGCCAAATCATCCAGTACTGAATAAGATTATTGATGTATAATAATGGATATAACTTCACATTCTTAAATTTTGTACATTGGTCGCCACCTTCAGAATCTGTACTTGAGTTGATTTTTATTTTGTATAAGTGTACAATATGATCATCTCTGCTTACTGTAGTACAGAAAGCACAGACTCTAGAGTTAACTGGTGCAATGTCAAACTTAACGTTCTTCCACATATCCTGCATGGAGAAAAATGACTCTTTAGAAAAAGCCAAATTAAAATAATGCTTGTTAGTTGAGTTGTATAAGAGTATAAGAGTCAGTATAAGAGTTGAAAGTCAGAAGTTGCACAACATGTTTTGCATGTGCCTTACTTTTATAAGAGTTTAATGTATTAATTTTTAATACAGAATTTAAAATTAAGTAAAACTATTAGATCCACTTTTAAAGTCTATTTTGTTTTTGTACAGCATATTTGAGGTGGGGAGTTCGTTTCTGTATTCTAGTTTTCTATGGTTTAGACTCTCCTTGCCTTATCTTTTTATTTTCTAGCTGCTGTTCTTTCAGGATATCCATGGGGGACAGCAGTACGCCAGCACTATTCAAAGCACTTAAAATATACTCAATCAGTGCTATTACTTACCTATAACTGCTACTTTTCATTCCGTGAGTTGCAGGCAAGAGCTTTTCTCCGTTATCCAAAGACCACAGCAACTGATTTATTCCTACATCCTCTCCCCTCCCAGCTCACTGCGTGCAGCCAGCCCATACACCCCCTTTTCTTTCAGATTTCATAATCACACACAGCCCAGGCAGGGAAGCTCTGGTTGATGGGAGTGCCTACACATAAACTGATTCTGTCACTGATACCAAGGAGATGTTCCAAGAAATTGTACAGAGAGAGCTTGGGTCCACAGATCATCTTGCTTTAAAAAAAAATCCCCAATGTTAAAATGTTACTCCCAACATTTTAACGTTGGGGATGTTTTTTACTCCCAAGTGTCTCAGCCAGAATATAGTAGCTGGTATCAGGGTGCAGGCAGCCACGTGGCAAATGCAGTTAACAGCTAAACATCTGTCATGCAGAGAAGCTGCTACGATAAGCTGTCAAGTGATAACCACACAGACTCTTGGTGATAGTTCAACAATGTTTTCTAAACACTTCTCTGGTGTGAAACATCTGTGGAGAGACTGATGGTCTCCACAATATAAGCACACAGAAACAAGGGGCTCTCCCAGAGCACTCTGGGCATCGTCATCCAAAGGGCAATGGATTTTTTCCAGGTGAGGTGAGGAAGCAGGAATAATGACCGATGCCTGAGACTCTGTTGCCCTTGGATGAACTATGAAAGTTATGTTGAAGAAGACAAGAGAAAAAGAGCAGTTCCTGCTTGGATCTCACCTCTGCAGAAGGCTGATGTCATCTCTTCAGAAACAAAACAAAAAAAGAGCCCCATAGTTTTGGGCCCAAAAGAGCTTCTCCATTAAATGATCCTATGCAAAAGAGTTTCTCCATTCTTTTCACACTAAGGAATCTGACTCTGGACCATGCATCCACCCAGATGAAATCCAGTAATTATTCTGAGGAGCATTAACAGGTTCAAGGTACAAAACTAAAAAATGCTGGAACCTATGCAATTTCCCAAGTTGTCTCCTGTGCAAGATGTCTCTTTTTTCCAGCCAGCGTTATTATACTTCACAATCCTTGGTGTAGAACAACTGGCTCCAGCCCTTTCTAAAGGAGTCTTACTGCTGTGGAAAATAACCAAAGTGACTCGAGTCAGTGGAAAACAGATGCTTCCAAAGGTGTGAAAGCAGGTACACCATAGACCCAGAAACCAGCTGGAAAGCAGATCCCCCCCACAAAGTCTGGATTTTTATCAATGGCTTTATAAGGAAATGTGAAAATGTTCCAAGGGGCTCTGGTGCAGCCTCAAAACTCTCACCTCAGTACCAGAGCTTGTGGTGTAGCTGTAGGATGGCAAGCACTGACAGTGATGCTGCTCTGCAGGCCATCGGTACCTGCCTTGTGAAGGTTTTTTTCCTGAAGAAGGACCAGAGCCTAGTAAGAGAGGAGCAGGCAGCAGATTCGGTCTGCTCCAGTTCTCTACTACGTGGGAGCAAGATAAAGCAAAGAAATTTATTGGGAGTAAGGAGTATCCAAAAGTTGATTGAAGGAAATTGGCCAAGACAGGAAAACCAAAGCAACAGGAGGTCTCGGCTTATGCAAGCCTGTGGAATAAGTAATTGGTAGGATGACAGAACTTCCAAGGCACATAGAATCATAGAATGGTTAGAGTTGGAAGGGACCTTAAAGATCATCAAGTTCCAACCCCCCTGCCATGGGCAGAGACACCTCCCACTAGAGTAGGTTGCTCAAAGCCCCATCAAGCCTGGCCTTGAACACCTCCAGGGATGGGGCATCTGCAACTTCTCTGGGCAACCTGTTCCAGTGCCTCACCACCCTCACTTACTTTTTTATCCATGAGGTCTTCTTACCTGGGGCCTTTGTGGACACTGCTGGTCAGGTGCCAAAAAAGTGAGAAGTGTGGATTTATCTTTTCATTTTCCTGGCGTCATGGCAGTAAAATCCCAAAAGGAGTCAGGAATGGGGAAAAAAAAAAAAAAAAAAGCTGTCTACAAAAACCTCAGAAGAAAAGGCCTTAATTTGAATTGACAGAGTTGTAGCAGTAACATTTTCTAGTAACACTTTGCTACAGTTTCAGACTTACAACTGCAGTACATTTTCTGTGGGAAAAAAACCTGATTTCAACTTTTGTTGAAATTGTTTCTCATAATTTTTAAGTGTAAATAATAATTGATCAGTCCCACAGAGCTTTAAATCTAATTCTGTCAGAGACCTTTGATAAAAAATAATGGTTTTCCCCTTTAAGCAAGATGGTCTACTCTGGAATAAAATGGGTAAAAGTGTATGGAACAGCTACTGAGTCAAGGACATTATAAGTTATTTAAACTCTTCAATAAGTATGAGAAATAGAAAAGGAAATGGTAAATAGGAATGAAAAAGGAAAGTGGATCCTTTCTGATGCACAAACAAAACAATTACAGAAGAAGAATTTCAGGGAATCAAGTTTATATGCTGTATAATTGCTTTGTTGCCTTTGTGTTAAAGTTTACATGACAAACATAAAGCAAAATGATATATGACAGCTCTTGAAGGCTAATTTTGGTTTAGCACAAATATTTAACACACAGAGACAGACTTATTTCAGGCACAGGTGAGAAGAAAAATTATAGTCCTTGTCACTACACAGCAGTGAAAAGGAAAATGGATGCTGGAGAGAGAACTGTTTCACTTTACTCCTTTTATTTAGCTCCATGTAAACTGGATTTGACTATATAAAGTAGACATCTAAACCAGGCATTCACGAGCCCATGTGGCGTGGAAGTGGAGGGGGGGAACCATAAGCAAAGACCACATGATAAACATCATAAACTGGTATTTCTCAGTTAGTATGTCATTTGGATTATTCATTTTTCTCTATTATTTTATGACTGCCATATAGGTTCTTAATATGCTTTTGCCAGTAGAAAGAATCAAGAATTTTTTATGTTAGTATGGATCAATTAATCAAATTAGTTTTTAACTTGAGTTGTAACAGTTTCATTCTGGACATGATAAAAAAATCTGCATGTATTTCACATCTCTTTTTACTCTGCAAGAACCAAAGCAAGTAATATGCCCCATTACTTACCAATCCCCTAGAATAGATTAAATTTTTCTCATATTACATCACATTAAGCCAGAGAATAACTTTGCTGTGACATTCTCCTTTCTTTGTCTAAACAGCAGTGTAGT
>VZRU01015095.1:13827-27647 GCA_013398155.1 Pedionomus torquatus
AGTAGTGTTTCAATTTCTAAAAATATCCTCATTATAAAGACATAAAACAACTGAACTGACCTGAAATTTGTGTGAAGAAAAGTAAACCTGTATTTTCATGCAACAGACCTGTATTTTCAGTGAATATTCCTCCCAAGTAAAGAACACAAAAGTAAACCTTTCTTACTTTTCTCAGTTAAAAGGGTGATTAGCTTTTTGCTGACAGAATATTAACATATTTTCAAAAAATAACAAAATATTTTTTCCCTATAAAATACTAAGATATAACAAATACATTAAAAAAGCCTAAACAAAATAGTATGTTCATTCCTGATATGTGCAAGTTCGTGTTTCAGCTATATTTCCCATGTTTAAAAAATTAAACCCTACCTCCCTTTCTCCTGCCAAAACCAGTCAAACACAGAATTAAACGTGGTCTCTTTCCTGAAAGCCAAGAGACGGAGATTCTTGAATCTGTTTGTCTGTTTCCAGGTCAACTGTTGTTGCTCCTTAATCTTTTCCTCTGGTTTCTACTAGCACATTGACTAATGTCTGAATATTTAGTTCTAGAAAGGGGAAATAAAAACATCTAAAGTTACTTCTATTTCATGTTATTTCACATAATACAAAGAGAATGTTAAAATTAATGTTTTACTGTTAACTAACGATCCGTATTCTAGTATCATAAGCATAGTTCACATTTGTCCAAACTCACACCCAGTGACGGCTGTACAGTAGCATGTGCCCTACCCTCTTTAAATGCCTTTTATAATCTGCTTCCAAGGGAAAATCCTTTGAATAGTATATCACTATTTTTAACACTAAGGAATATTTTTGCAAAAATTGGAAAAAAACAGTTTGTCATATAACAAACCAGCTCTTTGATAACATTTCTCTTTTGTCATCCCAGTGTGTTTGAACCACTTGGGAGTCTTTTCAGTATTATTAATGCCATGCAAATTTGGTTCTGCACACGTGCCAAAATTTTTTTCTTGATGCTATGCTCTCTCCATAGCTGTTACCCAGCCAGTACAAACTCTGATCACAGGATAAGACGCCAGCTAGTAAGATGACCTAGGGCAAACTTTTCAATTCAGGAAATATTTGTGCTATCAAAATTTCCTCCCACTCACAGATCTGCTTAGTTGTCAAGAGGCAAAGTCTCCTCAGAGAGGCAATTACTGTCACTCTTCAACTGATACAAATGTTGAGCAAAATTAACTCGACTTTTCTTAATGGAATGTACTATCTCTGCAACACACAGTCTCCTGCTTATGTTAAAGCAACTACGTTGACGTACTCATTTTATATGAAAACTAATCATAAACTTACTTTGAAGTGCTGGATAATAAGGAGCCAACTGTTTGAGCATCCTGGTCATTGTAGGTATATCGTTTCCTCGCAGTGTATTCAAAATGTTGGGAGTAAGACCAACAGCATCTTCATCAAACATTTTATCTGGGCTTCTGAATTGCTGGTAATCCCTGTACGAATCACTGCTGGAAAACGAGTACTGATGTGAACCCCAGTCACTCCTGTAGCCTGACCTCTGACACCTAAATCCTTGACACCTTGATTCCTGGTTCCAGTTAGATTCCTTGCTCCAGCTAGAGCTCTGGTTTCACCTAGAGTCCTTATTCCACCTTGAGTACTTGCTCCACCTGGAGCCGCCTCTTCCTGATGGAGCAGAATCTGCAGAGGTACAAGTATTCACAGACTCATTCCTGTAAGAGGAATAGCTTTGTGAAGAATAGTTTGTGGAATATCTTCCACATGAAGGATATGAGGCAGAAGAACTGGGATAGGGTAATCCTTGATCACTTACACTCCTTGCTTTGGAACTTGCTTGTTGATTCCTCCAATTTGTACTTTTCCCACCATATGAGACTCGGTTATCAGGGAGATTATTTCCATGCACATCGTTGGACATGTATTCTGCTGAATACTCACTCACTGGACTTGTCTCGTAGGAAGAGGCCCCACCAGCTGAATTACTGCCAGAAGCAGATCAGCTGAACTGTCTCAGCCACTCACTGATACCACTGGCAGGAATTCCAGTCTGAAGAACAAAAGAGTCCCTGAGTGCAGGCATCATTGCAAAGTCATTAGATCTCAGACCGTAGGAAGATGATCCATCATCTATTTGGTAACCGTATGGGTTAGCAGGTGCAAAAGCATCATCTGCAGAACACTCTTCATACTGAGGCAAAAAACCTTGATTCCAGTTTTTTCCTGAACAAACAAACAAATAAATAAAGGGCACTACTAACTTGTTAATGTTCGCAAAATAGACTTAACATAAACCTTTTTTTTTGACTTTCTTTGTTTAAAGCACATTTACTGTGTTAGCAAACATCAGCATTCTTATTTGACTGCATTTGTAAAGCTGAATAAAATTACAGAATTAATAGGAGGGGAACAACTGACTCAAGCCAATTAATCACTTGAAGTAACACATCATCTGAATCCAATTATGCTTTACTGTCAAAGCAGCTTAAAAATTAACCAGGCCATTTGATAGCCTCTAAAGTAACATGTACGTAAAAGTTCACATAGAACAGGCTACACTAACAGTATATATTAACAATTCTAAATAGTAATGTTAGCAGCCCTCAAGAAGTTCACACCTTTGACTGACACATGGTGGTAACACATGCTCTTAATTCACTGTGGCAATGAAATAAAATGGGTTAGCTTAAGTCATAAGACTTCCGTCAGCACTTGTTTTCTTCTTAAATATATCAGTTCTGCAGTTAGCAGGAAAAAAAAATAATTCACAAAACCAAAGTCTTTAAATCCTTCAGAAATACAGCCAACCAAAATGTTGCCAAAGCTCTACTTTTGCAGCTCATCCTTATGTCCTTTCTTACTGAGCTTCTTTTCATCCTAAAATCTGAGGGAAGTACAGGGGAAAACTACTTAGAAGGCCACAGTCTAAGGGAAGAAGCTAAAAATATCTTTCATTGTATCCCTTGGGAGTACTGATACATTCACTTTCAAACGTAAGAATGGCAAATACTCCTTTGAAGATAGGTGGACACAACAACCTTCACACTGAAGCCAGGCAGATGTTACTGCTTGGATTTCCAGTAACCTCTACTGATGTAATATTATTCAGTGAGACAGAAGTGTTCTTCAACAATCAAGGTTGAAATCATTAAGGCTTCTGAAAATGATACCCTGAACTGACTCAGAGGGCAAAGACATACAGTACTTTTAGCAAAGAAGTGCTATGGCTGGCCATAAAAGCAAATTTTGGCAATCTGTGTAATGTTAAGAGTAGACTTAAACTAGTGGATCAATGTGTCTAAATTACCTTTGGATTTGCAGTATGGCTTATAGTGTGTTGTGGTTTCAGCCAAATTTACCAAAACCTGAGTGACAGATGTCCCCCCCTCCCCCCTTTTGGTCAGAGAGGAGAGGAAGGAGTTAAAAAGATTCAAGAGTTTAGAACAAACTAAACTACTTTAATGAAAATATAAGTAATATAATAAAAAGGAAATTTAGGAAAGAAGGAGTATACAGTATATACAAAACCGTATCAAGCTCCCAGGATGACGACCACGTCACCAGCAGGCTTCAGGAAAAGTCCCAAACTGGACTCGGTGATCGACAGGAGCCGGATTCCAGATCTGGAGTCAGGAACGCTCGGATCAGGATCAAAGGCAGACGAACAGGCAGAGTCCTCCTTGGATGTCAGCCATCGAGGAAGGGGCGAAGAGGCAAAAAAGAGGGAGTTGACCTGTTGATCCTTCAGCTTTTATACGGGGCATGATGCTGATGGGATGGAATACCCCTGTTGGTCCGTTCTGGGTCACCTGTCCTGTCCGCTCCTCCTTGAAGGTGGGACCCTCCAGCGGGCAAACGACGAAAATTATCTGACCTTGGTTCTTCCAGCAATAAGTCTAAACAAGGGCCTCTCTGCACCATCCCTTGGTATAATCAGGTCTTATCACTGTGAGACAGAACAGCTCTGAACAATGTGCTGTTAATTTCAGAGTTTAGTTAGTTAGAAGAGACCCAGCTAAGAAAGTAAAACTGTAAACCAGAAAATTGGTTCGTTTTACCTCAAACCAGGACATAGTGTTTCAAGATGCTTTTCCTTCCTGGAAATTCACCTTGAGATATTGACATCAGTGGCTTCAGACTGTTAGTATAATTAACCTAGATGAAGCAAAAGGTCAAAAGTTTTAAACTCAAATCTTGAGCACACACAAAAAAAATTAATAGCAAGTTCCCCATGGAATGTTAATAGAGTACAATTTTAGATGACAGCAAACTCTGCAGAAGGATATGTTGTTCTGTTGTTCACAATTACCACATTAAACCACAAATTTAAAAGTATTATTTGGAAGAGGTATGTGTATGGAGAACAGAATGAGGTGTTTCAGAAACAATGGTACACATTTCAAATTTCTTTATTGCCCCATATCCCTCAATATCACTTGGCTAAAATATAAAACTGGTACACGTGCAAACCCTGTCTCTGGCTGGGCAATGCAGAACAGAAGGCTCAGCTACTGCCTGAGATTACGCTATGACAACAATTTTTAACTATCTCATGAAAACTGTATTATAGTCAAATGCATACAATTTTGAAACTGTAGCTCTCAAAAAGGTGGTGGCATTTGCTTAAAGACAGTTACCATAACTCAGCTGACATGGAATATATTATTAATCACTAAGAAACCGTTATGGAATATCTTTCATAAAAATACATGCTGAATTTTGTGACCCAGTAGCTGCCAGAGGTGATGAACCATTTTTGTACAGATACTGGTCCTTCTTCAGACCCTTTTTTCTACAGGTATTCAGTTTTTATGCAAAAAAGCTATGGGGGTTTGTAAAGGTCAACAAAAAGACAGAAGCACTGGGTCTACCTTAGTCTGAATAGATTAAAACTCTCAAGTGGGAGCAGAGCTACAGGTCACCAGTAAGAGAGACTTATCTACATGCCCACAAAAGAAAGAAGTGACACATTTGGGCAGCACTTGAAACCTAACTAATCTTAGAAGGAAAGCTTTCATGCAAGGGACCAACTGCAAAGGAAGGATGACAACCAGACACCATGAAGCAAAACGGTGCCCAAAACAGAGGGAGAAAGCATACATAAGAAAAACAAAACAGATGGAAGATAATGGAAAACCAACAGAAATTCACCATGCAATTAATGTCTTCGGTGCTTAGAAATTTTAAAGAAAATTAAAGTGTATTGAACTGGGGAGAGGGGGGCTGACCTAGGCCTGAACAGTTTGGCCGTGTGTTAATATCATGAGTCCACCTTCTTTCCTCACAATGGTAAAACAACTCTGGTCAATACTGAGTTACTTATTGCTGCTTTCTTTTCACAAAAGGCCTTCAAAGCTTCTGTGAGTTCCTGTGTAATACGAA
Source organism: Pedionomus torquatus (assembly GCA_013398155.1). Taxonomy (NCBI): domain Eukaryota; kingdom Metazoa; phylum Chordata; class Aves; order Charadriiformes; family Pedionomidae; genus Pedionomus; species Pedionomus torquatus. Next base: position 19,198 of record VZRU01015095.1, read on the forward strand.
CAACAAGTGTTGCTTCAGAGTCTGAGGTGATGTGAAAAGTCTCCTGTTGAAAAACATGGTTCGAATTGATCATTAGGGATGCTGAAGGGTCATACACACAAACAGATCAAAGTTACGCTTTGATTTTGGTATAACCAAGTCTATACTATTAGTTGATATATAAGACATATATAAGACACATATACACACATATATATGAAAAAATAAAATTGTGAACATAATTATGTCCTGACTGAAGATAAAAACAAAACCTTGCCACTCATTAACATTTTGCTGCAAATGGAGAAAGGCCTAAGTCTGAAGTTTATGGGTTTTGTGTAGAAAATCAAATATAAAGTAAGCTTCAGCACCTTCAAATGCTTTTGATTCCTCCATTTTAGTAACAAAAAGTTGAAAGTTTCCATTATAATTTTCCCATGTGTAATTTTGTGAATGAGAGATATCAAAAGATATTGATATAATTGTATAAAGCACAAAATAATTATGGCTATCTGTCTTTTTAACATCCAAAGAGACTGATAAGTAAGTAAAGTTCTAAGTGATTACAGCAAGTTAAAAGAATATAGACAGCCTGGGCAGTTTACTGATTATTCCCGGTCTTGCTTTTCGTCCGCTTCTTCCTAAAGTCTCAAGTAACGACAACTTAAAAGAAAAAAAAGAAAAAAAAGAAAAACTGAAAGATAAAAAAAACTCTTCAGTTGGTAATGAAGCACATATGTCAGAACACTCTACTCAGACTCAAACAAGAGTCTGCAATTGCCTTAGAAACTGGCAATGGAATAAAATGGTGAATGTTGACAGTCAAGTATTTGCACAACATAAAACCAAAAGACAAACCGAGGCTTACTGTGCCACTGCTAACAGCAACTGAACTGATAAAACCTCTCCACTCCAACACCAGCAGCTGTGCACCAGTACCAGCCAGTTTCACTGGTCTGTTTGGCTCTGTAGCAGCCGCACTGGCCACAGCACCACAGGCAGCCAGACCAATCCAGGTGCTCCTCTCAGCATTACCGGCGATCCCATTAGATATGGGCAGCCAACACTACAGGAGCGACACTAGTGCTCCTAACACTACTTGTCAGGGTGGCTCCTCAGCAAAGGGCAGGATGATGCAGAGAACAGGCAGAGCTAACATTACACTACAGCTGTACTAGCTTCTCAAAGGGCAGAGTCCATTAAAATAGAACTTAGAAATTAATGAAATTAATGTAGTCAGATGAGTCTGGCCAGTAATCAGAGGCTCTTTTACAATATTAATTGCACAATACCAGTGAAACTGCATAACTCTTATCACAATTACTTTACCTACATACCAAGAACTCCAGAGCTTTCTGTTTCCGAACAGGATCGTTCTGTTGGATTGTAGAAAGGGAAAGAAAAATTGAAAAACTGAATACTACAGTACTTGTTGCACCAGCTTGTACAAAGCAAGACCTTTTAATCTTTTATCCAACAACAAAAGTCAACACAAAGAAAAGATAGTAACTTGTAAGTCACACTCACAAACACGTAACTTTAGGATAGCAATGAGGTAGCAGCTACTACAAACACAACTGCATTGCTTCCAATGCCAAGAAGAGCAATCTTTCTTAGGCCTTCCACACTCAGGTCCGACCCCTTTTTTAAAAAAATAGTTAAGTGCCCACCTGCATTAGCAGAGTACCCGAGGCCTAAAAGAGTAAGGCATCACAGAATACACCAGATATAATCTCTAAGAAATGAAGCAGTTCTCAGTGTTTGTACACAGTGCTATTCAGAAGAGATACTAGGGAGCAGTTTGAGTTTCATCTTTGAGTTAGAAAAAAGGTTAGCTATATTTATACCAAACCTTTAGTACAGAATATGTTTGATCTGAAGAGGAGCAAAACAGAGAAGTGCAGACTGCAGCACAGGTTGGGAGACCTGGCCTGCAGACACTGGGTCTGAGACTCTCAGTGACTTTGAACGGGAATTTTGAAAGCTAAGGTGGATGACCATCCTGATGTACAGTATGCATTTCTCTTCTGTGGTGATGAACGCAAAACTCTGGTCATTAGACCAGTTATTGTGTTTCTGGGATGATACTAATAAAATTGGCAAAGGAAGCCAAATACGAAATTTTTTTCAGAAAAATGCAAAGTAAGCACAAGGAAACGGCTACAACAGAAGAACTGCTACATCTGCAGAATAATTACTACATCTACATACCTCATGCTTATAATCATCTTCCCACCTTAAAAGAAAAGAAATTAAAATATTAAGATGGATTCTAAAGATTACTAATAAGTTAGGTTTACTCATAGTATCTAGAAAAAAAATACTTCGTCTTCCAAATTTATGTCACTTACCAACACAGGATATCTTTTTCTATGACATATTCACAATATTACATTTCTTAAAGGTCCTTTCTCTGAGTGACTCTCAGAGATCAGTAGTTCTGATGAACTTCTTCACAGATCAGCTAAAGGAGATGACTAAAGTAATGGTGGGCCTTTTCTTCCTGTATGAAAAGGGATCCCTTTTCTACAACTTACTTAGGCAATGGCATCCCAAGGGAAGTTGTAACACCCTGAAATTTGAATTGCAATTTTTAAGTCCGTTGTCCATTTAGTCCAATTTAGACTGCTACTGAATTGCATAACCAGCACAGTATTTCAAAAGCCATAGCTACTTATTAACCAAATAGCAAATTTTATTTCAGGTTATTTCCTCACAGACATAAAGGAACAATTTAGACAAGAGGAAAAAGTACAGTAGAAGTACAATATAAAATATTTCCCCATATATGACAATGTTTGTTACAGAAAATAAGATCTTTATAGTAAGTAAAAGAGAGCAAAAAAATTTTTATTTCAACCACATGTTCTAAACCTGTAAAAGCAAGAGTTGCAAATTACCTATATTTTAGTTTTTAGATTACTATAAACAAATGTATTCTCTTAAATATTGCTCAAAAAGCCAAAATTAATAATGCATTCCATTTTCAGAATTTCAAGGTGTCTTCAGAATCACAAGGATAGGAGGACTTATTACCTGCATCAAATTTATCTCCTTAGGATGCTTTATTCTGAAAGGAAAAACACTTACACTGTCTATAGCAGATTTGCAAGCCCACCAAAACAATGTATTTCACAGTATGTTTAATAAACTAAGAAAGAGCCTTCCATTCAGTACAGTCATGTAAAAGAATTCATGGAGAAGTGCATACAGAAAAGAGAATGAGAACACAAAATCCCCCACAAATGTCTGCATTAAAAACCAAGATTTAAACTCCTTAATCAAATACAGTTTCGGCAGCGTCAAAGTAGCACGCAGCATCTGTAGGAAAGACAATAATCACTTCACAAGAAGTCCATAATCTAAAAATTTTCCATATGCTTAAGAATTACAGGAATGAAAATGGGATTTTTCTTCATTTTTCACAGAAATAACNCGCTTTATTCTGAATTTATTCTGAATTAATTCTGAATTCTGGGATTTTTCTTCATTTTTCACAGAAATAACCGAAGGACTACGCCCTAGAAATATTCCTCTAAGTTTGAGGCTTATAACTAGCATGGAAAGTTTTACTCTGAACAACTTAAATGCAACATTATTACCAGCTTAAAACAACAAGGAAAAACCTGCAGCTGTTCCCTATTATCATATGCTCCAATACTGTGTATTTGTGAGGGGCTGACCCCAGCCAGCAGCCAAGCACCACACAGCTGTTTGCTCACTCATATACACACCCCTCAACAGGACTGAGAGAAAACAGGAAGAGCGAAACCGAGAAAACTCATGGGTTGAGATAAAGGCACTTTAATAGGCAGGGGGGAGGCAAAAAAACCCACACTTGAATACCAGTCACTCACCTCCCCGCAAGTAGACCAATACCCACAGTCTCTGAACAGCCATCTTAGAAGCTAAACCCTGCTCCCCTCACCTTTTCTTCCTCCCTTTTCTTTCTTTACCTCATTGTGATTGCTAAGCATGGTATTATGTGGTACAGAGTATCTTTTTGGCCAGTTTGAGTCAACTGTCCTGGCTGTGTCGGCTCCCACTCTCTCACCCACCCCTCCAGCCTACATAAGGGATGAGGGGTAGGGATCCAGAGTGGAGAAAAGGGGAATCTTGATGCTGTGAGCTACTCATCAACTGCCAAAACACTGGTATATTATCAACACTGATAGTCACTAATCCAGAACATACAGGCTGCTATGGAGATATTAATCTCCGTCTCAGACCCACTACAGTGTTATACTGCTAAATCTTAACTCTGAAAACAGACTATTGCCAAAGTCCTACATCTGGGGAGGAACAGACCCAGGTACCAGAACACCCTGAGGTCTGACCAGCTGGGAAGCAGCTTGGCTGAAAAGGAACTGTGTGAACACCAAGTTGAAGATGAGCCAGCAATGGGCCCTTGTGGCCAAGAAGGCTAACGGTATCCTGGGCTGCACAAGGAGTATTGCCAGCAGGCTGAAGATGGTCCACCCTCTCAGCACCATTAGGGCCACACCATCCCAGTACAAGAGACAGGGACATGTAAAGGGCCATAAAGATGCTGAAGGCACTTGAGCATCTCTCCTACAAGGAAAGATTGACAGAGCTGAAACTATTTAGCCTGAAGAACAGAAGGCTTAAGGTGATCTCTTCAGCATGTATAAATACCTGAAAGGAGGGTGCAAAGAGGGAGACAAGCTCTTTTCAGTGGTGCCCAGTTACAGGACAAGAGGCAATGAGCACAAACCAAAACACAGGAGATGCTGCCTAAACATCAGGAAACACCTTTGGCTGTGAGAGTAGCTGAGTTGTAAGGTTTCCCTGAGAGGCAGGGAATGTTCCACTTTGGAGATATTAAAAAGCCATCTGGATGTGGTCCTGGGCAACCTGCTCTGGGTGACCCTGCTTGAGCAGAGGGTTAAAAGCCGATGACCTCCAGAGGTCTCTTCCAACCTCAACCATTCTGTGACCTATGAAAAGCTTCTTTACTAAGATGGCTCCTTCAAGAATGAGTTGTCTAACACTTCACATTTATAAAAGAGGTAGCCTTATAACACTCACTGAAATAAACTAATCTTTAAAAGGTGTAAGAGATAGAATATATTCCATAAATTATTCAATACGTTTACAGAAAATTAATATCTAAAATTCCACCTTTTATTTCAAAACAAAAGCCATTTGGTTGCAAATTAAAAGACATACCATTTAGAAAACAAAAAACATACCAACTAGAGGCTCTTCTCTTTTGGGATCGTTCATAAAATCCTTCAGACAGGTTATGTCTTTTGTGAGTCCCCTCTTCACTAAAGCAAAAAATATATACAAAGAGATATTAGACAGTTTGCACATAATTTCCATGATCTTATAGGAGATTCTAAGGGAGACTTTAGGGGGATGAAACTAATTTTCACACTAAAACGCATAAGGAAAATGGGCAAGATCTGTCAGTCACAGAAAGATTCCAACACTGCCTTCTGCAACAATTTTACATGCAAGGAATTAATGTTTTCAAGAAGATAACCAAATGAGCAAAACAGGCTTTCTAACACAATCCAATTTACTGAGGTTCATTTACCATGTTCAAGTATATAGCATACTGCAGACCATGTCAGTTCTCATTAATAAAAAGGAAAAAAATAAAATAAAAAAGGAACAAAAATGGAAAAGGGTGGTGGTGGNAAAAAAAAAAAAAGGAACAAAAATGGAAAAGGGCGGTAGGGGAAGGAACAAAAGAAAAAAGAACATAAGGGGAAAAAAGCGGGTGAGGAAACAAAAAAAGGGGGAAAATGAGGGGGGAGAGGGGTTTGGAGAAAGAAGAAAAGCCAAGCCACCAGCCATCTCCTCCTAAAAATCTAATACTCATATAGCATACTGAGACTACTTGTTTGGAAACTGAAGTTCAAAAAATCATAATTGCATTATGTCTTCACCAATACAGAACAGTATCTTCTTGTACTTCGGGTAGACCAGAAGCTGCACAACCACCAAGTTAGTGTGCTCCTGAGTCTGAACTAAGTGTTTCAATCAGGGCTGTGTCTTGCCCCTCACTGGGTTTTAGTAACGCCATTTTTACAGTACTGAAACACCTTTTAAGTACTCCTGATCAACTCAGAGCACCAGAAAAGTTCAGCTAAACATATCAGCAAAATAATCCTAAAGAGGCAGTCAGGGTATTCAACTGGTGGCCACTATAAAAAAGCACGCTGAAGTGTTAAAATATCTATTTTTAATCAGAGAAAAAAATGTGCAAAAATAGAACTCATTTTCCTAATTACATAGAGCCGTATTTTAACTGACTGACTAGTTTCATGAGTCATAAACACTGCCAGTTTCTTCAGATTGGAGCAAACAAGTAGAAATACCACAAGCACTGAATAGTACGTTACTGTATTCCTTCTTCCTAGGATGCCAGATTATGGTTTAAAAAACTAACAAAACTGAGGGATAGGGAGCTCCATACTTGTTCTAAATATTTATTCCTTTAGGAATACGCTTGTGCTGCCATCAAACCCAACTCCAGGGCTGCACATCAACAAAAAAAAAAAAAAAAAACCCCAAANGAAATTCTCTGTGGTGTGGAACCTCCTTCAGCCTTTCTTTGTTTTTTGTTTTTTTTTTTTCTTTGTTCTGAGGTGACATGCAGCAGTAGTAGCATAGCTTGACAGAGATGACATGTAACAAGTTGGTGCCATGCAATGACTCTTTGGAGAGAGATTTTCACCAAAACGTAAATATACAATGCAGTTCTCACACTGGCTGATCCCACCCTGCCACTGATGGGCATGTGGTCTTTCCAGCTTAGTATAGAAAGACCCACACCGAAAAATGTTAAAGGTCTCTACGAGGTAGTGAGGATTTTCTTCTCATATCCTAACATACAACTAGATATTCTTGGCTTAGCATCATCTTCATAATAAGCAATCCATACTGTTCTTGCTTTATACACTTTTGTTTTGTCAAACTTTAACACAGTATTGTATGTATACACATGTGCTGCAAAATCGGCTAAAATCTTCAAGTGGATTAACGGCTATCAGACAATCAGGAAAATAGAAACTATATGAAAATAATTCTCTTTTCTTCCATAAATTAGCCAGCGCACAGAAGAAAAGCAGCAGTTCAGTCATTTGGTGATTTGTCTGGCTTCTTCCTAAACCATAATCAACCACCTGCTTTGGTCACCAAAAAACCAAAACCACTGATTTAATTGCACCTGAAAAGGACATTAGTTCAGTTATGTTCAGCTTCCTGGTCTCAGTGTTTCATACTTCATCAGAGCTCGGACTGGAGCTGGAGGACCTAGGATAATAGTTTGACAGTCAGACTACTTCTTCTCACTCAGTTTTATTAAGTACCCAGTAGATTATCCAAACAAGTTAGATATTTGAACAGTTGTCCTCATTTTACAGTTTAACATAGGCTCAGTAATAGCAGTATTTAGTCTTGGTACACTTTCTTTTTGTAACTTTACTGGTCTAAGTAAGAAAAAGCCTTCATTTCTACTCCCCTTCCCTGCCAACACACTATACCAAACACATATGTTTTGTGACATGAATGTCACAAAAACAGAGTATGCCATTTTTATTCACTTCTTAAGTGCTTTTCATACTGCCTAGTTATCTTAATTATTTTAACTATTCATTATTGTGCACAACAGTCGATTTGTGTTACAGATGCCTGACAGAACTTCTGGTTTAAATATTTAGAGCCTAAATACAGTAGCAGAGACAATTCATTAAGTCATTAAAACTGCGGCTTCTTATACAAGGGGTTCTGTATATATTCTTAACCACTCAGAGCTTCAGAGTAATTTTTAGATGTGCTTTTATAAAGGTACTTCTACCCCCTTCCTTTGGAACTCCTTTCCCTTGTCCCCCTCTTCCCTCAAGAAGACAAACCACAAGCACACTTTAATAACATTCTCAGTATTTTATAAGTTGCAGCATTCAAGATTAAAACAAGATGACACACCAGTACTCAAACTTTCACTTTTTCCAGTAAATAAGTTAAACTACATATTTGTCCACATAATTCCCATTTTTGAAGTGAAATCATTTTCCACAGTCATGGCAAATACAACATGTTGTATACAACAGTGGTTTTCTTCTCTTGCTGTAGAAAATAGGCAGTTTAGAGATACGTATCAAAGTTGTNCAGAGAAAAAAATGTGCAAAAATAGAACTCATTTTCCTAATTACATAGAGCCGTATTTTAACTGACTGACTAGTTTCATGAGTCATAAACACTGCCAGTTTCTTCAGATTGGAGCAAACAAGTAGAAATACCACAAGCACTGAATAGTACGTTACTGTATTCCTTCTTCCTAGGATGCCAGATTATGGTTTAAAAAACTAACAAAACTGAGGGATAGGGAGCTCCATACTTGTTCTAAATATTTATTCCTTTAGGAATACGCTTGTGCTGCCATCAAACCCAACTCCAGGGCTGCACATCAACAAAAAAAAAAAAAAAAAAGCCCCAAA
>VZRU01015096.1:0-33678 GCA_013398155.1 Pedionomus torquatus
CCTCCCGTTCCCGGCGAGGGCAGTGACAGCCGGTGCCTCGGGACGGGCAGGGTAGGGCTCCAGACCTGTTGCCCAGGAGGAGCTTCCCCGCCTTCGGGGAGCGGGTCTCCGGCTTCTCGGGGGTTCGGCAGAGCTCGGGACGAAGCTGAGAGGAGGAGTGTGAGCGTCCTTCCCCGGCAGCGTTTCGCTGCAAGTGGTCTCGACTGTTAACTCTCTTCTTATTTTGTTTTTCCTCATAAAATGGAAGAAGATTCTTCCTTGGGGTGAAATGCGGGGGAGGTGAGTTCCCGGAGGCGTAAGGGAGCCTGTATGATCTAGAGGTTCAGACGTTTTGCTCCGTACTTGACACGCAGGCTGCAAACTTGAGTGCGTGTGCTTAGCGAGTAAGAAGCTGGAGTTCAGGACAGAGTTGACTTGGAAGTTGAGTTTCCCGTGTATCATAGGAGCTCTTGAAAGTCGTGGACCCTTGTGATGCATGTAGACTCGATCGGATTAAAGCCCATGCCTTGTCTTTTCTAACTTTTTTTGTTTTATTTGGCCGTAGCTGCTGATTTATCTCTGCATCTCCTGTGGTCTAAGTGGGCTAGGAAAAGAGGTGAAGTGGAAAAACCGAACTTGATTAGAAGTTACAGATGTGTCCAGGAGAGACTATACCTCTTTGAGCAGTGAAGAGATGTCAGTACAATCAGAAGTAATGTCATAAAAACAGTTAACAGTGAGGTCCAATAGTTTCTGTTAACTTTAAGTTACAGAAGTTTACTTTAAGAAGTAAACATTACCTTTTAGGATGTATATCTATTACGAGTTAGCATAGTCCATAAAGAGAAGGTTTTGTACAGGGTGCAGACCTTGCTAGGGGCACAGGGCACGTGAAACTTACGATAAAGTAAAATCAGGAAGACGTTTTAAGGCATGAGCCCTAACTCAGGACTTGCACAATTGCTATGTCTGTGGGCAGACTGAGGGCTTTCTGACGTGTCCCACAGTGTTGTGGGACTGGGCTTTCTGTAGTAAGGGGCATAGTTCTTGTTTGAGCTTTTAGCGGTGCACTAGTACACAGAAGTATAAAGACTGTATGTGGTTGGTATTTAAATGTTGGTGTATGGCTCTAAAGTGCTATGTTGAAATTGATAATAGAAATGAACATTTTATGGCACAGTGTTGCCTGGAACTCTGGTCTTCATCAGTTGGATAATACTTCTTGAGATTGTATGGGTTTGTTTTCATCTTCAAAGTACAAGTGACATTTCATGATACCCCAAGGGAACTTTTGGTCCTGAGCTGTTTCCTTCTTCTCTGATCCTCGAGCTTTACCAGTGAAGTGCAACCTTATGTAAGTAGAGTTTAAAACACAGTGAACTTCTGCAGTATGGAGATGGACTTAATTTTAGCAAATCCTGGAACAAATGCTGGTGCAACTGCATGTGTGCACATGAAGTTCTTAATGTTTTGGGAGGCTTATCCTGAGTCTGCTCTGCTTGTTTTGGACTCAGGTTTAAAATTAGACTTCACTGCTTCCCTTTAACCTCTGAGTTACCAAGTTGTAACTTCAGTACTAGTATAAACTCTAGTGCTGGTTTTGCAGTCATAACTTCTTTGTTTAGAGATGAAAAGGACAAAACTTACTTAAGGTGATAAGGCTTTGAAAGTTGATAGTGTCAATAAGATGTTACTGCAGCAGGACTGGAAGATGCTTTCTTGTAGCATGAGGAAAACAGCAGATGAGGTTCTTGTACCTAATAAATTCCTGTATCTATCTTTCTAGATTTAGAGACTTTCCTTACTTACCTATTTGACTTGTAACAGCAATCCTGCCACGGATTTGACTTGTAATAGCATTAGGCATATCTGTTATTGTAGACATCTTGGTGTCCTGCATTTTGTAAGTATGTTGTTTGAATGCAATGGCTGTTAGGCAGTATATATTTGCCACTGATGCAGCCTGTTGATTTGATCTTCTCCTTGGCGGGCAAAAGGAGAAATAGAACTTGTTTGCTTATGAGCATAGGAGTCTGCTGGGTATACAAAACCATGTTATGGATAATAGCTCATGTTTTTTGAGCTATACCTAAGTGTGAGTTGTATGGCTTTCACTGGGGGAACAGAATTTGGAGAGTGCAATATGCAATGTTTTAAACATCTTGCTGACCTCTTGAAGCTAAATTCTTAAGTGACAAGAGAGTTCCACTTCTGATCTTGTGATTTGTGATAGAGGAATTTTATTTTTGTATTTCCCAGTTCTAGAAGTAACTGGTATTGCAGCCATGCAGAACATCTGAAAGATTGATCAAGACTTTTTGGAGAACTTTTTTTAGAACTCTTCTGAACCTATAGCAGATCAAACAAAGCTTAATCAGAATTAGGACTATATTGCCTTAAGAATAAGGCTCTTTCAAGCTGGCCAGACAGAAAAACACCTGTGTGTGTGTCTCTGAAGGTCAGACTGGAAAACCATCAGGAGGAGTGTGTGTGGAGCAATGTGACTGAAAACAGTTGTGTTCTGTGAGAACAGGAGTGATCATCCTATTTGGCAAAACAGCTCAGAGACTAGCCCTATAAATATAACTGGATATATGTGAATAAAGGCAAGCTGCTTATGTGAGTCAAAGTGCCTCTTGTTTTTTGACTGCTGCTTCTGCTTATAGCATAAAATTGTGACCTAAGTAATCATCCCCTCAAACTAAATTCTATTTATTTTTTAAAAAAAAACAAAACCACAACTTTTTTGCCCTTGCTTACTTGGCTTCTCCTTCATCAGTCTGGTTTTCTCAGATGTCCCTTTTGGCAGAAATGCTAGGCAGTTAAGTTACTTTTACTGTAATAGGACAGGACAACTTCCTTAGTTCTAGTTTCCTGTAAAAAAAGCACTAAGTTCATGTTTCCTTAAGCTTTTTGAGGTTTCTAGTTTTAGAATCACCTTTATCTCTTTTTCTTGTGGCAGAAGTATGATAAAAAGGGTGGCTTCTGAGAGCATTTAAAATCCTTAGCACATATGTAAGCTGGGGATAAAGTGGGAACTGAAATCTCTGTAATCAATTATTTAAAAAGCTGGGGATAGATCTAAATCCGTTCTAGAAGTTGAGTCATCTGTCCATTATCTGTTTCCAGATAAAACATGCATGGCCATATCAAGCTGAAGCAACAGTGTTACCCGGATTTTCTTTATCTGGGATATCTGAATTGTTAATTGATCTGAATGAAGGGAAATCCATTCTTCATCTCTGTTGAAATGTCAGCTGGTGTGCTGAATAAACATGACCTGCTTTGGTTAGCTATTAATAAGACAGAAATTAATACTGAGGCCACATCAGGGTGATAGAGACCTCTCTTGTCAAGCAGGAAGAGGTTGACCAATAGGTCACTTTCCTTTCATCCTCCAACTGGACTGTTATTCTAAACTTCTTTGGGCTTCTCTGAAAATTCTGAATGTCTTTGGGATGTGTGATGTTCAGCTTTTCCTTTGCAAGTGATTTGAGGAATTCTTCTGTAGAGGTACACATGCTTGGAAAGAGGAAGGGTCAGTAAAGCCTCAACTGCGGTGTGGATTGCAGATTATTTGGGTCTCTGGTACCAGTGCAGGCTGTGGATATTGTCCAGCAGCGCCCAAGAAACAGAATAAGAAGATTCTAAAGGACTTGACAGTGATTGAGGGACTTTACAATACCAAAAAAAAAAAAAAAAGGGAGGTATTAATGTATTCATAGATTTTGTATTCAGTTTTCCCAATGAAAATTAGATTATTTATAATTAAAAATGTTAAAAAGTAACTGTGCTAGGCATAAATAAAGGTATGTTTAGTTTTACCTGTACTGGTGGCCAAAAGCAGATGCCTAGGATGCACTTGCCCTCTTTGTACTTGATACCTCTCTGGGTACTCTTCTTGCAGTTTGTAGCTTGGCAACTATTTGAGCAAGACCTGGTTTCTACACAGATTTCTTATCCTGTAGTAAGGAGTTCCACTGAACAATCCGAGCGTTAACTGGTAACAAAAGTAACTTGCTGCTTCTTGTATTTTCTGCCATCTTCGTTGGAGTATCCTGTGTGCTGCTTAATGGTTCTCTTCTTCAAACTGTATTGAACGAGACAAACTATTCTGCTCCCTTGACTTTCCATTGCATTCCTTTGATCTAGAGATGTATTACCTCTTTTCCTTGAGAAAGATCTTAACTGTCATTGTTAATTTCACCGGATTCTGAACATCTCTACTGTGCTATATGTCTATTGCTAGCTGAAAAATTTTGTTATGTCTATGTTGTCTGTTCTTGTAAACTGGCTTGAAAAGCCTGTCTTTGGATGATGGTGTCACAGAGCTGACAAAATACTTTTTTAGCTAGCATAACCAAATGAGTTGTTTGTTCTGCAGGTGTATGAGAGGTATTTTTTTTTCCCTTTGAGGACTGCTGTTGACTTTTTTAATGGTTACATGATTTCAGTCTGTGTAATAATGTGTCACATTTTAGGTATCCTTTGCATGGGCTAGAGTGGGACTTGACTGTCAGTTTACTTTCCGTGAATCGTTTATAGTAGGGGGGGGAGGCTGTATTGGTTCATTGTGTTTGAAGCAGATTGACAGTGATGCTTTTGTAACTCTTTTTTTGTGTGTCATCATTCATTTATAGCACTCACATACCAAGGTTGGCTTTTCAAGTCTTTTCTGCCTTTAGTGTGCCTAAACAGGGAGGATTCCTGTGACCTTTTGTCTGAAATCCCAGCATTTTCCCAGAGCTAGCAAGAATTTGTTGGAGCCAGTTTGGTAACAGACTTGCTGCTTCTCTTCTGAAACATGATTTAGCCTTACAAAAGGATATGTATATATTTCCTACTGACACCTTGGTTCATATGTTTAGACATCGGCCTTGGTGGTAAATCATCATTAATGGCACTTCTTTCAGAAATAACTAGGTGGATGAACCTAATAGAAATAAGCTGAGTCCTAGCTGTTTTCTTCAAAAAGCCACAGGCATAGATAGGCTTGTCCAGTTCCACACCACACCCATTTAATGAGAAGTTTAGCTTCTTTTTCTAATCATGAAGTTAGCCCCTCAAGTTCATAGGCAATGCATTCTTTCAGAGATTATTTCAGTTATTATCTTTGCAGTGTTTAACCCAAGGATGTAGAGAGTTCTAATAGTAATTGCTAACTGTGGCTCAGTGCTTGCTTCTGAATGGAGAAAGGGGTTTCAAGAGTGGCTTTTGAAAGTTATGAAGTTAGAATCGTAGGGTGAAGTGCTCTGGTGGTATTAGCCCAAAATTTGTTTTGGACAAACCTGATTTAAAGTGACTTATTAGAGTATCAGTGATATACCTTGTTTTCTTTCTGCTTGGGTCTATAGTAATGGCAAAAAGCTGTTTGGGGAAACAGTCTTCTGTAAGCATGCTTTTGAAATCACTAGTAATAACTGTTGGAAGTAAAATCTTTTTGTGAAGGTGAACATACATAACTATTCTTTGGAAAACTTCTGGAGTATGTCTTTAATGCTGAAGGCAAAGGGATCTCACTTGGCTTGGAGAGTAGTCAGTGGTCAGAGTTCAAGAGGGCTGATAAAGTTGATTTGTCAACTAGCAAGCTGTTACTCAAAAAATACCAGCTTTGTCTGAGACAAGCAATTGAGAAGGTAGAAATAATGTAACTGGCTACTGAGTGTTCCTTGAGGGAGAGCCAGGAAAGGGCAGGAAGTAGTTGGTAACTTGTTGCTCACTTCCACTGTGTGCAGAGACGGACACCTGAATTGACCATTCCACCTGTGGTGCAGTGTACAACAGACTAGTTTAAATTGCCCTGGGAAGCCTTACTTGAGATACCATTCTTACACTACTCTGACTGGTTTTGTTGTGGTTGTCTGATACATGCTTGCCAAGGAAGAGAAGTCTGACCCTACCCAAAGAGTTGTTTGTAAAGCTGAGTCACTGATTAATTCTGCCTTGTGCAATCTAAAGCAGGGGTAATAATTTTCAGATGGATTCACATGGGTAGAATGAAGAGTTGGAGGTTGTGTAGTCAATTAGGAAACATCCTGGCAGACTTACAGGCTCAGAGCTCGCAAAGTGCAGACTTTTTCATGTAAAAAGATTAATTGATAAATCGCTGCCTTTGACTTTGGAGTTCTTTCTTTTATGCTTTTGTAGCATTTGCAGTCTATGAACTCTGTTAGTGTCACAAGCATATTACTTTCCAGGGAGCTTCAGTTTGCCTTCTTTGGAACTGGTAACTTTTTCTCTGGAATGCTTTTGCAATACTTCGTACAATGTGTTGTGTCTCCTTCCTATGTAAATTCCTTCAAAGGATTTTAAAAGAGAACATAAATGCAAAATCTCAGACTTCCAGTAATAATGAACCAGGTGCCCCTTTTCCAGCTTGAAGGCTTTTCAGTTTACTTAAATCACTCAGTTTAACTGTGTTCTGTCTAGTGAAGTGGCAGAAACGCTGGTGGCTTTTGGGAGCGCTGTTTTGGGGTAAAAAATCTCATCTCAGTGTTCAGTACTAAAGCAAAGAGGTGTAGAGTGACTTAGCTTGGACTTCTTTCACTGTTTGTTTACAGTTTATAGTGATTCTTAAAAGGAGGTGTATCTCTAAGATGTGTGCACCTCCACTTTGAGAGCTTCTATTCTCATATGAACTATGTTTAATGCTCTGGTTAAGTGGGGTTTAGTAAGAGTATCTTTCCTGCTTTGCCTAAGATCACAGTAAAACCTGCAGGTTAACCTGTGGTTATACACTTTTGTAAAATTTAAATCCTTTTGGAGTCAATGTGTTTTTAAGAGCAAGCAGGTAAAAGGAGGAGGAAAAATGCCTTGTGAAAGTTGTAAATCTTCCATGTGAGAAGTTAAACTCTTCACATTGCAGCAGCTTTGTAGAGATTGGAATTGGCATTTGCAGTTCATGCTATGCTGTGATCAAATGACATTAACTGGGCAGTGATTAAAACAATACAGCTATGCTTAAAGTGATCAACTACTTTATGCATTGTGCTTGCTGGGGAAAGCATTATTCCAATTCTAGTAGGAAATTCATATATTTATTTGGTTGGGTTTTTTACCAAACTTTCTAAAAATGAGTCTTGAAGTTGAGCAGTGAATTATGTGGCTGCTGGGAGTAATTAAGTAATTAAACTGAATGTGGGTTTAACATGGAAGCCCTAACCAGAGCATAAGATAGGGTATCAACCGATGCTCCTCTTGCTATCCTTGCATCATGTACCTCATCAGTCTTTCTGTTGCCTCTTGTTACTTGGATTCAGGGCTACAAGAAAAGATGGGACAGGACAAGCTTTCAGGCTGGGTGTAGGGTGTGAAAGGGGAGTGGGACAGATCCTGGCAGTAGTAGTAAGCATTTGGTCTCTGCTCTGTGTTGTCTTATGGCATTTAAAAGTTTTATTTTGCTTAATTTTCAAGCTGCTAGTTTACTACCTACAGCGATTTTTATTGTACTGGCAAAGAACTAGTTAAATGGTGTTTTCTCTCAGTTGTCTGCCTTTCTCTGGATTTATGTAAAGCTGTCCTAGCTATGTCCATCTCCTGGCTTTCACCAAGCCTTAGTTTTCAGTTGTTTCTGTGAGATGACTAGAGAAATAACAGTCTGTCAGTCACTGAATTTTTGCCTTTTCTTTGGTTTGACTGATGAGGGTTTTACCCTTAAACTTCAGATGTTCTCTTGATTTTGTGTTTTTTTTATAATGGGATTACTATATCCTGTCTCTCCTGGACAATGTGTTTTCTGAGTTACTCTGACTTGCCAGAAACTTCTAAATTTTTTTTTTTTTTTAACACATAAAACTAAAATGAGGGCAAAGGTTATGCATTTTACCTGTGTGAAATAGCCCAAGCTATTAAGGGACTCTGCCTCTGAGGGTGCTCTTAGAGCTGGCAGATGAATGTCATCAAAAAAAGCTTTTCTGCTTGGCCTTTAAATGTGACTCTCCTCCATCCACCCTGGTTTTGGATGCTTTTTGCAGGAACCTTCAATTTGATCATTTTTCAGAATCTTTGGTTACAGGCCCTTTTCTTGGGAAGGCTTCTTTAGACTTTGTTTCCAGTGCAACTTTAATTTACAATTGTACAATCATACAATTGTATGATTTTTAAAGTCATCTTAAATGACACTGCATCAGTTTCTTCAGTTTCAACTGAATTATATGTGCTTCATCTGTCACGAATAGCTTGGCACGTGTCTTGTTTTTTACAAAAGGCGACTTGGATACTGTAGGAGTTTCAGTAATTAAAACTGCTTTGTCAGATTGGGTTGTATGATCATTTTAAAGCTTTCTGGCACTTTGTAAATTCAAATTTGTATAGGTTTGCCTGTGGTGGTCATTGGGCAAGCTGATTCCATAATTGGTTACTTTTTCTCTGAAAGTTGGTTGTTCTGGTGGGATGAAATCGCAGTATTCTTTACTATGTTTTTGAGGACTGAACAGAAGAGCTAATTCACCAAAAACTATGAAGTGTTTAATGCTTGCATTTCCAAAGATGCTATTATCAATGAACCTGTGTAGCAATACCTTGAAGTATGTGTGTAGTCCTGAAAAATCCCAACACTGAACAATTTGAAAAGAAATCAGTGTTTTCAGGCACTGTCAGGTTGTTTTTCATCAAAAGATTATAAATACATGTAAAGCAAATGCTTACGCAGTTATAGCACTGTTTTTAGTAGTTCAGTCTATAAAAGCTAAAGGTTAATAAAATGTGTTGATTTACTGTTCAGTTGTCTTGCTTATTTTCCTTTGCCACTCAAATTAACAATATAAACTTGGGAACCTTAAGGACTTGCTTCTTGGTATTTTTGCCCCAGGCCTGTTAGCTTTGCTGTGGGACCAGATACCCTTTGTTTACTGTTGTACCCACTTAAGATATCATTTTCTATTTGAGGCCTTACAGGTGATATTCCTAAATTGGTTTATAATGGAAACAAACAAAAAATCAGTTTTCCTGCTAGAAGCTGCAGTGATTTACAGTAGCAGTGGTATTGGTGATGGTTCAGTTACGAAAAATGTGTCTTCTGGTAATGGTTTTGTCATGATAAATAAGCATAACTTTTAATAATACCAGTTTTTATTTGCACACACTCATTTCTGTAGCGTAACTTCTAACGTGAAGTGTTCAGTATATAATGTACCAGAAAGCTTTGACTCATCTGCAGCGATGGACTAAAAGTGGATTGCTGAATGGGGTGCCAGTTTGGTTGTGGGCCCCTCCCTGCAGCTGGTGTGGCTCGGCAGCTTGTGGAGCAGCTGCTGAACTGCTGTTTAGTCCCATGTATTAAAGCAAGCACACTTTGGTATCTCCTTGGGGTGCTAACTTGCAATTTGTAGTGGTCCAGCATCCGTGCTGCAAGCAGCTGAGGGCTCTGTGGCGGGGGAGAGAAATCCTTACAGCTATCTAGAAGTAACCATTTGTGAACTGGAGCCATTGAGCTACATTACCATATTTGATTAACCGAGGTGAGAACTGCTACCGTCTGAACTGCAGCATCTGAGCATCTGTGTGTGGCTTCCTGATGATGGCTTCCTCAGACTGTTCTTCCAACTTCTTGCTTGTGTTTTATAGAAGAATACTCATTTAGGCAGAAATAAAGATATTGATAAACTGTCATCAAAACTCTCAGATCATGATAAGCCTTGATAAAGAGGGTTTTTGTTTTGGCCCTGCCTGCCTTAACCATAGTATTTAGTCAGCTTCTAGAAAACTTATGCCCTTTAAGAAAGGGTGTTGAAAGACTGTTCTTCCTGCAGAATTCCTGTAAATGCCTGTAGAATGACTAGCCTGCAGCTTGACTGGAAGCTGGATGTGAAGATAGAATGTTAGCCTTAACTGGATAAGCTAGTGTGGATGCAAAGCTGCTAGATCTGGATTAGAGATCTCACTGTATGGACTCTGGGGGGAAAAAAGCATGTTAATTCTACACCATAAGTCTGCCTAGCTGTAACTAGGGCACTGCTCCGGCAAAAGGGGGACTTAATGCATTGAAATGGAGGTCCTGTCCGGGGACTGCAACTCTGGGGTAAAGTGACCTGATTTGTGAAGTCTTCACGCATGAGTTGTTGCCTGTCACAGAGGCTGCTGACTATTGAAAATTTTTGTAGCAGCGTTTTGCTGCAGCTGAGTTATGTGATCATCTGGGGGAGAACTGATAGGTTCTTTGTTGCTTCCCTTGAGCTTTATATTTGCCTTCTAGAAGGATTTTCAATCCTTGATCTGTAGAATTAATACAGTCTATATGCTGCCAGTTAGCACCACTGTGGTGGAATTTTACTTGCTGCAGCATTTAATTCAGCTGTTTCATAGACATATTTCATATAAATGGGATTCTTCATACTTAAGCTGCTTGGTATCTGTGATTACCAGAAGACACAATGACTCTTAAAGTGAGTGTCTTACAAGTTCCAGTGATGCTGCTTTAAGCTCTGAGGTTTGTAAGAAATGTGGTCCAACCTTTGAGATGCAACCTAGTAAAAAAATTAACATTCATGTTTTAGTTCAAACTGTACCTTTTGAGCCTGTTACCTGATTTATTATTTTTTTTTTTTATTCCTGTTCTCTAAGGCAGTAGTCTCCAAAGTGGAGTATGTAAGATATTTCATTTGAGTGCAGGAAGAAAATGTGTTTTGTACCATTAATAAAGGTAACAGAAAATTCAAGTGCTTATTTCATCTTTGTCTCAGCCTTTTAAAGTGGTTATTTTTTGTGTGTAACCTATGTAATAGCACAGTAGTGTATAAATATGACATTTATAAATGCACATGTATTGGGCATGCATGGTCAAAAAATTTCTTACTGGTAGGGATGCACAGACAAAAAGGTTTGGAGACTGCTGCTCTAAGGCATTTGGGGCAATAGGAAGTGCATATAGGCCTTAGGACCTTTCCAGGTTCATCATGGACAGGAAGCTAAAGGTGTCAGGGCCTGGCATGCTGATGCAGGATTTTGAAGTGTATTAGTTCAATGATGCTGGCTTTATGGTGATACTTTCCCTGGCCATAACAGAGACTGCATTCCTAGCTTGGGACCTTCCTGAGGTATTATTTCCAAGCTGAGGTCTCAGTTCTGCTTATAGATAACTAAGTCTCTCTGTCAGTTGGAGGCAGTCACTCTTTGAAATAGAGCAAGAATGTAGTTTGGGTTGAAATAAGGTTTTTCTGCTTGAGTACTGACAGTGTTCCTCAGTGTTTATTAGTATGAGGTCTTCTCTAAGAGGAAGACCTATACCAAGAGATAGTGTCAGATGTTTGCTTTAGATACGTACAGGTTATACTAAAATCTTAAAATTCATAAGAAGCTTTTCTTGAAAATGAATGGCAAGCCTATCGTAGGACTTGGAGAGTGGCAGCCAGTCAAGTTCTGTCATGACTGTAAGCAAAATCTACCAATTGTTCTTTGAGCAGGTGAATATAGTTTCGCTTTATGGTGAAGTGGGCCAAAAAACAGGGAGTTTGAAATATGGTGAAATGAACCAAAAGAAGGGTGTGAACTATGGAATAATGTTTTACTAGATAAATGAACAGAAATATGTTCTCTTACAGGTTTTGGAAGGAAGGATGTTGTAGAACACTTGCTACAGACAGGAGCAAACGTCCACGCTCGTGATGATGGAGGGTTGATACCCCTTCACAACGCCTGCTCTTTTGGTCATGCTGAAGTGGTTAGTCTGTTACTGTGCCAAGGGGCAGACCCAAATGCTAGAGACAATTGGAACTACACTCCTTTGCATGAAGCTGCTATCAAGGGGAAGATAGATGTGTGTATTGGTAAGTATTTTGTCGTTTCTTATACTGAAACTGTACCACAGATGTTTTGTGCAGTTGTCATTGTTAATGCACTGGACTTAAGATGAAAGATACTGTTTTTTCTTAAAAGCTAACTTCTTTTAAACCAGTAGGTAGGTATAGTGATAGTCATTTAAGACTAACTTTGTTATGGTATATAATGTAAACTTTGCTGAACTTGCATCTTAAAAACCAACCTGAGGAGGTTGGCTAAAGTCTCCTCATCTGTTAAATTACAATGTTCAAAATTTGAATATGGAAGTTTTCTGTCTTCATCACTATCAAGAAAGCTAGCTTTACTAAGTACAGTTTTTGCTTTCAGGTTTCTCTGTCGGCTTAGTGGTTAGGAAGATGGTTAGCTTTTCATTCTGTACAGCATGGGTAAACATCTCATTAGTCTTTTGGAGCTTTCAAATACAAGTTACAGGACACCCTTGTTCACAGTGGTTATATATCTTTAATGCTTGTGCTGTAGCCGGTGCCAAAGCAATTTTAAGTAAAATGGAACACTTCAGTCATTTTAAGTATATCGAACATATAAAGACCTTTTCAGTCAGGATGTTTTAAACTCTTATGTTTTTTCTCAGTGTACGTAGTATTACTTTTTTTCTAAGTGTGAACTTTTTTATTTTTGTTTTGTTTTGTTTTTTTTTTTGTTTATTCCCCCCCCCTTTTTTTTTTTTACACTCAGTTGAATTCCTTGAACTTATTAATTCTGGTTCTTCTTGCATCTACTAACTTGAATAAAATGTTCTGCTCACCATTGTGCTTTTTATCAAACATGAGAAGGGAAGCTTGAATATTATTTTTAATATTTATTTTGGAACCTCAGTTAAGATTATGAACATCAGAATTGTGCTGTATGTTATCAAGATAAGGCAGAATTTTCAGAATTTCAGATACTGTCTATTTGCTTAAAGACTTACTACACTTTTATAGAAACAGCTACAAAACTTATAGGACAAGTTCTTACGTTAGCTTTATTGCAATACTTTTGTAATTACATTTAAGAAAGGGAAAAAGAAAAACACAAGAACCCAAAAGTTCTCCAAAATACAATTACTTTTTTCACCTCTCCTCTTTTTCCAGGGAATGTAATGGACTTCATTAATTTCATCTCTGTGTGCATGATAAAACATACAGAGAATATTCTGCAGGAGTTACTGAGTATAGAATGGCACAGTACTGTGGGAAGGGATCCATTGATATGATAGGTCCCAGAAACAGTCTACGGTGATAATCACAAACTGAAAAGTAAGCTTAATTTCAGTCAGTAACTGGAGTTTGTGTGTGACTTAAATGAAGTAATCTGATCTGTTCATTGCCAGAGGCTACCTGGCTTTGGGCACTGCTGACAGAAGATACCAATTAAATGGTATAAGGTTGACAGTAAAGGACCCCTTTAGACCTGTAAAGCAGGACTGGGTTTGTTTGCTTTGGAAAAGATTTGTCTCAGTCGTTTAAAGCATTTTAAAAATGCTTTTGCATTCACAGTTGATAGGATGGAAAATTGTTACATAGAAGATTTTAGGATCTGTGTGGGGTGTTGTTGTTTTAGCTGAATTTACCAAAACCAGACTGACAGATGGCCCTTTGTTCCCCCTCCCCCCTGAAAGAGGAAGAGATAAGGAGGTTTACGAGTTTAGAATGAATTAAACTAATGAAGTGCTAATATTAAAATAAAAAAAAAAAAAGAAGAAAATAATGAAATAGATGCAATATATACAGAATCGTATTGTTGTCCCAGGATGACAGTCATGTCACCAGCAGACGCTGGGTAAGTCTTAGGCTGGACTCAGCAATGGTCTCTGGATCTGGAGTCAGGAAGTCAGTTGAACAGACTGATCCGTCAGCTTTTATACTGAGCATGGAGCAGATGGGATGGAATACCCCAGTTTGTCAGGTTTCGGTCACCTGCCTTGTCTCCTCCTCCCCACAGGTGTGACCTCTCTATGCTTTTCCTTTTCTGACCCTCCAATGGGGCAAATACTGAAATTGGCTGACTTTGGTTGTTACAGCAATAAGTATAAGCAAGAACCTCTCTGCACACCATTCCTTGGTATGAAGTACAAATGTTGGTTTTATCACTGAGAATGAGCAGTTTTCTCCACAATGTGCTGTAATTTCAGAGAGTTAGAAGAGGCCTAGCCAAGATACAAAATTACTGAATGGAAAGTTGGTTTTATTTCACTTCCAACTGGGCCCAGGGGGGCAGCATGGGTAGTTTGGGTGGTTTGTCGAAAGACTTTGTGGTGCTTTGGAGGAGACTGGGCAGGTCAGATCAAGATAGCAGGCGAATTTTGATGTAGGATACTGATGGTAATTTGAGATTTAGATCTAGCTTCCATAATCAGAGAACTGATGATGCCTTTTATGGTATACTCTTAATTCAGCAAGAAGTTGTGGGCTTGGTGCAGTCAAGTACAGAATCAAGTTTATGAGCTTGTATTACACAGAACTTCATTCTGTGTTCGATGTACAGGTTAGATCTGTGACTCTAGATGTTAGCTGTTGGACTAAGGGGATGATCTGTATATATATAAAATACTTACCACATGGTACTGTGATAAGCTCTTCTGCTCTCCACTGTAGTCATAGGGTTCCTTGGAAGTACTGAGCATGGCTTCAGAACTAAGTGACTCCAGGGAAGGGACCTCAACCTTGCAAAAGTGGTTATCCTTGCAAAGCTGCTTGTGGGCAGATTGGAGTCTGGCAATTTTTAAAATTTATTTAATATTTTAAACAACCAAGCACGATGCTGTTGTGCTCAGTTTAGCTATGGATATCTATGTATTATTTGATCTGTCAATGGGAGAGTTTCTACTGAAGGCAGAGTTACAAGTCACTAGATTTAGTATGTGCTGTAGTATGCTTCTTTGGGATTTAATAAAGAAGTCTATTCTTGTTTGCAGTGAGTTTGTTTGCAGGTTACATCTAGTGGGCAAGAATGTTTTGCTGTCTTTGCTAAGTTTCTGTTTCTTTTCAGGTTTTATGTATAGCTTTTATTTTATATTAAGGTCTTCAGCTTTTATCTTGGAAAGTCTTTTGAGGGAACATATTATACACAGAGATAATAGAACAGTGATTGTGTAGGGCACACATTCTGACTAGGAATACTTGAATATCTTAGCAGTACTGTACAATATATTCTACAATTTATACCATAAGGATAGACTGTTACAGCAGATATGATGAAATTCACCTGTAAAAAAAAATATTCAATTCTCCATTATTTGAATGTTCCTTTTTAAACAAGCAAGACGTGCTTTTTAAAGAGCATTAATTAAAGAATGGTCTCTGGAAATCTTGGCATAAGCTAGAATTTATTGCTGAACTTAAATATTTGTCTGCAAAGCAATAGTCTGTGTAGGAATTAGTCATCTAGCATCATTCTTGGTTACCTGTTTTTGGCATCTTCTTCCAAATGATGTAATGGGAGAGTTTTCTAGTTTGTCTTTTCTCCTTCCCTTCTTCTGTGCCACCTCAGTTCATATCTTTTCTTTGTCATATCTAACATAAAACACTGTTCTTTTAGCTGCTTTAGAGGTCAAAAAGGGACAAAGTGGTAATTTAGCAGAGTGTAGAGATGCATTTACGCTTACGAATAATGCTTTTCTGGAGGAAAACTCAAGGCACTGTAGCAGAGTGAGAAGACCGGCAAAAACTGGTTAGTGATTTACACTGCAACTATGGAACAGTCTTGTGTCTCGTACTAGCCTTGGAATGGAGTGTGCATATTTATGCTAAAAGTACTGGAAGTGCTCAGCTCTACGGCTGAGTTTGGCTAATAGGTACAAACCCTGCCAGTGGGAAGCTTACATGGAAACACTGTGTGAGCCAATGCAGGAATGACCACAAAACCACGGGTTAAAGGAAAAGCACAAATTTAATCTCAATACCTCATGGATTGGGGAATTTCTGAAGCAGCACCTGAGCAGAGGCATTGCAAGAGGAGAAGTAGGCATTGTGGAACAAGAGAGCCCTTATTGGCAAAAGAGACCTTATTAGCAAGGGAGTGAGAGAGCGAGAGCGCTCACACTTGCTGTTCTGGCCTATATTTCAAGGATTCTGGCAGGTAGAGTTTTCTGCTGGGCTTTGATCTCTTCAACAGCAGGGCAAGAATCTTGAGCATTTTTGATACGGTCCCTCTGGGTCCATACCAGGCCTACATTAGATAAGTGCAGCTTACTACTTAACTACTTAGGTAAGTGCAGCTGAGCATGCAAAACTAAACTAATTGGTGTGATACACGTGTTTTCTAGCACCCCACGTGCAAGTCACTTGAGCATGTTTACAGTCCTCCTTGCCAATCTTCCATTACTTTCCCACAAATACAAAGTGTAGATGAACTCTTGAAGACTCATCAGAGTATGCATGAAACTAAGGTAACAAATGACTGATATGATTCCCTGTACTTCTGATTTGCTGATTGCATAGGAACTTGAAGGGACAGAATACAAATGTCCTGAGTTTGGGAGGAATACGGACTGTGGCTCTTCTAGGTGACAGCTGCTTTTGTGTTCTGGCTCTGGAAGTGTAGGAGATCATGGAGGATGGTAACCATTGCTGAGCTGGTTTGCTGACCATCTCTCACAATATATTTAGTCACTATGGATTCACTTAGTTGCTAAGTAATTGAATCTATTTGAAAGTGTTGTTTGCTATATGTGATCAATTTTTGGACTAAATGTATTGAAGCGTTAAACCCAATTATCAGACAGTGTTCTCTGGTATTTATGGCTTCTAGGATTGCTTTATCTGTCAGGAAGATGTATTTTCATTGTCTGTGGACTGCTTCTAGAGCTAATGAAAAGTGGTTTGTTCCTCAGTGTCGTGTTTGCTCATGGAATAATGAATGAATAGTGAACACTGCAAAGTGTATTTGGAGGAATGTGGCAAAGTCAAGGTAGCAACTGTTCTGCAGGTCAGGCTGTGGAGAAAGGATGATCTATTTCTTCATCTGAAAGTGTCTACTGCAGTGAGACTAAAGATCCATCTACATAGCTCACTTTTCTCTAGGAGTGATGTCTAGCAGATGCTCAGAGATGCTCACAGGTTTGAGTGTATCCTTTCTCATGGCACTCAGCAATTTAGGAACTTGATAAAGTAGAGGCTGCATCTGGACTGCGCGTAGCCATTGGTACGCAAAATTCTTGGAAGATGGATCTGATAGCTTCTTAAATGCTGCCATACCTTTGTCACAGAACATCTCTTCAAAGCCAAGAGATTTTTATGATTTTGTAGGCTTGCAAGATGAAACAACCCTTCCTTTCCTTTTCTTTAAAACATTATTTTTTATGACTTTCCTGCAAAATACTGAATCCTTTCTATTTGCACTTTGCATATCCTTTGTGACTTTAATATTTTCTTCCCTCACCTGACTTTTCCAAGCTGTAAAATGTAGTCTTCTGTCCTGTTATTCTATTGAATGTTATGATATTTTTGTCGAGGTTTTTTTTTCTTTATTTCTTTTTAAAGGGTGAAGGTTTGGTATGAGGAGTGACAAATATCAAAACTGGGTGTAGTAGATTTACAGCGTAACCTCATGTTCTTTCTGTTTTGGTTTTCTGGTTGCTGAGCACTAAATGTGGTAGTAGCTCCAAGGTATTTCCTGAGTAGTAACAGCTCCTTTAAAACTGTGTGTATATGCAACACACAGATTTTTTGTTGTTATTGTTTTTTGTTGGTTGGGGTTTTTTTTTTTGGTTGGTGTGTTGGTTTTTTCTTTAAAAAAAAAAAAGGTCTAAAAGTAACCCTACAGAAGCTTTGCTTATGTGGTCTCTCTGGACTTGCTTTGCCCTCCACTGTGTGTGTCTGCTTCTGTTCTGTTTTTATTTTTCTTTAGGTGGATCTGTAGTTTAGTGTTGTGAGAACAATAGCACTGCTAGCCTAAAAGCGATCTCTGGTGTCATACACCTACCTAACTTTTATGGACATCCCTTGCAAGTATGCAAACCCTGGTGATGCCATGATTTATGGATCCAAACATACAGGGTACTCTGGTAATTTTAGGGAAATAAAAAATTCTACCTACTGAAAAGCACCTTTCAACAATGTACACAATTGTAAAAGTTGTTTTACAACATTACTTTTAGTCCATGGATCTGTTGGTAATTCTTTAATATGGATTAATATGGAAAACTAAGGATCCGTTGGTAATTCTTTAATATGGCATTTGACCAGTGTTTTTACTGGCTTCCTCTGGGCTAGCTATGAGACTTTCTGCAAAGATCCTGTGGCGTGATGAATTTACTGTCTCAGTGCTATGAAGTGATCTCTAATGGCAATGTTGAGGGTCATTTGTCTCTCTTTTTGATGAGAGAACTTCTGTGGAAGTTGATTGTGTGGTTGTTTTTTTTTTTAATTTTTTTTTTCCCATTGATCTTTTTGCACTCGAAAGATAGAGCAAGTGAGCAAACAAACTAGAACTTTAAGCTAGCAGGTTTTCTAAGTTCAGGTCCTCCCCTGGACTTAGTAAATGGATATATAAATGTCTCTTTGTTAACATGTCAAAACATTGCTTGTCCACTGAAATATGTGGCCCCCTTCCTGCACGGCCGATAAACCTTTTGTCAGGACGGATTAAAAAAAAAAACCAAACCCACAAGCATCTATGAAGGGTACTTTATGGATAGAACTAGTGCATACTAAACCTTAAAGGAATTGTAGAAATGGTAATTTGTGCAATCATTAAGCTGCTTGATTGTTTGATCACCTTGCAAAGAAGGCATGTACAACAAAATTATTACAGTTTATGATATTTTTGAGTTTATAGAATGCTTAAAGCCTTTTGCCTTCCAAACAGAGGAACTGTCTTGCTCTAAAAGTTGAGCTGTGTCTGATTTCACTACCTGAAAAATAAATAAATAAAATCACAGGAAATGCTATCGAAGAGTAAAATCGTGCAGTTGAAGGGTATTGGATGGGGTGAGGTAAGGGGGAGCTGCTTTAGCATCTTAACTGAAAAATTATTACAATGGCTGTGGATTTAGCTGGTGGATTGGCAGAAGCCTGTAAGAAGACTAGTAGCTTCTTAGTAGGTATTAGAGGAGGATATTGGTAATTGAGGTACGTTGGGAGCTGCTTATGTGCATTGATGTTGGAGAGATGTACTGAATTTTCAAAGATTCTTTTTGAGAACAGGTGTTCTAGCAGGAAGCTTACATTCCAAGAGGCATCCCAGGAATCTGGTATTCAGAGGCTTGTAAAATCATTGGAAAATGCTGTCAAGTGAGTACTTCCGAATATTTATTGTAAACTGTTTAACTGCTGCTGTCAGAAAATTCTTAAATATTGTTAGTATTCAGGATTTGACTCTTGAGCTACTGAATTAAATCAGTTGGAGCATTACTGCTACTAACTACTAATAATGTGCAATGGGAAGACAGTGACTTACACTTGAACTATTTTAAGCTGCAGGACAGTCTAAAGAACTCTAGATTGTTTTTGTGTACCAGAAAGGCAAATTTTATTCCATTAGGAGGACACAAATTAATCCCTACAGTGAGGGAATCATCCTGTACATTGGTTGCAGTTAATGTTGCCATACAGAGCAAAGGTACCTTATGATTTGATATGCTCAAGGCCAAGCAATCCTGGTTAACAGCATCTATCTATTATTTGTCCAGATCTGCAAAGTAAAAATCCTGGCTAATCTTAATATTTATTACTCAGATTTTTACTGAACAAAGCTGTATCTATTGTTGCAGAAGGAGGCTCATCAGGCTGTTCAGGTTATGAATTCTTTTTGGTCTGTTTCTGCTCTGTGAGTGACAACGTGCATGGAAACCTGCTTCTTTGGGTAGCAAATAGTTTCAAATCCTGTGTGTACATAGTGGCTCGAAGATGTAATATGCTTAAGTGTACTTATACTGTTTCTTCGTGGGGTCTTTCTCAAACGAGGTTTGCATGATAGCAACCATAGGATAAAAATGCTGTATTTTAGGTTGTATGGAAGAATGTTTTTGCTTTCTCACTGGAATTCTTGATCACAGTTTCAATAGTTTCATGTCCTCTAACCACTTGTTTAAGCGATGTCAGCTTCTAAATGTTATTAATCACAGAAATGAGAGCTTCTTAGGCTGAATCTTTTATTTCCCACTGTGACAGTCTGTAGTTCGGGCTACCCTTACTGCAAGGGACCTGAGAATAAGGCTCTTTTCTGTGAGCTGGTGTGGGTGGAGGAACCCATGATTGAAATCATACATTGGTAATTTGGAGGCATTGTAATACTGTTGTCATAGTAACAATGGACTGGAGTGTGAGACAACAGGGCTTTTGTGAAAAGTGATTACAGGAAATGGTTTGGGACGCTTTACCATGGCACATACAACTGCAGTGCTCCCTGGTGGACTTTGGCAGAAGGACAGGAGGGAACTGGGTTATCGGTTTCTCTATGTGAAGAATACTTCAGCATGCGGTATCTGTGTGCAGGCAGGTGTGTTGATGTAGTACAGTCTACAGGAACTATTGTTACAGGAAGACGTGCCAGAGTGAGACGGGGTTGTTTGCTGGAAAGGCTCCAAGTAATCCTTTACGCTGACGTCTTGCATCTGTGCACATGTAGCTATGACTGCTGCTTTATGAAGAAAATCTCTGCGAGCAGTGTCAGTCACGTGCATGTGTGCCTGACAAAGGTCTCAGTGTGCTACGAGCCTTGAAACAAGTGAATCATCGATGCAAGGTGGAAGTGCCCTACCACAACATTTTTGTGAGAGGACCAAGCATCAAGCTGGATTAATACTGAGCTTAAATCCTATTGAGAGACCAAATCGACAGCTAACTTGATAGCAGAGAGGATGATATTTTGTACAAATTGGGTAAAAATGAGCCTTACTTCAGGTGAGGAAGACTCCTATGAGGATTTTGCCAATAAAATGACTTGTTTTCATATCTGGAAGTAGTGGTGCTGAACGCTTGTGAAACCTGTCATGTTGCTGTGCTGCTTACAGTCCTTAAGGGTATTATTTATATTATGGTATCTGTATTGCTAAAAGCTGACTGAAATTCAACTCTGAAAATAGATTGAGAAGGATTGTCTTGTCTGAGGCTTATTTTGGAAGCAGTCTGTCTTTCTGTTAGGTTTGAACTGTATTGACAGTTAATACATTACAACCTGTTTGTGGGTTTTAGACTTTTTCACAGTTCCATTTCTTCTTTCTTAAAATTCAAGTATTAAGAAAAGTACTCTTTCTGCCTTATCTTGGCTGCTTGGCACAGCAGAATCTGTGGAGTACAAGAAAAGACTAATTTATTTTATGATGTTTCTTTACAAGTGTTGATTAAATCAGAATCTGGTTACTTGGAGTAAAGGAGGTTGTACTATAATATGCAAAACACTATTGGAAAACTTGCTGTAGGGTGTTTACAGGAAGTAAGATCTTCAAAAGTGCTGATGTTAACTATAAGCAAATAGAGAGGGAGGAGAAGAGAAAGTTGCATATTATCCAGAACAGAGTAATGGAACAGATACTGCTCTTGCAGACACTGAAACTGCTTTCAGGTGTCCAATACCAGTTTACAGTGGCTTTCTAAATATCTTGCAGAAATAATCTTACAAGACTATGCTTCCAATTACTGTAGCAATATCTGCTTTTAGCTTCTCAGAGGAACCATGTGGTCTTAATGCATTTCATATCTAGTTTAAAACTAGTGTTTAGATATATCTGTAGCTGTTAAGGCATAAATGAGTGGTGCCAATTCTAGCTGAGTTCTCGGATGTTTACTGAGTCTAATGGAGAACATTGATTAAAGTATTACTGTAGGATATAAAGATCTTGCTTATAAAAATGTGCAGGCAATGAAATATTTTTCATATCGTGAACACAGAAAAGTGCATTTCTTCTAATGATTTGTTCTTTCTGCAGCATAAACCAAGTGTACAAAATGAACTACAGGTGATTGAAGCCTAGTGAAAATACTGGGTGTTTTTTTCTTGTTCTGTATCTCCACTTCATTTTTTCATGCATCTAGGACTTGTGATGAACATAGTGAATAACTGGAGCATGGAAGTCTGTTTTTCCACGTTTATACAAATGCCACCACACTTAGACAAAGCTACTCGTTTCTAGAAAAGGGTGAAGTGTCCTGCTGTTCATGCTGCTGTGTGTATTCTTCATGTTTTGCTGATGTCTTCTCCAAGCAATCAGATCTGTGTAATTCCTTGGTTAGGCACCATGCTTTTGACAGTTGATTGTAGCTGTTGTATTGGAATATTTTATTGGATAGCAATTGTGTTGTGTTGGATAGTGACCTTATATGACAAGGGAGCCAGGAGGAACTGGCTGCCACAACTTGGTGGTTTGGTTTTTTTTGTTTGGGGTAATACAAGGATGGTGCAGGACACAGGTGTGATCCAGGTGATAAACCCACTTAGACTGATCTGACATTCATGCTTCTCAAGTGTGAGACCCACAATAGTGATGATATCTTACTTGACAGACAGTGGAATTTTTGCAGTGTAGAGTATTTGCTTGTCAAGGACCTAATGCTAAGTAGGATGAGACTTGCACTGCTTAGTATCAACAGGATGAGGCAGTTAGCAGTTCTGGTACCGGAGAACAAATGGATATAGCTCTGTCTCTTAAAAATCGAAAGCAGTGTGACTGTTTTACATAATAAAGTAGTCTAAGAGTTCCTGGGAAAGGTTTCTGAGACCGATACCTGTAGTGCTGCTAACCAGTTAACTGTTGAGCTCTAAATCTGCTTGAACTTAATATATTCTTAGCTTTCTGATGTTTACTTCAGAAACAAACTTTTGTTGTCTCTGGCCAACCTGTAGCATTAGACACAATTTCATGGATTGATCAGCTTGGTATCCCTAAGAATTTGTGTTTCTTAAATATTTGGTAACTATTCTGTGGACTCTTAAGTTTACAAAATTGGCACAAGGTTCAAGTTTTATGTAAAATATGTAAGTTAATTGGCATGTTGGGGTTTCTTTACTCTTAAGAGTTCCAGCTCTTAATCACATCAGATTGTTGCTGTGTGTTCCATAGGGTGCGTGACTCAGATACCATCGCCAATTCAGATGCTATTGAAAGCTGGTAGGCACTAAAGCTCACCTGTGGAAAAGGCTGGGTGCTTAGATTGTGACAGGTGGTGTTTTGGTGGTTGTGTGTGGTTTTTGTTGTGGTGTTGTTTTTTTTTTTTTCTCTCTCTATGCCTTTCCCTTCTTGTGTTCACCTTGCTGAAGGGTGGGTTGAAAGCTGCTGCTAGGGCTTGGATCTTTTTGATGTGTATTCCTCTGGTGCTAAAAAGATAAACTGTTTTTGATTGTGCATGCTTCCTTTCAGAAAAAATGGTTAATCCAGGACAGATTCTAAGAAATTGTCAAGACGTCTCTGTTTATGTTCCTTCCTGGGTGTTAGATCTTAGCACACTAGCAAATAATGTGTTCTGATAGATTGCACATGGAATTAGCTATGTGGCTATCACCTGGCTTCCACATGGATTTTTTTTCCCCAAACTTCACCTGGAAGAAATGGTTAGCATATGCAGGAGACTAGAATTGGTCTTTGGTTTCTTTTAACTCTCCTGAATTCTTTTTCCTCTTGGGAATGTGGCTTGTTGACCTGATTTGCCTTGGTGTGGCTACTTTTGCTTTTCAAGGACTCTGAAAGCAGGGTGCTTTATCTGACAGGTGGGATGTCGGAGTTACAGCTGACATTTATTTGAATAAAATTTGAGGTAGAAAGGTGAATTTGTTCAGAGAAAAGTGAAATGAGGACCAAGCAGCTTTCAGCTTGGGATATAGATAAAAAAAAAAAATAATTGCTTGGACAGAGCAGCAGTTAGGGTTTCTAGCTGTTCAATAAATAGTATACTAAGACGAATGCTCAGAAAGTATGTAGCTGTAGAATTGTTGCTTGCAGGAAAAGTGGCACGATTTAATTGTGACATAGTGAGGCCTCAACCTACACACATTTAGTGTGGGGTTTTTTGAAGCTTTTCTGGTTAAAGGGTCTTCTATTCCATTTTGCACACTAGTGACATACTTTGTTCCAGATGCTTAGGTGTGAATCTTAAGCCCCTGTGTGAAATGGGCACAAACTGAAACATGAGCGGTTCCCTCTAAACGTCAGGTAACACTTTTTTTTTCTTTTTTCTTTTTCTTTTTTTTTTTTTTTTACCATGAGGGTGACCAGTCACCAGCACAGTAAAGCTACAGATTGGCCAGAAGACATAGGTATTCTCATACCGGGGGAGTTGTTCCAGGAGATCTGTAGAGATCCTTTCAACCTCAACCATTCTGTGATTCAGTGTGTTTTTGTGAAAAAGGAGTGCATGGGCATGGCTACAAATAAATGGGGTTAAATAAGAGCTTACTCTGCTGTCTTTTATTGCTTGTTATGTCAAAGTTTGTGGTAGTGATGTTGGGGCTGGGGTTTTTTTTGGTGGTGTGTGGTTTTCTTTTTTGATAACTTAAGTGAAGCTTCTAGAGTTCTTACATTTTGTAGGTTCATTGTGGAAGCCCCAAAGTCACCTTTACACAACTTTTGGTGTGGATCGTGTGCTTGCAAGGAGCATTCTAGAATGACAGTTATTTCTTGTATGATGCAGAAAACACCCCCAACAAACAAAAAACTGCAGTGACACTAAGGTTTTGAGGTTACTGTCTGGAAGGCTGCACTCTGCATAACCTGCTTAGACTTTTGTTTTCTTATTTTTAGCTAAAATGGAAAATTTTATCTTGAAAAGTATTCTATCCAGAAAAGGCAACGGGAATATTTGCTTCATTAAGTTCAGACATGATCCAGGCTTTAATTTGCTGTTCATGTAGGCTGAACAATCTACCAGCTCTCTCTCCTTCTCTGCGGGCAGAAGGATATTACCAGCCTGCTGTACTATCTACAGCCTCTGGAACTTTCTGATTATTCTCTCTCCCTGTGCATGTTTAAGCACTGGTAGGCAGAACTAGCATACCAGGGAGCAATTTTGTAGTGTTTCCTACATATAGAAAACTAATCCACCTACTTTTGGGGATACAGTTGTGGGCAGTCACAGAGGGAGGAGATACCATTTAAAAAGGTATCATCTTGCCCTGCTGGAAGAGCTCTGGCTGTTGCAATGCTGCCTGTGGTTTGGGTTATCTGGTTCAGATACTTTTTTCCTATCTTTCTTTGACTAGATAATTCTGATCTCTGGAACATCTAGTGCAAACTTAATTCCAGAATACATTGAAGTATTTTGTAGTGCATTGAGAAGTGAGATTTATAGAATGTATAGACTGGGAGTAGGCTGTCTTGCTAAAAGGCGGAAACTTCTGCGAGCAAAGTTTAAAATAACTTCTTGGGCAGACAATGAAAAGACTGAGACAAAAGACTTTCTGAAAAACTAGAGTTTGGATGAAAATATGATAAAGTCTTTTTAAAGTGATGCTTTATAATACTTTTTGTCTAGATGCTTTTCCACTCAAAACAAACAAACAAAAAGTTGATACTGGGAGGCCTTGTTCATGCTACTTCTTTGATTTCTTATTGCTGCTTTGAAGCTTGTTTCTATGCATTGTTCACCTAAGCTGAAGTACAGCCTGACCTCTAAGCATTTCCATTTCATGTGTTACTGGGCCTCTGCACAATTTGGTAGTTTCATCCTGTTACTGTAGGAACATTCTGCATTCTGCAGTGTATGGATGTATGAGAACTTGCCTTTCAAAGAGCAGATCTGTATCAAGAAAGTGAGATATTTCATATGGCTATCCTCTCTCCCTGATGGACCAAATGGTCATTTGAGCCATAAAGCAAGAATTGCCTCTCCTAGGAGCCATATTCCAAGCATGTATAGTCTCCTAGCATATATGGATGCCCACAGCAGTTGCTATTATTGCTTAACTAATGACAAGGTAATAGAAACATGCAAGCAGGTGCTATGATTTTATCTAGATGATGTCACATTTGACCAAAGTACCATTTCTTTACTAGAGGTAGCTTTCTTTTACTTAAAAACAAACATTTAAGACTGTGTTTGTATAAGTTTTAAAACTGTATCTCCAGGAGCTGGCCTGCAGGATTACAGTCATAGAAAGGTTTGAGTTGGAAGGGACCTTTAGGGCTTATGTAGTCCAACTACCATACCATGGGCAGGGATAGCTTTCACTAGACCAGGTTGCTCAAAGCCCCATTCAACCCGAGTTTAAAACATTTTCCTTTGATGCAATCACTGTGTTGTAGAGGGCTATCAAATTAGTCAGGCATTATTTCCCCTTAATGTCTTTAGTCAGCTCTCTGTCTTCCATGTGTTTTCATATATCTTCCAGGAGGATCTGTTCTATGATCTTGCTGGGCACAGAGGTGAGGCTGACTGGTTGATATTTTCCAGGGTCCTCCTTTTTTCCCTTTTTAAAAATGGGCTTTGTTTCCCTTTGTCCAGTCACTGAGGATTTGTTCAACTGCCATGACTTTTTGAGTATCACTGAGAATGGCTTGGCGACTTCACCAGTCAATTACCTCAAAACTCTGGCATAATTTTACTGGGCCCTATGGACTTATGTATGGTCACATTCCTCAGGTGGTCTTGAACTTGATCTTCACTTACAGAATGAAGTCACTCCCATCGTAATCTCTGCCTTGAAGTTCAGGGGCTTGAGAAATGTGGGAAGGGAGATTACTACTGAAAATCTGAGGCAAAAAAATTGAGTACCTCAGCCTTCTCCATATTGGTTGTCACTAGTCCTCATGTCTTATTTATAAAGGGGGAGCTATGTTTTCTATAATCTTGCTTTTCTAGCCTGTGTTCCTGTAGAAGCCTTTCATATTTGACTCTCATGCCAAATTCAGCTCCAACTGTGCCTTAATTTTCCCTGCATATCTGGGTGATATTCCTATATTCTTCCCAGGGTATGTGTCCCTGGTTCCATTGCTTGTCTATTTCCTTTTTCTCCTTTAGTTTGACCAGGAGGTCCTTTGTTGTTGGCTGCCACTAATCTTGACATCCCTAATTAGTTCACTTTTGTTGGCAAGCAACAGATCCAGTAATGCCGCTTCTCTGGCTGTGCTATCTATCACCTGGATTAAGAAATTATCCCCAATGCACTCCAAGAGTGTGCTGGACTGCCTATAGCTTGTGGTGCCACTTTTCCAGCAGATGTTGGGGTGATTGAAGTCCCCCAGCAGGATCAGAGCCTGTGAGTGTGCCTTCTGTAGTTGAAGAACTCTTCATTAACAAGCTCCCCTTGGTTGAGCAGCCTGTAGTAAACACCAACCATGAGATTTTCTATGTTGTCTGGGGACCTAAATTTCACCAAATAAGCTCTAAACTTGTTCATTGCTGTTTTTCAAAGGCAGCTCTCTATGGAATCAATCCGTTCTTTTTTTCTTTTTTTTTTTTTTTTTTTTTTTNCAACCCTTTTTTTTTTTTTTTTTTTTTTTTTTTTTTTTCTTTTACCACAGAGGGCATCTACCTGCTCTTCTTTCCTTGCTTCTTGGTTCTCAATGGTTTCTAGCCATCAGTTGCAGCACTCCAGTTGTGTGATCCTTCCCACCATGTTTTGGTGATAGCAATTAGATCATAGCTTTCTAGCTGCACAGTGGCTCCCAACTCCTCCTGCTTGCTGCCCCTGGAGGCACTCAGCTGGATTGACTGTGTCACTTTTTTAGAGGAGCATGCCCTAATTCCTTTGAGGCATTTCACAGGTGTTTTCCTCTTGGACTGCTGATGCATGAGGAACCCTGGCTTTTTTCTGTTGCTCAAAACTCAATCGCTTTCTTCTACTACTTGTCTGCTGCTTTCTCATGCTGTCAAAACTCTCATTTGTGCCTATGCTGTTGGAGAGCACTGTTCCCGTTGTAAGTTTTTTCTTTCAGCATAGTGGGCTATAGTGTTGCTTTTTTAAGCTTCTGTCCATCTACTTCATACTAGTGCAGTTGGCATATTTGTCTCTTGCTCTGTCTGATCCCAACAAAGAACAAAACCAACACGCAGGTTTGCTGAGACTAAAACCATTGTCTGGAGTAATGGGAAATGGGGATGCCCTGAACAAGGAGAGTAGGGAAGGGAAAATGATGGGAAATGCTTGGAGCCAGTGTTGACTCACCAGGACTTTGGCTGGTAATGTTAGATATAATTTTAACTAGAAAAACAAAATGATCCTTTTCAACTGCTGTCACTGATACATCTCCCTGTACTGTCCTTTCTTGTGCCAACCAGAGCATAGAATCATCCAGGTTGGAAGGGACCTCCAAAGGCCATCTAGTCCTACCTCCCCGCAGTCGCAGGGACACCCCCAACTAGACCAAGTTGCCCAGGGCCTCATTGAGCCTCACCTTTAATATCTACAGGGAAGAAGCCTCAACCACCTCCCTGGGCAACCTGTTCCAGTGTTCTACCACCCTCAGAGTAAAGAAATTTTTTTCTAATATTCAACTTAAATCTACCCTTCTCCAACTTAAGTCCATTGCCCCTCGTCCTATTGCAGTAGGCCTTTGTGAACAGACCCTCCCCAGCCTTCCTGCATGTCGTGTTGTTGTACGATAGACTGAATTGGGCAAGTGATTATTATTCTAATCTGCCGTGCTGTCTGACTAAATGATAGCAGGTGCCCAAAACATAGGGCTGGGGATGGTGATTCTGCCATCCTGGTCTAGGTGAAACTGCAGCCTGTGATAGTGCTGTTTTGCAGTGGAGGGGGGCAGATTTGGGATTCTTTGCAGTCCTTTAAGATTTTTATTTTTTTTTTTTTTAATTGGGAGGGATGTTAAAGGCTGCATAATCTTCTGCTCTCTGCCTTGAAGTGTTGTCTGATCTCATCCTGCTACAGATGTTTCTTATTCCCTCTGTTCTCCCCTTCAAACTAAGCATGGTTCTGCACAGCCCATTTGTCTTAGGGGTGCTGAGACTAGATGGACATAATTTCTCAGTTTAGTGAGGCCCTTGCCTCAGGAAAAAAAGCAGTTCTCAGCCTGGAAGAGTCTGCTGCAGCGTGCCATCTGAGCAATAAAGCCCTGCATAGCAGCGGTGGTAGCACAGATCTTTGAATACTTCACTTCAGCAATTAACTGAAGCAGA
This sequence comes from Pedionomus torquatus, assembly GCA_013398155.1. Classification (NCBI taxonomy): domain Eukaryota; kingdom Metazoa; phylum Chordata; class Aves; order Charadriiformes; family Pedionomidae; genus Pedionomus; species Pedionomus torquatus. The sequence goes on from VZRU01015096.1 coordinate 28,764, forward strand.
CACTTGTTGCTGGAAATCCAGTCTTCCTTAGTTGTCCTACCTATACCCATGGGGACTTCTATTCTGTTTTTCCCTCAAGTCACTTAGGGTTTAATTGCTCATCCTTCTCCCTTCCTATTTTTCTGCATGCTCTTTCATGTTTGTGTGTCTCTTCTACCAAATGCACTGCTATCCTTCTCTCCCTGATCTGCCGCCTGGTTATTGTTTCTTACCAATGAACCACCTGCAGTGCTCCCAGATATGCCTGGTTATTGCCCCTACCCTACCCTTGCTCTTAACTAAATGTTTCAGTGTGTTTAACCTCTCTGCTCCATAATCCCCTCTTGATTCGGCTTTGGCTTTCACTATGCATGGGCAGTCAACAGCACAGGACTTGGTCTCCTCATATTGTTTTCCCACTCTTCTTAGCTGAGCTGGCAGTGGCATTTGAGGCCATAGATGTCACCAGGTCAAGTAGTGATACTCAAACCTTTAGACCTGTGTGCAGCCTCTGTAGTGATATTGCCTCTTGTGTTTTCTCCTTGTAATTCTGATGGCTGGATGATGTAGCCTTTTTCTTAATCATGTGGCCAAGACAGGGATTGCTCACAGAGGTGGAAGTTGATCAGTAATACAGTTGTGGGGGTGGGGGTTAATTTTATTAGCTCTATCTCATATATTCAGCTTTATGAAGCTAAGATTAGGGTGCTATGATTTGAGTTAAATCTTTATGCAAAATGATCCTATATATGTATCTGGTGACTTGCTAGAATGGGATTATAGATCTGAATCTGGTTTGCATGTAGACAAACTCCTGGTTTTTTTGTGTGTGTTTTTTTTTGTTTGTTTGGTTGGTTGTTGTTGTTTTTTTCCCTCCTAATAAAACTTGCTTCTCCCTTGTTGCTGACTAGCTATCAGAGAAGGTTTAGCCATACTTGCTGGTGAAAATGTGAAGGCTGAAACTGCCAAAAGTGAAAATGTTTGCTCTTGGTGGGTTTGTAATTTGACAGCCAAATGAGGTGGTGGTAGATAGCTTCACAGTTCAAAATACCTTTGCCAGGAGGCTGTGGGCCAAATGTTTAATTTTAGGATTCATCCTACTGTAGCAAGTTGGCAGTAATCTGAAATGATTCGTGGTTGTAGTTCATGCTTTGTGCAATACCATAACTTTTTTATTTGGTGGAAAGAATGTAGCCTTTCTTATCTCTCTACTGATCTAGTATAATAGCAGTGTAATTAAATAAAGCATTTTAGATGGTGAAAGATGTGAAAATCAGAAACTTTTATATTGTATCAGTTACAGTGAAGATAAAAATACAATCCCGTACCAAGCACAGTCCACATTTGCTCTATAGCTAAGTTTACAGGACTTCTATGTCCATATACAATATGAAGATTCAATTAAAAACTTCTTTATGCTGTCTGTATGTGGTCTGTAGGAAAGGCAGGGATATCTGCATAATGGTATTGCTAGAATATTATGGGCTCTGCTTGTGGTACAGAAAAATAGTATACCTCAGTGTCCAGAGGAAACAAACCAGCATATCAAAATATGCTAATTAAAAAGATTCCGGGAGTGAATTTGTTGCACACCATCCTTACGCTTGCTGGTTTAACAGCAGTCTATTGATAGAAACTGTTGCCATGTTTCATTTTTCAGACTATTCAAACCATCCTCTGTGCAGCGTTTGAAATCCAAAATAGCTACAGTTAGCTAGAATGGCTTGTTCTGTTGTTTTTCATTATAAGGGGAATGTTTTTCTCAAACAGGAGATCTGTCTTGATGTTTTTACACATCCCTGGTGCATTGAAAAGGAAATTTAGAGAGACACACTGTGTCTAGATCTCAAATACCCTGTGGTTAGAAGAGATTTTGTGTTGGACTAAAGTGTTAAAGGTTTTGAACAAGCAGGAGAACATTCAATTAGAAGCTACCTGTGGTTTGCCAGGTATAAAAAGTACAGCTGTGTTACACCAATAGGCTAAACATCAAATGCTGGATTTCTTTTGTTAATTCATGTTGATGACAACATTGCTCACTTGGATATCTTTTTGTGAGATTATGCAGTAAAAAAAAAATAAAATAATAAAATAGTCAATAGAGGAAATGGAAGAATGCCTTTGTGACCTGAATCACTTCCTTTGTTCCTCTGCACTCCTAATGCAGCCTTTATTTATAGGATTGGTTTCTTATTGCAAGATGTTACTGCACTCATTTCACAGGCTAGGTCTGTCTGTAGGACTGAATAAAGGAGGTTTCTGCAAGACCATACCCTTGGTTTTTAGAGAGGCTGGAAGGGTTGTGAGGAGTAAAATGAGCGATTGCAGAGACAAGAAGGGTAAGTCATGTGGCTATAGCAATTGAGTTCTGACGGATTCTTTTCCCGAATCTAGTTTGGCCACTTCAAGTGTATGTTCCACAGGGCTGGAATTCAATTCAGGTTACTAATTCAAGGTTTTTGCAGGCAACCACCTTAAGCACCATTAGTGTATTTTTAATGTCTTTTCCTTTTTTTTTTTTTTTTTAAAAAAAACAAACAAACAAAACAACCCCCCAAAAAACAAACTCCAAACCTGACACAGAAAATTCAGGTTGTAAGCCATGCCAGAACCCTTCATGGTTCATTAGCATGACTGAACAGGTTAGATACGCTGCATAATCTTTTGTCGTTTTAGCCAGGGGAGGAGCTGAAAGGATACAGTATTTTCATCTTCAATGTGTACCAACAGAAGTGGCAGGGGAGTGCTCTTGGTTAGTTTGCACAGGGCTGAAGAATTAAGAGACTTGAAAAATCTGTTCTTATGTCTTAACCTCGGGCTCGGGCAGTTGCAGATCCCTTTGACTTCTCTACACCTGTTACCTCTCACTTTTCAACATCACCTTTCTTGCCCCCTAACCTGCCTCAGCTTGGCTTTGCATGCTAGTCCAAACCTCCAAACTCTGGTCAAATTCCAGTTGTTCTTCCCTCCTGGACTTTTTGCCTGAGCTATTATCTGTTCTCCCTGGTCACATGTTCTTGTTTGGTTCCCTTCCCCACCTTTTTGTTTCAGGCTTTTTGCCATGTGACTCATTCACTGTCATTTCACCCAGCCTTTGCATCACTCTGTACTGCCTGCTTCCTTGTAGTAAACACTTAGTTGCTGGTTCCATCTTTTAGTGTCCTTACTGTTGAAACAAATGGCTTCCATCTTCTCTGGAATATGGATTCACTAGCAGGGTCTGAGACAACAGGGGCAGGACATACTGAATGTGTCTTTCCATACTTACTTTCTGTACTGCCTGTTATGTTAAAAAAAAAAAATCTGCAAAAAGTCTTCTTCACTGTCTCCTGCTGGAGTGTGCTCAACTGGCTTGTGAGGCTGGCTCAGAGTAAAACATACCTGTGAGTAAGAGCTCTAAGGGGGTGAGTAGCATGTGTGGTACAGATGGCATCTTCAGAAATGTGGGTGCTAGATCTTAACAAGCTTCAGTGAGCACGTGCCAGCTGAATTATTTTTTTCCATTTTGGTGTCTTTGCCTTCATATAGGGGAAAAACCCCCGAGTATCGCCAAACAAAAAACCCCCTAGGAAGAGCTGAATCTGCCTACTTGAAGCTTTCTTTGAAAACCACAGACCAATTGCACTTTCTTGGCAAAAGCATAAAAATAAGCCACTTGATCAAAGCACCAAACTTCTGCAAATGTTCAGCTTAGGACAAGCCTGTAGCATAGCATCCTGTAAGCTGAAATATACAAAATTTGACAATGCTAAAAGCATTTAGAGTCAGGATTGTATAAGAAAAGAGATTTGAATAAAAACAGTACTACCTGTTAAATTTTTAATCTAGAAAAAAATTTTCTGAAAAGCCTTTAGTGATATATGTAATATTGATAATTACTTATCCTCTGGATTGGGTTATATTTTTTCCTGGGGAATGCTGTCTATGAAGTGTTTATGCACCCTTAGTTACAAAAAGTGGTTAAAGTATTTCTTTGCCTTGGCTCGTTCAGTCCAATGGTATCTCAGCAGACATATGCTGCTTTTTATTACTTGTTTCCTTGAGATTAAGTATCTGCTTCTTTGTATACTGTCCTGTTATTCAGACTTATGCAAAGTAATTGTTTAACTGTCATTCTGAATTTTTAATGTTTTCCACAACATTTGGGGAAATTGGGAATTGGGACCCTTTTTGTCATACCTCTGATGTTGCTGTGGTCTTGCTTTTCGGATTCAGTAGGAACTTCCTTGATCTTGTGAAGGGGATGGTCTGAATTTCATTGTTATTATGTTGTTTCTGACTAAAGGAGTTTATAGATGAAATGGTGTTTTCCTTTTTTTTTTTTGGGGGGGGGTGTGTGTGGGTTTTTTTTTTTGTTGTTTTTAATGAGCTCTTCTGAATTATTATTTACTGTATCAATGCTTTCCTAGCCATATGGTTGCATATTGCATCTGAGTATTTTTATGTACTTGAATTTTCGTTTGTTAAAAGGCTTAGTAGGGAGAAGAAATAGCAGAGAATAATAGTCTAGACTGCAGGGTACCAGGTTACACGTTTTACCCTATTTGTTACACTTCTTGAAAGCGAGCTGGTATGCTGTGCTTGAGATTTTGTGCGCAAGTGAGCAGGCACTGAAAGGCAGGAGTATTGCTGATTTACAGAGGTGGGGTGACTTGGGATGTTCAGCAGGAAAAGGAACAGGAGTGGTAAAAAGCAGCAGTAGTGGTAGTAAAGGCAGGAGCAGGTTCCACAGCAGATTTCCCAGGATGAGTCGGTGAATGCACAGCTCCCCAGCTAGCTCTCAGGAGAAGCCCAAGGAGTCTTGCAAGAGATTCAGGGTTCATGTTTATCATGCAAAGTCATGTGATCTTACTATATCTTAACTTGCCAACTTAGCCTTACTCCGGAGAAGATCCCTTGCTGCAGTGCTTAACAAAAAAAAAAAAAAAAAAAAAAA
>VZRU01015096.1:33695-57162 GCA_013398155.1 Pedionomus torquatus
AAAAAAAAAAAAATAGAGAGAGAGAAAAAGAAGAAAAAAAACCCAGAAGGAAAAATAAAGAAAATTGTGCAATGTGTGTTTATACCTACATCATGCCGAGGAGACACTTAACAGTAAATAATCTGTGTATCCCTGAGGTAAGATACTGTTTCTGCTTTCCCTGCACAGTGCTGCTGCAGCACGGAGCTGATCCAAACATTCGGAACACTGATGGGAAATCTGCACTGGATCTGGCAGACCCTTCGGCAAAAGCTGTACTCACGGGTAAGATGCATACATCTCTCAGCAGCATTACCTGTAGTTCATTTTGTGTGTGTAAGTTCAGCATCATAGCAGCCTTCTGCCTTTTTGAATTTTCTGTTGTGTAAGAGCATTTTAAAACTGTCTTTTACCACATCTTATATTGATGTAACTGTCATTAATCTGCTGTGCTCCTATAGGTTTGCTTATTCTACTTATGCTAATGCTATAATTTTCTGTTATAACATCACTTAGTATTCACCGTTTCTGTGGTTTTTTCTTTGTAATCGCTACCCAATGTACAGCTTGAATAGGAGCCCCCAATCAGTGCAAAAAAAAAAGAAAAAAATCAGGTCAATTAAGACCTTCACTATTGAGCAAGCAAGGACGTTTGTATAACTATAAAAGTACCTGTGATCTGGAAGACAACCTGCTACCAATTGCAGAGATCAATAGCTACATTATATTTTGCTGCAGATTCACATGCTACCCTTTCCTTCCTCTTCCTTATTATTCATTTTAGGTAGAATTCTTACTCACCAACCAATTCTTTTCCTTTTTAGGAGCTATTAGCTGCCAAACAATGTTTCATGAAAATATTCTTCAGATACAACTTTGTTTTGACACAGCTTTAGGTTTTTTTTCTAAATTAAGTGTTGTAGCATACCAGTAAGCATAAAAAGTATAATATAGTAGCCTGTCAAACCAGTATCAAGAAATACATGGTCCTCTGTGCTGATTTTGACATCTATGAAATAATGTTTAGAGCAAAGTAATCCTGGATTTTAAAATCTATACAAATAATTTATAGAAAGGGATTCAGCCGCTGAGCTTCATTTGAAGACATAACTATTTTTCTTCTTTCACCTTTATTTCCACTTTTTTCTCTCTCTTTATTGACAGCTTAATTTATAGGCTGTGTGCTATGCAACACCCATATTATTTCTCCAGATTGTTCAGAGCACACCAGCTCCCTTCACTTTGTCAGCAACATTTCCTCATCTGCTTTTTCCAGTGTGCTGACTGCTATACATAATTATCTACAGCTCTGCAGTGATCTGAGAGTGCCATTGGAACAATGCACTTAAAATACATAAGATTTAGTTTAATTACTCAGCGTCAAATTTAAACACGTTCCTACAGTGTTAACGCTAATGTTAGCTGTGCTAAGGTGGTTAATCTGACTTTTGGCTGTTAATGGGTACAGTTGCTGAGGATGGAAAGGGCACCAGGGAATCAAGGTATCTCAAAAGTGTTAATGGATATTAGGTGTTTAGTTGCAGGGAACTTGGAATATGTACATGTTGGGTGTTCCAGGCTCTGAGCTGCTTTTCAGGCTATGTTCAACTAAAGATCAACTTCAGAGGACAGAAGAAGACTTAGGAAGGTTTGTGATGGTGATTTTTGCATTTGCTTCGCTGAGTGCTCTGTGAACTAGATCACCACATTGTGCTTTAGGCAATGGAGAGAGCAGTGTGTTGTAGCAAATAAGTGGAGATGGGTTAGAAGCAGCCTTGAATGTCCTGTTGAGTGCAGCAAGCACCCTGCATCCCTGGCCTCACCCCTAATGCTTCACACACTGGCATCCAGTGACTGCAAGCTGCTGCAACCAATGGATGTTATTACCAGGTTGTACATATAAACACACATGCACAGAGCTACTTCTGCTGCTGTTTAGGTGTTTTGTTGTTCGTAAAAAGATGTAATATTTGTATGTGTTTATTCTTCCTAGCAAGGAAATCAGCTTTTGGTTTTATCAGCTTTGTCCTCAAGGTGGCTCTTGGCTACGCTGGGCTCTCTATGCTATGCACCTGAGCTCCAAGCTGTGTAAACAGGGTTTGATTCAGGCTTTAGCTGCTGTATGAGTCACAATAACTGAAAAAGCTGATGCTGGATGCAGTTTAAATGGAAGCTTTTTATAAGAGCTTAATTTTTCTGGACGCTGCCCTGTTTTCTAGTATCCCTGTTAGGCTGCTGCTTTCTCATGTGTATTCCATATGTTGTTACCTTCAGGTCTTGCTTCATCTCTCTGCACGAAGGCAGCTTAAGGGATTTCTTAGAATATATTTGGCTTGGGATAATCTTTAGCTACAGAAACGTATTGCAATTAGGTGCATCAGGACTTAAAGGTATTACTGGATTAAAGTTGAGTAGGACGTATTAACTTAATTTTTAGTATTTAATGTTGAATGCTGGCATTTTAGATTTTGCCATATTCAGAGCTTTCAAAAGTGGACAGCGCAATTGGTAATTGTTACTGTATTTCCTTCTGCAAATGAAATGCCCATCAAGGCTCTTCTCATTGATGTAATTTGGGGTTCCTTTTTCTATCAATATCTAAGACCATAAATAGACTTTTCCACATTGCTGCTGTATTGATTGTTGGGGAACAAGGTTCCTCTTACTACGTTTTTTGACCAAGTCTTTGCGTAAGTTCATTCATTGATGTTAGTCGCTTTACAAATGAACTGTGATTATAGTTTCTCTTTGACCTGTAATTTAGCAAAAGTGGATGGAAAGCTTGTTGGTAATTGATTGAATCTTTTCAACTTGACAAAAAATTATGTGCATGTTTTATAAAAAGGGTATTCCTGCTGTGTAAAAAGCATTTCTGGTGTTCTGGCAGCAAATGCTGAATCCACAATAATTTGTTCTTTTCTGTTTCTCAGACTAGAATAAAGTACAGTATCTTTTTCTCCCGAATTTCAGTGAGGAAATATAATGCAGTAGTTTCTGGGATGACTTCCAGCCATTTTCTTGCAACCTTCTCCTATAAAAGTGTTTTATACAGGATGTATAATGCAAATGAAAGGGTAATATTTTGATGGAAATGGGCTTTGAAAAATCTTTGTAGGTTATAGTGAATTTTATAGATATTACCACCAAATTCCAGCATCATTTAAAAAAAAGGGGGGGGGGAGTATTTAAAAGAAAACAATTTTTTTTTTTCCCCTTCTGCAGGATAAGCAGCATTTCTGTGAGCCAGGCACTTAATGATTGAGACTTAGATGGTGAATATTTCTTTTTCTTCTTTAGCATCCCTTAATGTTCCTGAATCAGGTTGTCAGAAGAGGAGTGTAGTCCCCCCCTTTTTTTTTTCCTCAGTTTAAGTGGTAGTACAGATGCCAAAATCATACTGTATCTAAAAACCAGAGCTGTTACACACATCAGATTAATATTGTAGCTAATTTTATTTCAGTTTAAATGCCTTTGGGCTGTGTAGTTTCTGAGATGGGGACTCATCTCTGTTGCCATACATAGCACCGTGGGACTCCCATCCAGAACAGGGCCTTTGGGAGCTTTTGCGCTACAAGTCATATTAGTCTTCATTATTCTCTTCTGCTGCTTATTGCCTCTTCAAACATTAATATCCTTTTATATACCATGCAGAAAAGATATAAAGAGCCACCAATGTTGTTAATGATTTATGTGAATGATTTATTTTCATTCTTCACACAGTGACGCTTTTTTTGCTACTTCCCCATATTATCTACTATTTGGAATGCTTTCTCTGTGTGAATGGTTGCTATTTGTCCTTGAGCGGTTTCCAAAGCTGTTAGCAGGAGCTGAAGGCACTTTAGTTGCATAATATGTTCTTGACTGCTCCATGCCACTGTTTTGTAATGTTGGCTTTGCTTGATTTCAAGGATTACTCCCTTGAAACAGGTCAAAAAAAAAAAAGTTTAGAAACTGCTGCATCTTCAGATTAAAGGAGGATTTCTTGGGTACAAAATAATGTCTGTTAATAGAATAAATTTTCAAAGTTAAACAAGGCTCTGATCTTCCTACCTACTATGGAAATAATGTCTTTTACAAAGTGCGTAGGTCCTACTGAGCAATTCTCACTTCTCCTTTTTGGATGTGAAGGACAGCTTGATGAGTGAAAGTACACCTGGGCTAAGGTTACCAGAAGTGTTAATGAGGATTCATGTTTTCATCTATTTGTCATGTCAACTTTTTAATTTAGGTGGGGAGCATAGTCCATTTATTGAAATATATTTGCACAATTTTTTTTTAATGCCATCTATGTATAATTTACCTGTAAGAAAGGGAAAAATCTGATATTTTACTGTGAAAAGCTTACTGAACTTTAGAAAATGGAAAATGGTTCCTAGGTATAATTCATCCATTTTAAAATTTGTAGGAAGAGAAGCAGCAACTTTAGTTTGGGTTAGTTTTAATCTTACTGTGGCACTCTACAGCTTGACGGCCTCAAATCCTTCTTGGTTGGTGGCAATTCCTTTCAGGTACTCTTATGATTTTGAAGGCATTCTGGATAGACACAAGCACTTCATTTTGGGAGATACCCACCCCCTTCCAAGTTCTGCTTTCCTTTTATTGATCTAATTCTTACATGGTATACTCTGAAATCAGATTACTTGCACAAAGTATAGCTTATGTTTTTAAGAAACAGTATAATAAAAGTGCAAAAGGAGAAGCATTTTAAGGGTAAGGTGGGCAAGTACTGCTAGGATGGCTTGGGCCATCCTTTTAATCTGGGTCATTATCCTTTCTGAGGGTGACACTGGGCTCTGCTGCCTTAAAGAAAAGTGTAAGAAGCCCAGCAATTTAGGAGTATCCTTGCCCTGCAAAATGCTTTCACCTAATTTGATATAGGCTGTTGGCATATGTCTTGAAGCAAGAGGTCTGAAAGGCCTTTTCCAGCACTCATTTGTGCTTTGAATGTATGTTTTTGTGGTAGTTATTTGTTTAGCATTCAGGTAGGCCTACTTTTGTCATTTTTACCAAGACCACCTCAGGAGGCAACAAGCTATCTGCTCTGGTTCCCTGGTCTGCTTGTCATGTAATGCTTTTATGTTTGAAGTCCATGGTGGTACTTCACAACTACTTTCTAGAAAACTGAGAAATACCAGCTTTCCTTCAAGAATGCTGTGGTGTTGCTCTTATAGTCTTTGGAAAGATGTGGGCAAAATGTACTTGTGGCAGAGACCTAATATAAAGTCTACCATTTAGATGGCTTTTATCTAGGTCTAACTAGATCATTACATAAATCTTGTCTCTTGTTTTTAGAGAACATTGTAATTGTGACTGCTTTGTTATGTTTGTAAATACATAATTCTAAAAAAATCTTGCTTGGCGTGCAGTCAGTTCCCACTTTAGTCTTTGAAGGAAATGCAGAGGTTACTTGGCAGGGCAGGAGTGAAATGCCTTTCTTTCTCAGTTCTGGCATGGTCACATTTCCATTTCATTTCACATTTCCTTGTATTCACATTGGGAGGATAGAGGAAGAAACAGTCCTCTCTCTGCTGTAGGTGCCATGCCATACCTTATGTGCACTTCTGTTGTGTTTCTTCTTCAAGAAGAGCAGTAGTTGTTCTTTAGACTATGTACCAAGTTTCACTTCAGTTAAAATGAAGCTGCACTTTGGGGATACTGCCTCTACCACCCCATTCTCCTTCCACTTTCCAGTTCCACATTATTATTCCAAGATAGTATATGTTGATTTGAGCACTGTGCTTTGGTATAACATCCAGTTGACTCCTGTAGTGATGATATATTAGCTTCCATGACACTTTTTTATTCCAGGTTTTATTCAGACTAAGCTTGTTTTTTATTACCACTCTGATTGCAGAAGAGCTAAGTGTTTTATGGGAGCCTCTAAAGGAATTCTAAACTCTTAAATTTTGTGGCTTAGATTGCAGTAGAATTCCAGATGATTTATGTTATGCGTACAGTGTTTATTGTTTTAATTTGTCAGTATTCCTTTAGTCTACCTGTTTTATTGCCCGTTCCCTCAGTTTGCCTTAGGTCCTTCTAATTTCTTAAGCTTTTTCTGGTAATTGAAGAATTACAATGTTTCCTTCAATATGCTAGATTATTTAACTTAAATTCCAGTGTGTTTTGTCATAAAGGAAACAGATTACTCCTATTTTTAAGTATCTGATCCTTGGAAGTACTTTGGTTCTGATGCCACAACTATATAACTTCTTTAATCTCTTACTGAAAGAACTTGTGCAAGGCTTTATGTGAGCTGGTATGTATGTTCTGCTGCCTAAATTTTCCATTTCCATGTCTTAATGCTCTGGGTGCTCGTGTTTCGTAGGGCCTAGTTCTCAGATAATGAGAGTTGCTTCTCTGTTTCCCCTGCTCACTATTTTAGAGTTGAGTGCTATCAGCCTTATCTTTTATTTAAACATAGTTGTGTGTCTTGAAGCTTCTTTGGCATGTGGCTTTCTGGCTAGATCAGACAACATCTTCTTATTCATATTCTCTATTTAGGCAAGGAGTTAAAAGTCTGTAGTCTGTTGTGTTAGATGGACAAATAAGAAAGGGCACTGTGGGATTCAGGATTGGTGCTCTTATGAAAAGCGTGGGTTCGATTTATATCATCCCCTTTGCCAGGTCTTTCACTTTTTCAGCTTTCCTTTTTACCGTGATACCCACTTAGGAATATGTAGTAAGAGCTTTTTGAATGGAATCAAACTCTTAACTTGTCAAAGGAACAAATTGTTCTTTCAAAGCTTTCACAAAGCACCTAAGTGTGGTCTTTCAGTACTCTGATTCTCAGCTCTGCTATTGTATAGAGCTTTTGATGCTTTGAAAGCTTTCATAAACCTGATGTACACAAATTTATTTATTCTATACTACACACTGACATTGAACAACATCAAACTCAAAAGAAGCTTTTCTTCTTAAGATTTGTTGTTATTCAAATAGGCAGAATAATAAGACATCTCTAAATCTTGATAGTAAAGACTCCAAAATGTATTTTCCTTGCCACCCAAGGAAAAATAATTGCAGAAACATGTAAGAATCACTTCTATTTCCATAGTGCATCAAAGCACTCATTATCTTTTTGCTTCTTTGTCTGGAGCACTGACCAATCTTACACTTAATGAAAGTTTTTCTTCTTTAAATGTTGATTAGATAATTTTCTTTGTTATATTTAGGATTTGTTTGTTGGCCTTTTTTTGTGTAGTCTGTGTTGTACATTACTTCTGGTTATTAATAGCAATTTCTGTCGTTCCTGAGGCCAGATACTACTTTGACCTCTACTGCATTTTTCCATTGTCTGCATAACATTTTTGGATTGTTGTACCAAAATGGCCTTTTCACATTCTGTACTGCATATGATAGCAAGCCAGGGTGAAGTGGTAAGAAATAAGTGGATGGAGAGCGTTATATGACGGAACTTCTCATTTGTTGGATTTGTAGGTAGGTTTGTAAGTAGGATAGCCATATTAGATAAATACTTGTAACTAATGTAGTTTTTGTCTATTATCTTTAATTTTAATGTGTAATTTAGTCTGTAAGCAAGCATGGAGCTTTCTTGAAAATAAATTTTAGCTAGCTGGATAATTCCTGCAAACAAATGTTCCCATTGTTTTATGGGAATTTCAAGAGCAGTCTTTCATATGTGGATTGTATTCTTCTGAAAGTGAAGTTGTGTTTAAGGTTTGAAACCAATGAGCCATTCTGTGCTATGAAATCCCTGGATTCTGTGAATGTGTGGACAAAACATTTAAGACCATTTTTTTTCCGGTCTGAACAGATGAATCCAAAGAAATGTTAATGTTGTGTAAGGAAGATCCTGACTAGGGAGTGGGAGAGGCAGACAATCTTAATTTTACCCTTTTACACACATATTAGGGTACAGACACTGCTTACGAGTCTACTTACTGTTCCCCACTGCCTCATTCAGCAGGGTGGATGTCTGTGTGCTAGTGAGGAATCAGCACTGTGCAGGCAAGTACAGTGTCTTTGGTAGCAACCGAGTGAAGATCCGTTGCATCCTGCTATAAAGCCTGTAGGTTTGACGTAGCTTGTGTTACTTTACTGCCTCCCAGACAAGGAAGCGCTCTTAGAAAAGGCAGTGTGTGGTAGAAGTAATAGGCTATTTTCTTCTTCTTTATAAACATGATGAGACCAGGTCACGCAGCTGTTTCTCACAGTAGTCTTAGCTGCTCTGTCTAATGCTATCCAGCTTCTGGTCCCAGTTCCAGGACCCAGACTTACCCTTTTTAGGGTTTTTTATCTTGGTCCCCACATCCTGGCAACACATTCACATGCATGCATATGTGCACCCCTTACTTGTAATCTCCATCCTTTATTCTGTCTCTGACTAGGTCTGTAGGTTTGGGGTGGTTTTTTTTTTCCCCCTGTTGTCTTTTAAATTCTTCATCCTGAATCCATGTTTATGGCTGAAGAATTGAATGGCTGGATTATGGATGAAGATAATGATTTCTTCATCTTCTCTTTCCAGGTTCTTATGCAAATAGCTTCTTTGAGTGTTAAATAAATGCTCAGATTTCAAAATAATTTCAATACTGTGAAGAGGTGGTGTTACGTTTCAAGCTGTTAATTGTAGTTTGCTAACCTCTCTCTCTTATGCTGATCGCTTTTTATTTTTCCTTACTTTATTTGTTCAGCAGCTATTTTTGAGTTTGAAGGAGAATGCTAACTTTGGCATTATTTTATTTTACAGGATTTGTTTCTTTTAAAATAACTGATCTAGCCTGGTGCATGTGGCTTGAAAGGTCATATTGGAATAATCTCGGGAAGAAGCAGGGTTCTGATGTCCTGCTTGCAAGCCCTTATTCAGCTATGGTCTTTTAGTAAGAAGCTTTGTCAAACTTGACAGTGTGTGTTTGAGGAAGATTTGCTCTATATGTTATACCAAATCTAATAATATTGCTAAAAGTAAATCCAGAAATTGATCTAATTAGTAGGGATATGTCAGTCTAGGGGAAGATTTCTTCCAGTTTTCTCAGTGAAAAAGAGTTGAAAGCAGGTCCTTCCAAAAGCTCTTGGCTACTGAGCACCGTGGCTGTGTTGGGCACTCTTTCTGTACAGAGCTGCTGCAGCAGTTCTGCTGTGGTGGGAGTGGGCTTGTTCTTGCCAACTGGGAAGTGCTCCTGCCTTGCTGAGTACCAGGCACAGGGCACATCCCGAGTTCTCTATGGTGCAAAGCACGTGGCTGTGTCAAAACTACTTTCTTCCCTTTAATTTTACTACACACAGGCTAGATGTGATATAAGCTCACAGATGAGACTTTTAAAAGTGATTAATACTCAGGGACTTGGGTTCCTGAGCTACATTTTGTTAATTTAGATGATCAAGTGTTTTTTAGGGTAATGTTTAGAAAGGAGAAATAAAATTATTTTTTGCTTCCACTGTTTCCTTATGAGGCATTAAATGTCTAAAATAATTTTGTACAAATGTATTTAAAAACTCCTTCACCTATTCTCTGTGTACTTTTTACTTGTTTGAAAAGCGTTGTGATAGTTCTCAAGTCCCTGTGGCTTCGTTAACCTAGGGTTTAAGATTGTGATTGCTCTCACTTAGTAGGAAATCCATTTTTAACAGTAAGTTTGAAAATTCTTCTTAGATCTGACTGTTTGCACTTGGAAGTTGTAACAGTCCATTGTAGGTTTATTTACAGCTCTGAAACTTCCATGCTTCAGGTTTTGTCTTGTTCTTTTGCTGATGGGGCCACTCTTGTAGCACGGTTTGAAGCGCAGCATGTGTGTCTCAGATCCCATTTCACCCTGGGATGCTCCATCATAAACTGAACAGGGTTGTGCACTGAACTCTGCTGCTGCTTTTGCTGCTTCCAACAGCTCCTATGTGCTTTCCCATTTGTGCAGTAAATAATTCATAACTGCAAGACACCTGTTTTAGCTTGCTGTCCCATCCTTCCTTATTCATACACTGAATATCAGTCATCATTTTTCAGAGAGCGAATAAGGGATTCTGTAAGAGGGGAAGTGTGGTATGACCATAGTAGAACACACCTATATGTGAGTTGCATGGGAAGCCAACCAGATGTTGGATAGGAGTGTGTTTTAATATATATAAACCACTGTAGCCTCTTTTTTCAGTCTTTGCCTAGCATTCTCCTTTACTCCTGTTCTAGGTGTCTCACTTGATTCACTTGTCTAGGTGTCTTCTCACTTTTCCCCATCTAATCATGCTGCAGTCTTCAGCAACCTACAGTTTAGACTAATGCACTTGGATTTTTCAGATTGGCCAGACCTGGTCTTTCTTCTTCCTTTGGGTGACGTTCTAAAGTGTCTAGATGTTAAAATTTCAGATTCTACATTTTGTTCAAATATACAAAGCATTATATATGAGTTTTTTGGACAGCACGAGGACTCTTTGTTTTGTAGATGTGATGCAATTCTTTTAGTATAATTTTAAAAATTATGTGGAGATATGCAAGAATTTCAGCCTGAAGGATTCAAAATTGGCAGAATTACAATGGAAACTACTCTCTAAATCATAATTATTAAGTAACCTTTACTTTGCTAGCAGCTACTAGAATAGCTACCAGCTCTGTCTATAATTAGTGTATTGAAAAGAGTCACACTTCTTGGATGCAGCTTGTTTAGCTTTCATAAGCTTAGACCACCTATCTTGAATTCTTTTGAAATTAATGTCAGGGCGTTGGGGACTTTTATAATTGTAGAAATATGTAATGGAAATGGAATTGATTGGACTTATTTGATGAAGTGATCTGATTGAACAGGCTCAGATGCAATTTAGATTTCATGTGACCACAGGCTAGTTCTTTGTGCTGTACAAAATTTGCTAGGGGTAAATGAGGAAATGCAAGAAGTTTATATGTGATATCATGTAACCTGAAAATCACTTCAACTAGCCTGTGTTGACAGGCCAAACACCACAGGTCTGATGGGGCTCATCTTCATTGCCCTGACACCAGCCTGGTGTCTAAACCCTGAGACCATCCACCCTGCATCTTCTGTTGAAGGGGCAGTAAAGAGAGGAGAGAAGGGAACTGGGAGGAAGATAACTTAGAACAAATACCTGTAACCTTCTTTATTGGGCAACTTGCAAAGAACAGTTTGAGCCTGTAACAAATTAATTTTTCTTTCTTGAAATATGTCAGATGTCCTTCTATTGTTTGGAGTCTGAATGTGGAACCCTTAGTGCATGTATCTCTACTTAAGAGAGTACACGACAGATTGAAATAGAACTGCATTGCTTCTGTTGTATTTTACATATTCTTTTTAATTCTGGAGAAAATTTGTTTCTTACCTACCATTCATATTGTTTCATACTGTTTCATGTGGTATGCAAGGAACACCTTAATTTTCATGTGTACACATGTGCATATGTATGTTTATATTATCAACAAAAATGAGGTAATTGTCACGTGTTAGGTAACAATAGTATCATGTTTATGTAATTACTGTCAGAAGTGTTGTTTTCCACTGATGAATGAAGAGACTTCTAGAATGGATGCTTCTCATTGAACAGATATTTTACCATTAGAAGTTTCTGAATAAACCAGTAAGTTTATACTAAGCTAAGTAGTTAGCCCAGTGGTGACTAATTCATTCAAGGTATCACAGATAATATAAGTATTGACTGCTATGATGCAGAAGTCCCATGCCTTAGAGTCTTGTGAGCTTGTTTGTTTCACCTTTCCCTTTCCCAGGGAAAAAATCCCACCTTAGTCCTGATTACTATTTTTAAGGAATTAAAAAATTGTTTATTTAATTGTTAAAATTATTTGTCAAATGGAAATCATCCTCAACCTACCTTCATCTAGAACAGAACTGTCATGGTTTTGACTAGATTGAGAACTTTGAGTATTTTTGTTTGCTGGAAAATTTCAGGCTCAACAGAAGATTTATTAGCTTCATTTCATGCTTTCTAACTATTCGTTGTGATCATTAAATAACAATCAAAGCTGTTTCTGTGTGACAAGAGATCACTTGTTATACTTCAATTTTCGCTGGGAAGAGTAAGTATTAGCATTTAAATTGAAATTGCTAATTTCTCCTTGTGTATGTCCTTAGGGCTCAATCCTGCCAGATGCTGAACGCTCTAGTTGTAATCCAGGAAAGATCTGGGTTTTTTCAAATGTTGCCTGCTGAAGTGGGGCCACAATGTTCACTGCCTCTGAAGTGAAAGTGGAGGCCTCGTGAGGTCAAGGTCTCACTGGGTCTGCTCTGATGGTCTGCTCTGGGGTAACTTGAGGGCAGTGATTGTAGTCTGTGTCTTGTGAGTAGACAAAGCCATGTTCCAGACATTATAAAATAAAGCAAGTTACTTGTTTTAAGTATCTTTTTTTTTTTTTTTCCTGCATGCAGTTACTTTAGGAGAAGCATAATATGTGGGTATAAAGGAATAACGCAGGTCAAAGCAATATTTCCCATCAGAGTAATAAACAGACCCATTATTTTTGCCTTTTCTATTTTATTTTCTTCATGGACAAAAGAACACAGGTGGATTTTTTTATCATTAAAAATTTAAATTAAAATTTCTATGTTGTAGAGAGCATGTCTTTAATGTGATGGTTGAGTTTTCATTAATTTCCTGTTTCATAACTGTTTCATAAGACTATCGTTGATGACCATTCAAGAAACTGTTGTGTTCAGGTATGAGAAGGCAGGGCTTGTCCTTCAAGCATCCTGGATCTGTGTGAGTCAGCCTTTATTGGGTATCTGTCCAACATACATTTTGGCTACAAGACATCTATCTTGATACTCTCCGTAGAAATGAGGGCACACGGTTCAAATGCCTTTAGTCCTGGGATTAACATGGGATCTCTTTCCTTATAAGTGTTCTCCCACAGCTTCCTGCAGTCACTGCAGTGCAGTCTTCTGCTTTGGGGATGTAGTTCTTCACAGTGGCACTGGCAGGAACCTCTAACAATTCAAGGGCATACAACAAACCTTGGAAATCTTCCCATGTTAATTTCTCTTCACTGCATGCAGGACAAAGGAGACACAGAACAATATAGTCTTCTAATTTCTATCTTTGGTCCCCTTTTGTAGAAATGAACACTTATTTTTTCTTCTGATTTCATGACTAGAGTTGATTCTTCTAGGTGGGGGGACTCTTCCTATGCTTTCTGTTCATCTAAATCCTGCCTGATGAGGGTAACTGCTGCTTTTTTGTTTGAGGTGTTTTGTGGGTTTTTTTTGTTGTTTTTTTTTTGTTTGCTTGTTTGATACTGCTTTTCTGGAGGGTAAAAGGATCTGACTGTGTTAGGTTTATTGTCAGTCTCTTGTGGATGTACTGGTTGGAGACTTTGAGGGCTAAAAGAGTTTTCTCTGAAACTGGATTGAATTTGTCATTTGGACATGGCTCTTTATCAGACTCGTGAAAGTTGATAGTTTATAATTAGCTTTATAGTAAGACTTATGCTAAACCTCCAATAATTTTGGAGTCAATTTTAAAAAGCAGGACCTCATTGGGAAGTATGAAGTAATCTATGCCTGTGAAAATGCATCAGCTGTGGTCTTTCTTTATCACCTCTTTCACGTGTGAAAGGGAAGCTCTGGCAACAAAGATGCAGCCTTCCATGTCTCACAAGCCTGTTTGTTTCCAATATGCTTTAGAGATTTTTCCAAATTAAATTTTCCTTTGTGATTTCTACTTAATTTAATAGCATTTAATGATATGTTTTATAATTCTCCCCTGTAGTGCAATGGAACTGTTCTTATGCTTAACAGAACTACATGATTAAGTGCTCTACTTGGTTGGTGGCGTTGAACAGTTTCTAATTTTAAGATAATTGCTAATCTATTGTCCATCTTGCACCAAGACATAAAATTTTGAATTGGCTACCACATTGTTAATGGAAAATTTTCATGCATCTGGCAAGCTATAACATAAATTATGCAAAAATCTTTTGGTGCTTTGGAAATGCATTCATATATCATAATTATGTTGCAACACTTAGAGAATCGGAATTAAAAAACAGTAGACCATAAAGTATAGATGTATGTGTTCTATGCTATTGATGATCTTTCATAAATAGTTGGTAAGTATCAGAAACCTTTGTTTTCCATGATGCATTTTCTATTCCTGTTCTACAAAGGTAGCTACATTTTTCTTTGGAGTAAAATAATAGTTTTCAGTGGTAATTTAGAGACTCTAGCTGAGATTTGTTATAGCTATGATATATAGACACTAGTGTCATTTCACTTTTTCTTGAAACTGCTCACAGGCCCAAAACTTGGACCAAAGAGGATTTAAAAGAGAATCCTCTGTAGTGATTTCACATAGTCTAATAATTTTCTTTATAACAAAAGCAGGCTGTGTCCTGATATTTTATTAGTTTGAATTTTTTTTCAAGATTAGGCTTCTTTCCTTATGGATAATAAGCTTATTTATCTGCTGCTTTGTTCCAGACTCCACAGATCCTGTGCTTTGGGTGATAAAACTTATTAGGCCACACGTGACTCATGTATTTTTCATTGTTGTATGCACTAGTCCTTTTAAACAACTTAGGAGATGACATGAGGCACCAGAAATTCTGTGATTAGGTCAGGTAAGTTTGATCTCTAATGACTGATCACAAGGAGCGAGTTGCAGAGTTAGGGCCTAAACTAGCAGTGAGAAACACAAGCTATCCCAGTGGACAAGAACAATTCTGTAAAATAAAAACAAACAACCCCCTTCTCATTTATCAAGTAGATAAAGGGAGTGCAAAGTACACTTTCTGTCTTCTTGAGGTTGTAGAAGAGCCGGTGAGTTAACTCTTTACTTTTCTGATTTCCTTTACTTCTGTGCATGTATAGATGTATTACTGGGTGAAGAGGACTGTGTCAATGAGCAAGGTGGTTTTAGCTGTCACCTTTCAGCACTTCATTGAATTTCCTATCCCCAAGCTTATTCCTTCGGTAGTAGCAATTTATATAGCTGTGGCCAAGAGAGTTAGAACAGCTTGGGTGTGTGACAGGGATGGCCTAGGCTCCACAGAACATAGGGCAACTGCATCTATATTAAGTCTGGACAAAGTCTTTGGAAATAGAAATAAAACGGCCTTGATGTTTAATTGACCCAATGGTCCACCTCCACAAATCAGCTGAAACTTCCTTATTAAAAATGCAGGTCAACTGTAATTTATACAGTTTCTAGAATGCTCCAGTCCTCAGTAGACATGGGTGATTGGCTCCATGTAAGCAGAAAACTGACAGCAAAGTTCATGTCATGAGGTTTCTCCCCCTGAGTCTTTCTCGGTTTCCTGCAGTGCCTTTATTGTTTTCACAGTCCTGACTTCTGTTAGAAATAACATGAGGACCCTGAGGCTATTCCCTTTATTCCTTCTCCTTACTCTTTTTTTCACATTTCTACTTGATGCATCTTGTTTCTGGACGAGGTGCCTTCAAAAATTAGGTGCCTCTCTTGCCTTCCACAGACACTTTTACTTGCTGACTCATTGAAAATGCAGGGAGACCTGACAAGACAGAAGATAACAATACAGGGCTTGCCAAAGATTTATGAAGTATATGTTGTGATGAGCATATTATTTACGGCAAAGCAGCAGTGGGTTTAATTAGAAACATTAGACAGGGCTGTTATCTTGAAGTTTCAGAAAAATACCACTTTAGATAAAGCCAGTAACTTTATTTCTGGTAGAGAGAAAGGAGCCATTGAGCATAGGAAGCTGATGTTCTCTTGACCAATTTGAAAGAGTCTGTATTGCTTTGTATAATGATACTGACCAGGACAGGAATTTATAGAGTAATAGAATGGTTAGAGTTGGAAGGCATCTTAAAGATATTACTATTACATATATTAATATATTCTGTGTTGTTTGTCAAAATGGTGAACCAAGAATCTTCCTGAGAATAAACAGATTCAAGTATGTAGACCTAAGGAAAACCTACACAGCACTAACAGATGTATAGGTACTTTTTTCTTTGTATTGCCAATCGTTTGAAGAATGAGTCTGATGAAGATATAGTATTTAGTGAACTCTTGATGTTTATTAATCCTAAAGTTAAAAGGATGCTAAAAGAACTGAGTGTGCTTCTTTTTAAGAATTATTAAATTGGTCCAGTACACTCAGCTTGCTTTACATGTGAGCCATGGGATGGCATTCTTTGTCTGTATCAGGGTTTTCTGGACATCTGAAAGGTCGACTAAGACCTGTTAGTCATCTCCTTAGTAGCCCGTTTACTACTTCAGTGTGAGTTCCCTCTCCACAAGTTATAGTCCTTTATGAACTTCTGCAATGGGGGTTCTTCCCATGGGCTGCAGTTCTTCAAGAACTGCTCCAGCATGGGTCGCCTGTGGGCCACAGCTGCCAGAAAATCTGCTTCTGTGGGCTCTCCATGGACAGCGGCTTCTTTCAGGTCATATCCACTTGCTGCAGTGTGAGTATCTGCTCTGGCATGGTCCTCTATGGGCTGCAGGGTAAATCTCTGCTTTGGCATCAGGAGCACCTCCTCCCTCTCCTCTGATCTGGGTGTCTGCAGGGCTGTTCCTCTCACATTTTCTCACTCCTTGCTCAGCACAGCATTTTTGTGTGTGTTTGTTGTGTGGGTTGTTTTTTTTTTTTTTGCCCTTTCTTACAGTTGTTACCCCAGAGGTGCCACCAGTGTCACTGATGGGCTCAGCTTTGGCCAGCAGTGGGTTTGTGGGAGCCAGCTGTAAGTGGCTGAGTCCAGCATAGTGCAAACCCTAGTCCTTTCTTGGGCCACACCACAGCAGCACCTTCCTGCTACCAAAATCTTGACAGCGGCACCCAGTGCAAACTTGAAAGCTAGGTACGTGGAGTCTCCTTTTGACCATATTGAGACTCAGATTTGTTAAAAGTGCTGTTAACTTCAGCTCACAAAATGAGCATCTGCTGTAATGATTGATGTCCACATGTAGCCACGTGTAACCATACAGTGCCCTCAGGCTAATTTGAAATACACCCATCTGGAGTTTAACCCTCAGTTATTTTAACTTTGCCAATACCAGCAAGCCCTTTGGGTCCGTGGTGTGAATATACCAGTCATTCTGCTACTAGCCAGTGTATAACTGTCTACAATGTATTTGTGTCTTCTTTTTGTTTTCTTTCATATTTGTGTTGCCTTTTTTTCCAAATAGGAATCACATTTATATGAAGAAAAGTTTAATTTCTCTCTCTGTGTAAAACAGCTTAAATTTGAAAGTGGCAGTCTTCGTATTAATTCTTATCATAACTAGGGGCCATATAAAAATAGATATGCCTCCCCTGACTCAAAACTGTGCAATTTGCCTGTTTGCATTTTATATGTAGTTTTTTTGCAAGCACTTCTAAAGCTGAGATATTGGAATTTTCTGTTTTACATTGTTACCTTTCCTAGAAAATATTTGCCCCGGAGAAGTTAGACACGAAAGACTATCTAAGTATTTGTGATTTGAACACTCAAAAGAATTACTCCTGAATGTGAGTAGTGATACTATTTTCTCAAGCCATACCTGTTCTTGGAAGAAATATGTGCCAGTCTAAACAATTTTGAATATCGCACTTTTGCAGTAACTCATAAGATTTTCTTGAGAGCTTTAGCCATAATTAAAGAGGAAGTCTGTGTCATTGCAAGTAGCGTGATCTTTTGGCTCCTCAAAGAAAAGCTTTTCTGTAAAATTGCAGAATGTAATAGCAATTTGTTAGTATGACCTAAGAGCAGCTATTGCTTTTGGTATATTTGACTGCTGAGAATTTTAATCCTTTCTATTGCATTTTGCTTTCTAGTAACAAGCTATGAGTCAAGCATTTTTAAAATGCACCTAGATTTCATTTGGCATTGCAGCAGTGATGATAGTTAATATTTATATGAACAAAAACCTCTAAAATGTTAAACAAAAAATTATGCTAATTAAGATAACATTTTTTACTTTAAAGACAGCATCTACTCTTCCATATAGAGCAGATACTTAAAATCCTTAGCTCTATTTATATTGCATTTAATAGGTAAGGACATTGTCATGCTGTGTAACTACTTGCCAGAAATTTTATTTCTTGGCTTTCTTCCTGCCCCAGTGTCTCTAATATTCTTCCAAAGGCTTCAAAGCTTTTTCTAACAATTATTTGATTTTGGCATCACAGCCATAATAATTATTTAGAAGCTCACAGTTATGCTTCTAAAATGTCTCTCTACTCCGTCTTTCTCCATAGGAGATCCTAGGAAACATGTAGCTTCCTATCTATTATTGTCACTCATCTATGTCTGTTCTGATCTTTAGGATTAGCAGGAGAAGGATCTTGAAATGAGTCTATAGAGCCATTCACAATGTGTGTGCTGTGATGCAGAAAAGGGAACACAAAGAGAACCACCTGTGGCTTTTTCCAGTGCAAGAAGAGAATCCCATTGCAGGAGATAGACACACAGGTGTATTTGCAGTGAATGTGGGACCAGTTAACATATAGTTACCAGTGTGCCAAAACCCAACAAGCAAGTTGTCCTCTGAAGGTACCATACAGACTGAAAGATAATGCTTTTCTAGGTCCAGATCCCAGGGCTCACGGTGGTGCTACAGCTTGTGTTTTTCTGTTGTGCCAGTGAATCTTGTGCTTCTTTCTGTGGAGCAGCATACTTTTACTAAGAGGTCACTCCTTTTTTTTTTTTTTTTTCCCTGTGTTAATAGTATTCCGTGCATCATGTACTCAGTCTGGTAAACTTGATTTAAAGATATTCAAAAGTGTTAAGTTTAGGAAGATTTGTACAGGGTAGGGGTTTTGTTTCCTCTTGGCACTTTAGCCTTGCTGCAGGCCGGATCCACAAACCAATTTGAATACTTGCTACAAGACAACTGGAGTAATTTTTTTAATCACTTAGGTGAGCTAACTCTTGCCCAAGATGTTCCTTCCAAGAATGTCATGGTCATGTAAAAGACATGGCATGAGTCGTGAGCCATGAGTCATTTGGAATGAGTCTGCTGGTTCAGATTCATGCCCGTGTGCTGTGATCTACAAAGGTGTATTTGTGAAAAGCTTCTGAAAAGCACCTTCTCCTCTTGGGCCTGTCTCTCTTGTTGCTGCAATGTTCTTCCTGTATTTTCTGATTGCTGACCTGAAAAGTGCTTGTCCTGGTTTCCTGTACTTGATACCTAAAGCAGGGAAGTGTCTTCAGGCCATGCTGTTTAAATCGGAATTTGCCATGAGTCTGTTCAGACAAGTTTGCTTAAATAGAAGTACTGAAATCAACAATTCTGCTCCAGTGCATTTTTCCATCTTAGTTGTCACTTGGTTTTGAGTTTAACAGAGAAATTAAACTGCTGGAGAATGAGAAATGTCTGATATTTATTAACATTTAGTTTAAGCCTACCATCTGAGGTAATGGATTATTTTTTTTGTTGTACTTTACAGTTTGGAGACCTGAGATGTAAAAACTGGTTAGGTGCCACCACAGAATCACATTAAGTCTCAGGTTGGAGGGTACCTCTGGAAATAGTCAATCCAACTCACCTGCTCAAAGCAGAGTCAGATGAAGCATATTGCCCAGGACCATGTCCAGTCAGGTTTTGAAAAGCTCCAAGCATGGATACTATATGACCTCTCTGGGCAGCCTGATCTCATGTTTGATCATCCTTACAGTTAAACCAAAAGAGTGGAAAAGATTTAGTGACTACAGATTAACAACAGCAAATAGTTTTTTCAGTATCTGAAACCAAGTATTTCTGTTTGGAAGCATTGCTTTCTTAATTGTTGCTCCAGGAAGCATGCTGAACCCTATCAGAATGGGCCAGGAAAGGCAGCTAAATACTATCAGACGTCTCACCCTGGTGTGCTAAGTGGAGGTATATCATGGAAGAACGTGAGATAAAGGTTAGGTTTTCTGAGGTAAAGGTTAAGAAACTGTTTCTCCAGTTTCTCAGAGACAGCTCTGGAACAGTCCCTCAGTGTATTTTGCTTTTGGCTCTCTTAGGCATGTCAGAAGAACTGTCCCTGAGTAGAAAATAGCATCCCTCCCCTCTGTATACTGGTGAAATTTAGTTTTTGCTTCCTTTCCTAATCAAGTGGCTACCTCTATACTTTCTGTTTTTATTACAGGGTGAGATCTATATAAAATACTGAAAAGCTCTTTCTGTCTTTTCTTACTGCTTTGCCTGAAAGTTTGAAGTGACAGCTCATCCTTTGTGCAGAGATGATAGTTTTTCTCATATTAACATGCCTGGAATCTATTTTCTATACTTCTGCCCTAATTCATGTTCCTTCTCCCTTCATCTTCCTTCCATTTCCTCCTCTGTTATAATTGCCTTTTTTTTTTCAAGTTAAATTTTTAGTATCCTGCATTTGTATATTGTTGAATAGACTCCTCAAAGTCAGGTTCAGTTCCCTGCATTGGAACGACAAAGCATTAGAAGCCTTTACTGACTCTCCTGTCAACAACTCTGAGTAGTTTTTTTAAGTTGTTTTGCGTTTTTATATATATTTTTTTTTAAACCAGGGTAACTCTAGTCTGGTCCAGTCCTGTGGATCTAACACCTGCTAGCCTTAAGCAAAGGTCTGCAGTGCATCCTTTTGTGGATTTTCTGAAAGATATCCATGTGGTACACTCCAGGATTGTTACAGTATATGCACAAAACAGCAGTAAGTCAGGATGATGAAGGTTACTTCAAAAGCCCTTTCCAGATCTAGAAGAAAACGCTTATGAAAATACATAGGAATTTACAATTATCAGCACCTTTGTCAGCCCCACTTGTTACAGCCCTCTGGTTAAAGTCTTACAGGTCATTGAGCTAATCCAGACTTTTACAGTAATTTCATGGATTGACGTTGCCTTTGGCAGAAATGAGGAGAGGTGTTTCTGTTTGGCCAAAAGTACTTTCTTCTTGCAGGATTAGCTTTTTTTTAATCATGTTCCTTTTCATCCTGTTAATGCCTGATTTATGGACCCTAATTCTATTGATGTTGCCATGCTATTTTTAGTGGTGGTCTATGTTATTGAAGCAATTAAAGCTTTTTTTTTTTAATAAATTGAGGAATGGCATCAGTATGAATTTGCTGGCTTTTATGTGTTGCATAAACATAGGTATATGGTGCAGGTTGCAGTACTGCTATGGCTCCTTCCCCTTTTTGCAAGTGGTTGGTAAGTGTGTGGGCAGGTGCTATGAACCTTGCTATTGTTTAGAGGGGTGAAGATTCTGAAGAATGTCACCAGAGCCTGAATTATGTTCACCTTGTGATGTTGTCATTGCCAAACAAGTGTATGCTTGGACATATCATAGTGGTCATATCAATGTGTTTTACCTGCTTTTCAGGTACATTCTTGTGAGAGAAAGACTGCCTTGAGCACAATCTTAAAATTGGTGACAGCAGATAGAAGAATGGTACCTGTAGCAAACACACTTACTAGTGTTTTGTATAAGCACAGTCCAAAGTGTCTTAAGTGTTTGGAATGGATTTAGATGCCAAGTCATTAGTTTTAATATTTTATTTTGTTTGTATATATACTAATGGTATTCGGTGGTGTTTGCTACACAGCAGAGAAATATTTGTACACCTTAATTCACCTGGAGGATTCTTAATGTCTCTCTTGATAATGAAATAATTTGTCTGTAACCTCTCCTTCTCTTGTCCTGACCAACTGTGTCCTTGATCTCTTTTTCCTGCTTGTCATACTCCTTTCTAGGATGGCTTCTTTCTATGTTTCTGGGTATATACGTACTTTGAGAAAGTCATGTCTGAAACAAGTCCTTATTTTTTTTTCCCCCTCTTGTTTTCTTCCTCCAGTGGTTTCTAGAGGTTTGAAGTACACTTCTCCTTGCTTGGCAAGCAATCGAGTCTGCATTGTGTGGAAGTTGAAAGAAGTGCTGGTCCTAGCCTGTCTGTCTTGAAGATTTGGCTCTGCATGCAATGTAGAAAGAGTCCAGATTTTCATAATTCAGTATGCACAGTTGCTTGCTTTTCCTATAGAGTGCTGAGTGCTTTAGGTAGGCTAATAACTATTATTATTGTTGTTCTGCCTCACTATTACACAATACATATGTAAAACATTTAATGAAGGAAAGTTGACTGTAATAATTGCACCAGGTAGAGCAATTAATTACGTGCCTGTAGAGGTGTCTTTTACTTGGAGTTTGTGCTGAAACTTTGCTGACATGGCATGAGATGAACAACAGATTAATGAAGTAGTGTGCAGGCTTGGTTTCTGCATTCTGAAAAAGGTGATACAGTAGTGCAAAAAGAGATCTAGAGATACTACGGGCAGGTAGAACCATCTTCTTTGAGAGTAATGATAATCTGACATAAATGAAATAGATGTATGTTGCAGTGGAGGATGATAGCACAGTGCAGGGCAGCAGGCCAGAACATACCAGTACAGGTTTGAGCTGAAGAGCAATAGCTATAGGCATTTTATAATCTACAGCTGCTCAGTAGTGGAAAACTGTAAAACATGAAAAGTTCAGATGAAAAGAGCGGAATTAAGCTTGAAAGACTGAAGATAGAAGGTGCAAGTGAATACAGAGTGAATTGATTTTTATTTTTTTTTTTTAATTTTAATTTACTTAAAGTCATCTTATCACTGCTTTGGTTGCGTAAAAGATCATCAAATCTGACCTTCAGGATTTTATTTTATGCTGTCAGAGCAGAGCAAACAAGTCTTTGGATGTTTGAGGATCAGAACTATGAAAACCAGGGAAGCAGAGGGCAATTCTGGAAATTGAATCGGAGGGGGCTGAGCCCCTTAGAACTTTCTGTATCATCAGGTCTAAGCCTGTACTGTTAAGGTGATTATGACATATAATTTGATTAATAAATTGACTGTGCTCTAGCATGCAAGTGTTAAGAGTTCTGAGAACAAAACATATGTTGACAGCCCAGCTGAAAAATCACTTCTGTGCTAGCTGTGAACCTAGTAATTTCCAGCCTAAAGGTATTCATGGCCCTTTTATAGTTATTAGTTACAGTGCTGGTAATAACACTTAGCATACAGAGATCTTGTCCTCTGTCTCTCTCCACCTATTTAGAGGGAAGCTTAAATGTGGCTGTGAAGTAAATACAGATAAATGGCCTTGAGTTAAAGTAGTGGAGCATACAAAGTACCTCACCTTGTGATGCTCGCTTGACTTTTCAGCAAAACTTGTAAAAACATTATGAATGGTGCTTGTTGGTTGGTTGTTGGTTGGGTTTTTTTACGTATGTGCAACTAATAGCAACAGCTCATGGCATAGTGCTATCTCAGTGAGTTGAGCAGTTAATGATGAAAATCCAGTAAAGAAAAAGAAGGTGAAGGTGGCTCTGCAGTATAAATATGCAAAAGATGCAAGGACTAATAAAGAATTGCCATATGTGAAGTGTTTCTAAGCAGGCTGCATTGGAAGAAAAATGGTTGTTATAGCAATGGCTCCTAGATCTGAATTGCCACACCTTGTCTGGCATGGTTTGTTTCTTCCCATGGCATCCTCTTGTCAGGACAACACACAGGGGCAAACAATGTGGGTGTTGGTTGTACTGGATTGCTTGTTTTTCCTTTGTCATATCACAGGTTTGTGAAGTTTGGTTTGGCTCATAATGAGGATTTTTTTT
>VZRU01015096.1:60182-137807 GCA_013398155.1 Pedionomus torquatus
TATAATATATTATAATATATATTATATATCATATATTATATATTCATATATATCATATTATATATTCATATATCTATTCTTTGAATAGAAGCTATATACAGTCCAGTACTGCACTGCATGGAGATAAGTGAACTGATGTTATAGAATTTTCAAGCATATATTTTAAAATGTTGTCATCAGAACATAATCCAAAACACATCTATACTGTAGAGTGCAGGCTTTTGAATGGCATGTTTCTCTTCCATAGTCCTATATTTTCCAGGGGTCACTTACAAAGTAAGCACATTACTCTTTCAAGGGCATTCCTTCATGTTTTGAACTGAAATCTACTGTATTTTCTGCTGTTTCAGTAGCATTTGATTATTTATTGGCCACAGAGCATCACAGTGCACCTCCTTCTGTGCTCTGCAAATTTGTTTTTGCTTGCCTTTTAAGAATGCAGGGTTGTTCTTGTCTGTCTGAACTCTAGTTTGTGTAATGGCAAGAGTATTTTGGCATAGATACAAAATTGGGTTTGTTCTTTCAATTTGGGCAGGGAAGTAGCTTTATCCTTGCACAAGCAGCAGACTTGGGGAATTGCAGCATTACTAGCAATTCTCATCTGACTGCTATCTTCAAAAAAAAAATCATCACCTGTTGCTATGCTTATGTCATCTGGCTGGGCTTCCATCAGATGCATAAGTGGCTGATGGGGCTGGTAGCTATCCTAGGGAATAAGCCTACTATGACTGTAGCTAGAGGAGCTTGTCAGTATGACTGTTGTGAAGGCAGCAGAAAAAACCACGTATGATGCCTATCAGTAATTCTCAATACTTCTTGGATCCTCACTTCTACCACTGTCAGCAGGTGCTTCCCAAGGCAAATGACTGACTTGCTTCTCACCCCCCAAGTTACTATACGCAGCCTGCTTTTGCTTGTGGGAAGATAATATGGGAGGGGGTGGAAGTAACAAAAAACAAACACGGGATGGCATCAAATCTGGGGAATTTGCTGTTCGTTTCTGAAAGGCTTTTGAATAAATCTGTGAAGAGAGCTGGACTTGGAGCACACTTTGCTTCAAGGGCTGTCTTTCTACCAGCAGTGGAGAAGGAAGATTGAGCCTTCAGAACCTCCCTGTGAGTAGCTGAAGACTGACTATATTTGAACCTATTTTTTTAATAAATTCTAGCCTTCACTAATCATTTCATAAAAGCCATTTCTTGATAGTCATGTTACTTTTGCTACTTTATTGTGGTAATAATAATTACTACTCTAATATACTCCGCTTAGAGGATTAAACATCATCACTCCTGTAGCTAAATACCACTTTCTTTTGCAGTCATGGACACGCCCAAATCATAAGCAGGTCAGTGCGTGTTCAGTTCCTCTCTGAACTCTTCCTGTCTTCACTGGAATGGCCAGGTCTCTAGTACTGTCCCAAGAGTGATGCAGGGTATAGGCTGCCTTGGCATCTTGTTTTACATCTGCTGTTAAACAGCCCAGTCACGAGCAATCTTGCCTCAATATGTGATGAGTCTGAATTAACCTTCTTTGAGAAGGACTTCCTTCTGTGCCCAGGCAATCGCAGGAATAAATGCAAGGAGCCAAAATTTCAGCTATCCTTTGCTTGCAGGGTAAATTTTGGCTGTTTAAGGTAATCCTGTGCTGAAATTGAACTGCTAATCTGGCGCTAGAAGACCGCTGACAGTTAGTAGCACCATCCTAAAACCTGGGTGTCCATTTTGCAGTTGTAGGGAAAATTAGTTTTTTATTCTTGTCACACATTCTAAACTGTGGGGCAAAGCAGGTCTGAGCGAGGAGGTGTTATTTTCTCAGCCATATACTGTTTCATCTGTGGCTTTGCTGGCTAGTCTCTTGTCATTTGTTCCCCTGGAAGTGAAAGACTTTTTTTCTCGGATAGAACACAGAAAAATAGCCTTTCCTTTGCAGGAAGGTATGCAGGTTCCATTTAATTTTTATCAAAAATCATAGCAAAAAAAAAATCTTTTGAGAACAGCTTTTCCAGTTTCCAGTAGCTAAAAGGCAATCTCTTTTTCTTTTATGTGAAAAAAACCACCACCACCACCAAAAAGCTTGATGATAAAACTGAACAGATGGAAAGAGCAATGTAAGAAAGACATAAAAAAATAATCAGCAGTATATTTGTATATTAAATCTGATATTTGTCTAAGAACAGAGAGAATAACATTTCTGTGTTTGCATTGCAACTCATACTGGTGTTGCCTGCAAATCTAAAAGATGGGTATTTTAAGTGATTCCTTTTCAAATGATGTGGTGTCCTCAGGGAGCTGGATAAGAGCTGTCATCAGTGTTCTAGAAATTGTTGGTTTAATTACCCAGTAAATCTTGCCTTTCATGGATCTTTTTATCTCTTGAAGTCTTGTTGAGCTGTGCAGGGAAACCTGTTCCTGATCACTGGCAGGGAAAATGTAGCTCCATCTCAAGAGTCCTCCCACTTTTGTCTGTCAGCACTGCTGCAAGATGGTAGATACTGGTTCTCCAGGAGAAAAACTCTCAAGTTAGAGGAAAAATAATTTATGACTTGTGTGAATTGTGCCTCTTACCGTACGTGTCTGTGCCTTCCTGTGTAGGATATTCTCTTTTGCTAAGGCTAGGAGCAGCATCATGGAGAAGGTGAGAAGAGTGGGAGGGGAAGGAAAGGAGTGTGACTGTTTGCCGAGGCCCTGCTTCTTAGCTGCTGACCAGGAGTTGCTCCGTAAAAGCACCATACTTCCACGTGTGGCTCAAGTTGCCAGAGGACACTGCTGGTTCTTAGAGGGAAATTCTTGTGAAGCACCATCTATATGCTCAAGAATGACGAGGGCTTCTGTATTTAAGGATAGCCTTCTATTTGGGCCAAAATGGTAAATAGAAAAAGTATCCTGACAAAAACAGATTTAGACTGATGTCTTAAACTGTTCGATAACTCCTAGATAGCTCACAGCCAGGGGTCAAGACTGCCGGTGTGACTGTTGAATAGAAAAAGGGAAAATAGAAACTTTTACCTTTGAACTTCCTGTTCCTTTTCAGCCTTGTGTCCTGCCTCCAAATCCAGAGCTGTTTTAATGTAGTAAAGGATGTTACACTAGACATACGTGCTAAAACTGATTTAATGGCACAGTGGGATCCATTGAGAGCTGTCCTTTCACTGGAAATTAGTTCTTCGTCCCTGCAGTTTTCATTGTCCAGCTCTCTGAAGGCAGACCCAGTTCTCTTACAATCTGTCTTTGCTCTGCTCTGCTGAGGTATGCTCAGAGGGTGGTAAAAAGGACAGTCAGTGTTAGGAAGCAAGATCTCTGTGATACGTATCTCCTGCATCAGTAACTGAAGTTTTAACAGAAATGGATAAGCAGGGATCCTAAGCTAGTGGTGGAGAAGGTATTTTTCCCTGGTGGTATGTGCTCTCTGGAAGGAGTGGTAATACTGACTTAGCTCATGCTGAACTAATACACTGAGGACACAGTAGAGAGAACCTATGTTAACTCTTGCATGGTCTTTTTTTTTTTAATTCACATTTAATGTCAAATTGATTTTTAATATGCCATTTTGGGGGGAGTTAAAACTCAAGTGTACCTCAGAATAACTTTGAAATAAAGCCATTGGCAGAACAGGCTGCTTTAGGAGCTGCTGGTAATCCTATTGCCTAATAAGAAGATCATTTAAATGTATTTTGTGGAGATTTGCAAGATCATTAATGGTTGTGATGAATGAGGAACATAGAAATACTTTTTGGCCAATTATATTTTTGAATTATTTGAAGTAAGCAGTCTTTAAATCTAGTGAGAATTACTAGAAATAACTGAGAATGGAAAGTGCTATTTTTTTTTTCTTACTTCATGCAGAACATAATTAAACTACCTTTCACTGCAGGTCTGCACAGAAGCCTGCAGAGCTGTCGTGCTGAGGGTACATGCAGTTCGTGTATCTCCTTTCTGGCCCACAATGAAGAGGGAACATCTGGTTTGGAAGGTGTTTTATTCGTGGATATTCACGTGACGCTGAAGTCCTGGTACTTAGTTTTCCAGTGCAATAGAAATAAGGCACACATGGTGTGTCAGTAGTTACAAACTGGACATAACTGGTAACTGCTTACCATAGGGTCATCTTGTATAGGGTATCTCTTGAACAGGCAGCCTGGTATTGAAGTAGGTGAAACTTTCTGTGTGTAAATTAAAAATTGAAGAATGAACATTCTTATCTGGAGGTGAAACATAATGACAGCACTCTGGTGAACTAAAGCCCTTGTCTTTAATTATTGAGTTAGTATCACTTTCCTTCTACCAGCCTTCTTTTTTCCCGTGGTGCTACTCTGTTTCCATCCTTTGTAGTAAACCATATTGTCATTTAGGACAGCAAGTGCTTTTAGTTTGTTTTGGGTTTGTTTTTTTTTTTTTTTTTATTGGTTGGGGGTTTTTGTGAGTTTTTTGTTGTTTTGGTTTTTTTAAGAAATCATATGTGTAATCCTGTTAAATATCCATCAGGTATTTAACTAGCAAAGCACTTAAAGCAATGAGGTTGATTTAAGGGACTGAAAAGACTTAACTTGTATATAGTATTTTGTTATTCTTTTGTTGGTAAATAATGTAACCATTCACATCTAGACCTGCATTTTGGCATTAGGTATTATTGCTGTTATTTCCACCTTCTGATGTTATTCTATCAGGAATACTAAAACCTGATTGTAAATAACAAATTCATTTTCCTCCAGCGGGTGCTTTAATAAATATTTTTTTAATGAGGACAAGAGTTTGCAGATCCAGTATGTTTTTCTATAAATCCAAATTTCTTTTCTTCCTCTTATAAAATGCCTTTAGTCACATGTGGAGCACAGAGAAGCTCTTTGCCTGAGTGAGCACCCAGAGACCAGACCACTGCTCAGATCAGGGAAACATTGACCTTAGTTACTGTGACTGGCTACTAGTGCCAATGTGTGTTCAGAAAAGATGTTAGAGAGAATTTTTAAAAATTAGACTAAAAAAAAAGGGAACTGTCACTTCTCAGTATATGTTCTCTATATCATAAAATCTGATGGAAAGGATAAGGAAGGGGAAGGGAGTATCCAAGTCAAACACAGTTCTTTCCTCTGACACACTAGTGTAAGTCTCTTGTATCAATCCATATATCCTGTTTCCAGTCATGCCGATTGCTCCTCTATCGCCCACATTTCACTGGGCCCTTCTTTGTTTTCTAACTGTCTTTTGACTCTAACTAGCAAATAAAAACCCATGGGGAGGGAAAATTTGACAGCAGAAGTGAGGCAAAATTATTTGAGTTATATGGCTTTTATATAAGTGGAACAGTGGTTGGGTGACTTTTTTACCTTCTTTTTGTTGTGAGGAAATGCATAGTCTTCAAAATATTTAAACTGAACTGCTAACAGATTAGTTTCCTATTTGGTATGACAAAATTGTTCACTATAACAATATCTATTACCTCTCTTTCGACATTCTTTTGATAAGGATTTACTTGCTGTGCCTAGCTTAACTGTTGAGTAAAAATAAGTTGATTCTTTTTTTTGGTTTGGTTTGTTTTTTCTCCATTAATGATTTTCTTGGTAATAAAGATAATGTTGTGGTATTGTTTTTTTTAACTTTTAAACTACTGGCTAGGTGGCTTCATTGCTGCGTGTTGGACAGATTTGCCTGGTGTTTCTTCCAGTTATAAAGGAGTTCCTTCCTTCTGCTTGCTACTCTGTGGCCCAGCAGGCCTAAGAAATGTTTCGCGAAATGTTTTGTGTTTTTTGCTTGGGAGATAGGGAAGTGATTTAACTGAATTTGAATTCCTTCTCAGGGTATGTGCTGCAGGGCAAGTATGACAACACACATGCATTTTTACAGAGTGGCAGACTCTGGTCTCTGAAGCTTGTAGAGTAAGTTTAGATACGTGGACCAGCTTCAGATGTACAGAGGAAAGATTGTAATGTTCAGTAAAAAACTTTCTTGGTAAGAAAATACTTTGGCACACATACATTTTATGTCTTGTATTCATTTCCTAACAAACATGAAAGAAACCACATCTTTAAATCTCTACAAATTGTTAGTACAAAATCTATTATGTTTGCTCTGTCTAAGAGTATAGATATTTTTTTTTTGTTAAAACAAATGGTTCTGGTTTGAATCCAGCTATAGATTTTCAGATGCAGTGTTCCCAGCTTGCTAGCGTGTTTTATCTGCAGTGGGAAATTGGAGAGATCATAAAATTTAGACTGCTCATGTTCACTCTTGAGTTCTTTTCAGAGAAAGTTTAGATGACAGGGCATAATTTTGGAGTTTGCTCTTATATGATAAGGCTTTCCTGAGGGTTGTGGGGGGTTTTTTGCTGGTTTTCTTCCATGCTTGTCAATTACAAACTGCTGTTTCAGTAGTTTCTCTGTAGAGAATATTCTGGAGTATCAAATAATTTCCTTGTTTGAGGAAATTGTATGGAAGGATGGGGAGGGAGCTGGTTTTTGGAAACAATGCAGTAGTATGAGAGCAACTTATTATTCCTGCTCTATTCTGGATATGCTAATTGGGTGTCTATCTGCCTGTACTGTACTCAGTTTTTGAGAGAGTTTCTTAGTCCTTTGTCTTCCCTTGGAAATATGCAGACATTATAGAAATGAGAAGGTATTCATTGCTGGAAAAATGGAACATCACAGTTTATTAGTTATTAATATGGATCATGGCCTGAGTAGTGGGAATTACACTGGAGCTTCCTTTTTGCTGACAGCTGGAATTAATACGAGAAATGAAGAAGAACCACGGGAACGTTGCTTTTGCATTAGGCATGAAGGGGTGAGTGATGGGGAAGGCTCAACAGTTCTGGAAACAACAATCAAATTTCCTTTTCTGTGTGTATTTCACAAGAGATCTCACGTGTGTTGAACTTTGGTGAAAAGATGAGCCTCAACCCTTTCAGGTTTTCCCTCTCACCACTGTGAGAATTGAATTGCAAAAGGTTTGGATATTTTTCCCAGTCTCTTGAAATTCTACAGTTCTTTTCCCTTTTCCAATCTTGGTATGAAGACATGGCAGATGAGCAGTGATGTGTCTTCAAGAAAACTACAGCATTCTGAAATAGCACAGTCGTATTAACACATTTTTCACACTATGAATGAAAAATGGGTGTGTGCCTGGTGTTTATATGAGTAGCGTGCACTAATGAAGAAATTGAAACCACTTGTACAGGTACAGTAAAGAGGCAGTTTTAGAAGATTTGTCAGATATTTTATTTCAGAAGAAATTATAACGTAAGGTATGATGGTAAGATGATTGGATTACCATGTGATGTGTAGTTTGGGTTTTTTTTTTTTGGTTGTTGTTTTGGGGTTTTTAACTTACTATATGGTCTTGCAGTGTGATGTGCTGTGTAATTTCTCTGCACATTCAGGAAGACTCCTTTGTTTGCTGTGACTGACTTAGCTTCATCTTTGAATCTTATGTTTTAAGAGTTCAGAAATTTGAAACTCCATGATAAAGGGATTTTTTTCATCTTCCTGTGACTGTATAGTGAAGGAAATCTGATAGCATTTTTTAACAAATAGGTCAGCACTGCCGAAAAGAGATCCTTTGAGAAAGAGAAATGTGTTATGTGCCAAATGTAAACTTAATGGTGCTGTAATTGCACATGCACCAGGGACCCATTTTGATATACCACCTAATCCTTCTTAGTGACCAAAACCCATAACGTACATGCAATTTATACTTAGATATGAGGATGACATTTAATAACTGTTGTATCTTATATACACTTATATGTGTGCTTTGAATTGATGGCTTAATAGAGAAGAACCTCTTCCACCACTTAAGACTCTGGCACAGGTTTTGCCAGTCTGTGCTGTGTAAAGCTGCAGATTTCCAAACATGCTGCTGCTTCCCAGGCCTTAGAAAAGATCAAGCATTCTGTTTCTAGAAGACTAAATCAAGATGCTTTGGAACTTTCAGCTAGGCTGACAGAGCTATTCCAGGTAGGATGCTACTAGCTCAGTGATTTGGTAAAGTTGTGGCCAAAGCCAAACGATGACTGCTTATTTCTTTAATTCCCACCTCTCTTAAAACATGTCCCTAAAAGCACTTTGCTATTAGCTGAGCCATTTTTAGTTTTTAAATTTCTACTGTAAATGGCTAATTTGAATCCACTTGCACAGTTCCTGATTCATCTTCAGAAGAAGCAGAGTCACGATACCAGACTTTTCCCCCTTGTCTGAAAATTGTTCTTGAAGATGTTATGTCCTGAGTAGCTTTTCTGTCACTCTTGCACATAGTGGAGTTGCTTTAGTGTTTTTCATCTGTGACAAGAGGTTAAAATTAGGACCTTGCCGTGTTCCTGGCCAAGCATCTTACCTTATAAAATAAGCCTGTTTTCTTCTGAGAAGCAGCTGAGTGGAAAAGTGTAAGAGGTATAAAGAAATAAACCCTAACCAAGTGAGAAGAAACTAGTATGATGATAAAATTTGAAATTATTGGTGGTGTTCTTCTTCCATCTCATGTATTTCTTTACTACCTAGTTATAATTGCCTTTTCACAAAGGTTATTTTTTCAACATACTGGTTTTTTTTAATTATTGTTGGAATTTTTTTTGCTGTCACATAGTTATTCCCACAGCCTTGTGCCTTTTAGATGGTAGAAGTACCTTGCTCTAATTTAATTCCATATTTTAGTGTCACTTGTTGCTTTTCTTATAAGAAGAGTTAAATGGGGAGGAAGGAATTGGTGAGTATTTTAATGACATGACTGGACCCTTCTAAAAGAGGCCACATTGAAAGTAAAATTTGAGTCTGCTAGGCAAATCGTATTAAAAAAATACAAATAACAAAAAAACCCACAACCAACCAACCAAAAAAAAAACCAAAAACCAAAACCAACACAGAGCATTCCCCCCAAAAAACCCCACCACCTTAGCACTCTGTCATAAGTACTAAAAGCCTCCTTCTCTGATTATAACTTGAATATTTAAATACATAAATACTACTGCAAAGACTGCAGTGGATTAAAAAGGGTAGCATATATGGATGTGTGTTCATTGCTAGCTTGTAGATCTGTGAAGTCCTGGAGGGCTGGAGCAAAGTTGTATTTTAGTTTATTTTTATGGGGTTTGTTTCTTTGCTGAATTCTGTTTGGATTCTAGTCCATTGAATTTCTACAAAGAACGCAATCTGAGTCTCCATTTCCCTTCCTGCCTCTCTGCTCCATCTTGCCCAGGCTCTTCACTCTCAGGGACCTGTTTGGGTAGCCACAGGCTGAGTTGCATGAAATAACAAATCTGATGGAAAAACAAGTTCTCAGCGTCCCCAGCTCCACTGGAATTGTGATGATGTTCTCCCAGCAGCCTCACGCATTCCTGTTAGCAGAATACCTGGTTGGAAAGGCCCAGGAACTTAAAGGAGAGATTCTGATACCCACTGTCTCTGTTACTATGATGAAGAGGCCATGTCCATGTGTTGCTGGATAATCATGAATACCTATTTGAAAAACATCTGCTGGGCTGTTCACAAATACCTTGTCAGTCTTAGCATTGGACATGTATTTTCAAAAGTGGCAGTTCAGGTTTTCAGGTTAGGCAACCAGTAACAAACCATAGTCTGCACGTGGTCAAAGTCAAATGTAGAACTACCATGTTTTCTGACAGAGCAATATTTCATCCCTGACTTCCAGTGCTGTTAAGCCTCCATCTGCCAAGGAATCAACACGAGGTCCTGAAGAAATTGCCACCTGGAAGGTTAATGTGTCAAGCTTGGTTGGGACCAAGCACTGGCACAAGTTGCCCAGGAAGATTGTGGAGTCTCCATCCTTGGAGATTTTCAAAAGCCACTGGGACACAGTCCTGAGCAGTCAATTCTGGTTGGCCCTGCTTGAGTTCAAGAGTTGGGTGAGAGGACCTCTAGAGGTCACTTCAACCTCAACCATTCTGTGATAGTGTTATATTTGTGAATTTTCTCTCCCTAGCCTGTGGTCGTGGTTAACCAGGCCCATGGCCTTTTCTCACAAATCTAAGCAGCAGGATACCATCAGCTAGTGTAAAATTTTTCACTGTTTATCAGTATTCTGGAGACTTAAATTTGTAACTGGGATTCCATATGATGTGCAACTTGTTCATCCTCTCCTGTTTTTCATTTTGGTTAAAAATGTTTTCATCCATCTTTTCCCTGTTATTTTCTCCTCTTGCGTTGGATAACTGGCTTGATGTAACCTGTGTGGCATTATTTTTTAGGGTATTGTCCTGACTGTGGAAAACTGACATGTTAGTATCATACTGCAAAAACTGTTTTGTCCAGGTTGATATTTTGGCTCTGGCTGTTTCTGTATTAGCTGGCATGTAGGGGGAGAGAGAGGAGAGCAGTTCACCTTGTTCTGTATTGTAGATGCATTGAAAAAGCACTGTTGATTTATGCCATGCCTTCAGATAGGTTTTTCAGCTTGTGGTAGTCAGATGAAATGTCAATGCTTTGGGGAGAGAGTGAAATAAAATTACACTGTAGGACTGATTCATAATATTAGTTTTTTGTGTAGTTTGGGATTTTTATTTTTGTCTGAATACATCTGTATATGATGGTCCTGTTTCACAGACTCACCTAATAAGCTTAAAATCTAGTGAATTAAAGCTAAGACTGGATTGACTGATTATTCTTTGTAATTCCTTAACAGCAGAATTGATTTATGCTGCACCCAGATTTTCAGTGTGGTGCAGTGTACCACCACATAATCGTGTGGCACCGATAACCACAAGAGTAGGAAGAATGCATCCTGAAGGTGGGAAACAGGAAGAACAGGTTGATGGTAGAGGAGGGCTCATAGTCTGGCTGCAAGAGACTGGTTGTGCCTTTCATGCTCTCAAATAAAATGTTCATGTGTCTGTATGTTTCTCCAGCTCCACTCTTTTTTCAGTTATTTCCATCTGCTACAGTAGGATTCAAAGTGGCTGCTGCTCAGCATGTTGCTTCGGTGCAAGGCAAGGTCTCCTGTCCTCCACTGAGATCCCAATTGAGCTTCCAGCTACTGATTTCCTTAACTACCACTGATGTCTGACAGTTAATAAGCATTTGCTGATAATCAGCTACGGCAAAATGCAGCTAGGGCCAGGTACAGCAGTGGCTCCATAGCATGTGGAGCTGTGGTCACAGCAGCTGATCAGCAGTCTTGGAGATAACTGGTTTTCTCTGGGGAGGGGACAGATAGGGCTAGTTAGCTGACTGGTGATAGTTGTGTTTTGAAACACTGATTTTTCTGTGGTTACCAGTGGTAATGTCTTAGTTCCAGCATAAATGGAACAGCAGGAGTGTGATCTGGAGCTGGGAGCAAATAGCATCCTTTAAATCATCAAATTCTCTGAGTGAGCTGTAAGCAGTGAACTTGATTAGATGCAGTGAACACAAGTCACTGAGCAGTTTCTTCTTACCTACTAGCTTTTGTCTGGATAGGAAGAGGGACACTGCTTTTGTCTAGTCCTCTCTGCTTCTTGGTTCACACCCTTTCTGCCCTCACCTTCAGAAATTTTGTGGATGCCTGTCTCTGGGCTGTTCCATGGAGAGCATTGGACTTGCTCAGTTCCAAGTTTTCACTTACCTAGTGTGGCCAGCTGTGTCAGGTGGTGGGGACATGTATTGTTTGGGCTTGCTGTGAAACACAGAAGGGAGAGGTTGAACTGAGGTATGGCAGAAGGAAAGGATAGCAAACAGGTGATAATTGTTTGCAGCCTTGTATCTCAGTCTTGGTGTTCTGTGGCATGGTCTAACAACACTTAACTTTCCCTTCTCAGGCAGACAAGCTGTATTGACACCGATTGGAAGGATGTTTTCCTCTCAAATCTAGCAACTGTTAAGAGATTTGGAAGAGTAATTCAGGCTGTTGCCTGTGCTTTGTTCTTCAGAAGCCCTTTTTTTTTTTTAAACTATAAATCCTCATCTGCCCAAAGGAGCTCTCTAAGTGATGTTATTAGCTTGGTTCAAGTCAAACAGTTTGACATTCTTTGAGCAGAAGTATTATGTGAGGTTGATGGTCTGTATTCATGCACTTCAGCTCAGAACTTGAAATTCA
Source organism: Pedionomus torquatus (assembly GCA_013398155.1). Lineage (NCBI taxonomy): Eukaryota > Metazoa > Chordata > Aves > Charadriiformes > Pedionomidae > Pedionomus > Pedionomus torquatus. Next base: position 72,197 of record VZRU01015096.1, read on the forward strand.
TCTCTGCCACAAGCATGCATGGTTTGTTTTCAAATGTGTTGCAAATTAATATTTTATTATGTAGCTGTGGCCAAATGCTGCGGGATGGCCTTTGATACGTTTCCTAGCTAAGCGGCTTTAGCTGTGTTGGCAGAGCCCTCTGGTGGGAACGCAGCCTGCGCCAGCAGCAGCCGGTCCTGCAGGCAGTGCCACCCACTTCTCATTTGCTATCAGCCAGCCTTCTCTCTGCTCGGTGGCCTCCCACCAGCTGTTGGCTCCAGTGGCCGAGGGGTTCCCCTTCATCCTGTTCCTAACCAGGAGAGCAGAGCTCTGTGGAGCACACTTGGCCTTTTTTTTCAGCAAAACTGAAGGTGTGCTGTAAGTGCATGTAGAATTTTAGGTGCTGCCTTGCAAAATGTGACTGCTCTTTGAGAGTAATAAAGTTAGTGCATTACAAGATAATTTCCTCATCTGTAACAGTGTGGGACACCTGTGATGAATTTAAAGAATTGCTTGTATGAATTTCAATGGTATCTGTAAATACCTTTTTTTAAAAAGTGCCACTTGGTAGAACTGATTTATTTAAGCATACAGTGGGACATTTCTCAATTAAGAGCCCCACAGCCTTCCAGTTCTGCTTTTCTGAATCAAGGTATTTGAGGAGAGGGCTTTTGTGTTTTTAAAGTACCAATTTACTGAACATGAAGGAAAAATGTTACTACATTTGTCTAACCTAACAGTATTCAAAGGCTAGTTAGGATTGCTAGATGCGTTGCCAAACCAGAATTTACAAATGGGTCTCTTAATCTGATTAGGTCCCTAAAGTGTTGGTATAATACAGACCAATAACTCTCCTGCAGGAAATCCAGCTGTTTGAAATTGTTGCACAAGTAATGCAGTAGTAATAAAGTGTCTTTTTTCCTCCTCACATGCAGTCCAGAGCTTTTCACTCACCATTGATTTGAAACACTCACAACTGTGCCCAGTATTTTATCTTCATTAAAATAAAAAAAAAAGACTAACAGGCACCATGGCTTGAAAAGGCAATTGCCTGATGTGGGCAGAACCCCCTCCAATGAAGTTGGAGTGGCAGCAAGACAAAGGCAATCATATTTTTGTGTCATTTTACTTGTTTCAGCATCAAGCTTTTGTTTAGACTGAGGCACAAATTCTTCCAAAAGCTTAATTAACCTTCATGGCCTATATTTGAAATGTCAATTTCAGTTATTTGCCTTCGCATTGAACTCATCTGCTCCATCACTGGGGTTCAGCAGTACAGAATTGCTTAGTTAAGAGACCTGTCATGCAAGAGGCAGTCATGTGGTGGAACTCCTTGCTGTAGGCTGTTGTGAATTCCCAAAGCTGAATATGTTTCAGAAAGCAATTAAACACACTTGCAAAAGGAAAAATCACCAGTATTGCAAGATTCAGATACTGCCTTTGTCTGAGAACTCCCCTGCTGCAGCCAGGGGGATGGGGTGGGAGGTACATGGCTGTGTGTGTTTGCCCTCCCTCTTCTTCCTCACCCTTGGGTGAAGGCAGGATGCTGAACTAAATACGGCTTCTTAGGGCCCTGGAGAGGACTGTTTTTGTTGTGGTTCTTGACCCCCTCTGCTAATAACCAAAGGAGCCGTAGTGAGGGGAGTACCAAGTCGTTTCTGATAGAAGAGGACTCTAACCCTCCTCCCAAAGCCTAGAAGAGTTCTTTGTTGAGGGGTTCTGAGGAGCCTTCCAGTTTATCTGCAGTTCAGTCTGGCATTTCCTGTGCCTGATGCTTTCCTTACCTGTATGAGAATTTCACTGGAGGATTTTTACAAATGTGTATTGGAGGCAGCAGAAAGCTATTTAGTTGAGGTTTTTTTCTTGCAGGACAGCTTCATCTTCCTGTTTTTCTTATAGTGTTGAGGTCAGAGACTTTAATTCTCTGGCAGGTGGTATACTGGATGTTTTTCAAACCTTGAATCTTTTGGCTGTTAGGATACCCTCTGTTCTGTGACTTAATGAAGCTGTTTAAAAGCTATTTTTCTAATTTCTGAATTGAAATTCCCTTAAAGTAGCATTGCACGATGTCATCATGATTCAGATTTGTAGAATACTGTCTTACTTGCACAGGTCATCTTGTTCCATGCTCTTTTTTAGATATTCACCTGCAGTTCTAATCCTGTGATGCAACAACTCTCCTGAGTTGTCTTATTATAACCCAGAATTTCCAATGTAAATGTTGCTTTAACATTGCTTGTGGCTATCTCTAATCTCAGAGTCTCGTAACAAAATCTCTTGGAGAGTTCATGATCTTTTGTCTGCGCCTTTTTGTTCGAATGCCTGTTTTCTTGAGAAGTGGCTGACGATATAATATCTGGATTTTTTAAAATAATCACTGCGCTTCTGAAGAACTTGAAGTCTAATATTACCATTCGTATAGGCAGGTGAGAGCTTTGGAGATCAGTAATTTGTACCTTTTAAAAAGCCGCACTGCCTCGCTTTTGTCTCAGGATTTATTATGCTTCCCAAGTATAATGTGACATACTGAATAGGGCAGGGGGTGGGGACATTGTCTTCAGCTGACATGCTGTTATCAGCGGGACTGTGTTTCTGGACACAAGATTTTGCAGTCATTGGTCGTCCGAAGAAAGCCTTTCCATTTGAGGATTGGACAAGAAGATGCGTCAATTTGCTGCCCGTCTCCAAGGTACTGGTGATGCTGCCTCCACAAGCTGGCTAACGTCACAGCTCCATCACCCAGCGGGGTGTGGGCTTTTCTCTCCTCTTCTCTGTTTTAATTCTGTATTTGCTTCCTACTGCATTTCTTAATCTGTCTTCTGCCAAATGCTAACAGCATGATATTTTGCAATCATTTAGGTGAATACAAGAAGGACGAACTCCTGGAAGCTGCTAGGTGAGTGCCGCTTAGAATATAAAGCGTATTTTGGGGGTGGAAGCAGGAGAGGAAATGGGATTTTTTAAAACAGTAATGTTTTGTCATTGCCTTTCTGTGAAATGATGCAAGCAAACCACTTCATTAGCATAGATCTCTTCAGACTTTACAGTCTGGTATAAATGGAAAAGCCTGTTTATGTAATTGAAATCCCCCACTATGGTGGTTATAAGGTTAATACTGAGTTTTTGCTTTAAGCTGCTTAAATCTTCTTTATCATTTTGTGACTGTTCTTTTTAGAGACAAATTAAATATTGCAATTTTTTTCTTTTTTATTTGCTTTTTACTTCTGTCTTAAGATATATTTTGAAAATAGGCTTTATCGTAACAGAGCATAAGGAAGCCTATACAAAAGGTGTAAAGTTCAGTCATATATTCCAAAGATGCTTTCATCCTTCTGACAGCACAAGACCATTTTATACAGACTATTAACCCCTCTAAAAAATTTCTGGATGTTGGCGTGTAATTGTTCAAATGCTATGGGCCATATGCTACAAAAATGTTTTGTTTAGAACGTTTCATTTGTCAAATGGCTTTCAGAGGATCTGTAAAATTAGATAAAGGAAATATAGAATGAGTTTAAGGACATAAATTAAGAGGTGGTTTTGCATGATCTTTTGTAATACACTTAACTGCAAATTTAATTTTTTTTTCTGTATTTACCCTTGATTTTGAAATGTTCGGAAGATCCTTTAGCCATCTGACATTCTCTCAGGCAGAATACAGTTTTCAATATACTATACTCTCACATCCAGCTTCTTAGCAAATGTTTTGCAAAGAGGTCTCTCCCCCACCCCCCCTTTCCATAATCCTCTCCTCTGCATTTACAGGAGTGGTAATGAAGACAAACTGATGGCTTTATTGACTCCTTTAAATGTGAACTGTCATGCAAGTGATGGGCGTAAGGTAAGTTAATACCTGCTTTGTATTTCTGTTATTCAAGAAAGGCCAATTTAACCATACTGCGAAGCATAGCTGTATAAACCAATAGAATGTGTGGTGGAAAAACCTGTGATGTCTTTTCACTATGAAATTAAATGCTGTGTACTTGACGCTGGCAGTTGTGACAGATCAACAGTCAGTGGATGTGGATTTTGTGTGTGCCTTTTTTCTTTTAAATGTCAAACCCTGCTGTACGTGTAAAGTGAAACCTTAAGACCTTTCATAAGAAAAACAAAGTGTACTGTTGCAGATGAATAAAATAATGAAGGGAGGAAAGTTATTTGTAATTGAACATTGGCTGGGTGAGATGGTTGGTATTCGACTTGGCTCCTAATGCCCGGCTACATAGACTGGCAGTGTATTGATGTGCTTAACACCTCCTGCATTTTCTTAAATTTGACACTATTGTTTTGACTTTCTTTGGCAGGGATGTTTGAGTTAAATTAAGGATTAGCTGAAACTGGAGGAGGGAAGAACATACGGAGTGAGAAGTAGATCCTATGTTTTTGGTGGTTTAGACATCAAGATGATGGTCTGTCTAGACGGTTGAATTTACAAATGTTGGTTATTACTGCATACCAGAATGTTCTTAATATGCATATCTTAAAATGTTTCTCGTGTGTAACAGTACATATCACTCTTGGAGGAAAAAGCATGGGGTGTGTTTTCCTTCATAGTTTTCTTTATTTTTGGTGAAGTGTTTTGGAGCACGTAGTAAAGATCTGTCAGTTCCAGACATATTGTGGTATAGCTTGGTTCCACTGAAATCAGTTGGAATAGGCCAGTTTATGCTGCCTCTTCATTAAAAGACATGTTGTTGCTGATCATAAAAAACAAAACAAAACAAAAAAAAAAACCAAAAAAAACCCATACTTTCATTGTGAAAATATTGCTACTTTTAATGCACACTTTTAAAATGTTTTCTCAGTTCTAATGCCTATGATACCTACTATGTGAAAGAAAACCCAGTCAGTTTTAACTTGTTTACATTTATCATGGATTGGAAGTTTTATGAATCTTCCAGGTTTTAAAAACAATTTTGATCTGAAGGCAGGTAAATGATCAAGAGCTTTATTTAGTTCAGCTGCGTCAGCACTGATGAATACTCGCCATAATTTAAGGTTAAATATATTGCCCGTAGTTCTTTGGGGGGAAAAAAAGGGGTAACAGACTTTCCCATTCAAATGAGGTTCTGTTTAGGTAATAATAGTGCACTATGTTATTATAATTAAGCACGGTGATATACAGCAGTGCATTACTGAGTGAGTCCTGATCTCTATTGATTTAAGGCCAAAGGCAGAGCTGGGATTTCTGTCAATATGGAGAGGAATAAGGCCTTGCAGATATGTTATCTAGAATCTCTTTATCACTTTTAAAAAAGGAAAAACAGAACAAAACCAACCAAACAAAAAAACCTTCCAACTTTAAAATCCCCATTAAGCTGGTGGAAAATATTTTTATATGTATTAGTGCTACCTATAAATTAAGTTTGAAAATTTATGCCCGAAGCTCAGAAAGCATATTGCAGTTAAAGCTAATCATAGTGGGCACTTTGATAATTTGTATGTTTGGTTGTTGGTAAATGCACAGGTTATTAAAAGTCCTTTTAAGATGGCTTGCTATTGATATTAATTAGCTTTTTAAGGGATGTCTACCAAATACTTTTTTTTTTCCCCCACCATATGTGTACAGACTGTTTAAGGTAAAGTAATTCTCTGTAGCAACTGTGTTATATAGACTAAGTATTTAATTTTTAAGGCAAACCTTTCAGTTCTGTACCTAGTGAGAGATCACTTGGGGTTTAATTATTCTAAGCTGTGCTGCAAATTAAGTTAACTTTTTCACCCTACAGCACAGCATTATTGTAAGCGAAAGTCTCCGCTGGTGTTACTGCCTCCAATTGGGCCACACTGATTTACAGTAGCAGAGAATTTGTCCATTTTGGAAGTTGGCTTTTGCATTCCCTGATGCTTTTCATAGTTATTTTTTGCAGATCCCTTGAGTTTTCAGACCTCAAACTTATCACAGTGTAAGGCCACAGACATAATGCAGCTGTCAGAGTGAGGAGTGCAGACTCTGCAGTGGCCTGAGATTCTCAGCATCACTCATACTCTGCAATACAGACATCCACAAACTCTTGTGGGCACGCTTCTCCAGTTGGTGTGTTTCTTGGCTTTGCACCTTTCTGAGATGCTCAGCGCCACTCTCAGAAGGGAAACATTTAGCTTTGTAGGAAATTAAGTCCCTATACTGGATGGGTAATTATTTTTTTTTTCTGTATTAGCAGGTGGTGATAGGGTGGTTTTTCTTCTTTCTTCTTTTTTTCTTTTCTTCTTTACTTTTTAGGGTGTGAGTTTCCAGAAGTTGTCATCTAACACTAATTGTGCTGGGAATTCAGTAGCAGAATAGTCAGAATATTGCTAATAACTGTATTGCTTATTTAATTACTATATGTACTTTTAATTTATTTTTTTTTCCTTGGGGTTTTCTTGTGTCCTATGTATACTACTTTCGCAGTTCTTGGATTTTCCAGACACAACATCTACTGTGAGGGTGTGTTTTCACAGAAGACATAAAAAGCGTGGATAACTACAGTAGCTTGCTGTTTTGAAGCCAACCTGTGTTGGAAATAATAAAGATACTGCATTCTGTGTGCTGCTTGCAGCCTTTTTGAAAAATATTGATAGCCACTGTCTAGTGTTGCTAACACAGATACAGCTGGTGCTGATAACCATCTCTTCATCTGCTTATTTACCATAGAGGTCAAAGACTGATTAGGAGTGAGAACTGAACTTGCTGCTTCCACTCCAAGTCACAGATTAGATAAATTGTGACGTTGTAGAAACTGTTCCCATTAACGAAGTTCTTCAGCTGTTGCCTGAAGAGGGAATCAATTCTCTTTTGCTACTTTTGCAATTATTTTTTGCAGTGAAAAATGAAGGTGTGTGCAAAAGAAAAAAAATTGACATCAGCTAAAGCATTCCTGCATACCAAGGGTCTGTGTAATTTATGGGGGTTTATTTTTATGACCAAGGGAATCAACAATATGTCAGAGAAGCAACTATTTCATTAAACTAGGTAATGGTTGATTTTTTTGAGTGAGTATTCGCTTGTGTGCCCGTTGAATATAGGGGCACAAGTAGTAGTGCACAAGTATGGAGCTATACAGTGCGGAGCTGTACAGTACAGTGTATACAAATGTGTGTAATGCGAGGATAGGATGTCACAAGAACTGTTTGTTTTGAAACTATCCCATTTGCTTGCTTTTAAAAAAAAACCTGAGCTGAAGTGTAATAGTAATGTTTCATGCAAGCATTTATCCTTGCTTAGATATATATATATATTTTTTTTTTCAAAGGAGACTGAAAAATCCCAGAATAGTTAAGATGTGGCATTGTACGTAACATAAAATTTGCATGCTGTGTCACTTCTCTTCAGATTAATTCACAAAATATTTGCTTGTGAAAACAGGACTTAGACAAAATGCTCATGGGCACCTGTGTGTTTCTGATGGGTCTGAAATTTCACTGTGTCCAGCCTCTGAGGTCTGCCAAACTGTTCAGTCTCTGTGTAATCAACAGAAGTAATGACTTCTAGAAGACATTTTACAGTATTGAAATTAGCGGATGGTACTGAACTTTCACACTGTTAAAAAGCCACGCCACTGATTTACATATCTGTCTATGTAGAGCTGTATAGGCTCTGGAGACTTGCTTTACAACCCCTATCATTTTCCCGGGGGAAGGGGAATTTTTTTTTCCTCTGAGATTGTCTGTCTTTTTGAAGACTCAGTTGTGGGTGAATTTTCAAAAAATGTTGCTGACTGTTTTCAAACCATCAGGTTCTTACCTGCTATGGGAAGCTAAAACTGTATTATTTTGTCATGGGAGCTGGCTTTCTGACTGGTAACAACAGTCACAGCTTAACTAATCTAGCAGTTAGTGGCTAAAGACTTAGTCTTAAAGTAAAATTTATCATGGTTGCATGTTGAGCTGAAGCCATCTCTTAGCCTTCTTGTTTCCTTCAGAAAACTGTTGTTGACACTTGAAGGGTGTTTCAGGAAGAAACTGATGTTGCCTCCATTTTTAAAATAAAGCATCTGAGCTAATAAGGAAGCACTGGTTTATCAATCCAGATGACAACTCTACAAGGCAGACTTCCCACATCGCTTCTTGACAGCTTTCCAAAATGAACTGCATCCAGATGACATGGTTGCTATTAGCAATGGGAAGTTGGATTTTTGTTTTGAAGTTGGATTTTTTGCTAGTATATAATATCCTGTTTCTGTACTACATTACACATGGGTCATACCACCACTAAAATATTCAGGTGTCCATTGAATAAAACCTGCTCTGCATGTGAGGGAACGCAACTTCTCTGATCACGAGCTACTCAGAAACAAGTTCGTTTTGCTCCTTTTCTCAAAGTTCATCTCTTTCGAAGTAAAGTAAATATCTGAGACTTTGAGATCTCTGGAGCACAGAACAATTATTTTAACTGTAGAATGTATGTCTCCTGTTTTAATTTCATAGTTCCTGTTTCATATGAACTATATGAAAAACAGAGAATATGATGGTGTTACCTATGAATAACTTGTTCTCAGGTATTTGTTCAGTGCGAGGCAGAAATTACTGCCAGAAGACAGGACAAAATAAAATTCCTCCACAGCTACATTGTTTTCATTCCTGCGCCTTTCCTCCTGTCTCATTCCTTAGAAACCAGAAATGTAGAAATTTCTGGAAGCAGTATACCAAGGAGCCTACACACGGTGTACTTTCCCAATGCAGGACCATCCAGCACTGTGGATGAGGCAGTGATCCCATAGAAAAAAAGAAATAATAGGCAATTATTTATTAAAAGGCCATTTCTAGCATGTACATAATTCTACTTCATTTTGTTTCACTGTAGTCTTCTGGCTCCTAATGCCCCTTTCTTTGTTTATTCCCAGTTTTCTGTCCTTAACAGCTCCCAATTACTATTCCTTAATACTTGGTATTATGCCTCTCCCACACCTTTGTTGTTATGCCATTCCAAATCAGATGTAGACAATCCTGGATCCAGAATACCAGTAGTAGGCCTTTGCATTAAGCTTTGTGAGTTCTGGGAGATGTACTTGCCTCTTGAGTTTGGGGCTGGTTCTTCAGCCCATTCCTTCCTGCCATACAGGCATTAATTTTTCTTGTGCACGGCATCATCCAGTTTCATGGGTGCAGGGTACAGCTGCAAGAAATGCAACTCTGAGGTGATCTGCAATGTAGTGCTGAGTACCAATATCCTTGGCCTGAAGCAACACCTGCATGAGATCTTGAATGCATGTACTTAATGCAAAGAACCGAGTGCCCCTCAGCTCCTTGCTGCGGGACATCTCTGGTACCAAGTAACAATCTGTTGGATGGGGTTGCAGATTCCTTCTCTTGCCTCCTCAGCTTCTTTCTATGTGCAGCCAGTTTGATCAGTCTGTAAACAAAGGGCTGATAAATAGGAATTGAATTCTAACAAGATCAGTTGAGTGATGGCTCCTCTTAACAGGAAGTCTCCAATTTGCTGCTGGTAAGTGGATTTGCCAGACCCTATTCTAGAATTCTGGTTGTTCTCAAACATTTTAATGAAAAATCCTGCAGTTCAAAAGAAAATTGGTATGCCTTCCAATTTCTGAGTCTGTATAGAATGATCGATCCACCTTCTCACAAGCTTTTTCTTTACAGTTATTAAACTTACAGACAGCAAAGGTTGAGATTCTCTTGTAATCATCTTGGCTCTAGGAACTGGGGTTTAAAGAAAAATGCCATGTGTTGCAGGAACAATTTTTTGAACAAATTGTGTGCTACTGACACTCTAAACCTTTACAATTGTTTGGCTTTTTCTTGTGCTACAGTAATAAAAATGAAAACTAATACTGGATAAACCTATAGGTCTGTCTGTTCTACAGATTTATGGTGTACAGATGATATTCAGATGAATAAGGAACATCTTTTAGAAAAAATTATTTCATATATACTAATAGTGTTGTTTAAATGTTGTGAAGATACATGCTTTTCCACAAACCAAGTGCATATTTGAGCAAAGGCTTGTGAGCACATAGTTGATGTAAGGCATTTTTGTCATACCCCAAGGGTATGTCTGAATCTTTGAGTGTATTCTACACACATATGTATTTTTTTTGTCACATGTAATATTTAGCGTCACAATGTACAACTTATCTTCCCCAAGATTTTGTAGGCTTTTTCTGCTGGTATACATTGTTTGTGATGTTTGTAGATATATCATAAGTCTGTAGTCTCAAGGCTTGCCTGCAATAAAAAATAACTTCTGAGGAGAATAGGAGCAAGGGAATCATACACTGAAACCAGATTAGCAGTTGACTCTGTATATTCTTAGTTCAGAACAAGTGTTTTCTCCTTGATCAGTCTAATAAAAAAAAATTAAAGCATTAAAAAATGTTTAACTAAAAAGTCATTTTATTTCAGAAAAAAAAAAGACAACTCCACAATGGAGTAAATCCAAACCAATTATTGTAGAATAACTGGGTAGACAAGCCCTTGCTGAATCTGCTCTCTTGCTGCTTACTAGTGTATAGTGTCAGTCTGATTTTGAAGTACTATAAAACCACTTTTGTGGGTTGGAAATGTGCAGATTTTGGGCTCTTCATTTGTGATCCTGCAAAGATTAACCAGAAGTTTCACAATGCACGATTACAGCTTTTTGGAACTGCAGTTGCCACAGTGGTAATGATGTATTCTGTTAGCTAATATTTGTTAGCATAAAGTTGGCCCTGATTGATGGCTTCTAAACACTGTACTCCTTGCTGACACCGACCCTGGATGTGTTCCATGGAATACATATGTATCAAAGGTGTGTCTACAGATGTAAGTGTGGTGATGTGTGTTTATATATATATATAAAATTAAAAAATATATAGGCATACATATGCCTATATATATTCATATACATTGTCATATATATCTATCTATGTGTATTTACGTGTGTGTGTGTATATCTCAAAGATAGAGCGAAGTAGTGTACTTGTCTAGGGGAAAATATAAGCCAGCACTCCCCTATTTCTGCAAGCTGATTTTTCTGGGTATTGAGGGAGGACAGAGAACGCATCTGTTTAAAACAAAAATATTGTTCTAAAAGTTATTCTAAAATTTTGAGATTTAAGGTCCTTCTTTTCCGTGTTCAATTCCTGCTGCATTCTGCAAGTGCAACAATTGTTTGTACTTCTGCAGCCTAACCAGTGATCCATATTGGGTATGGGCATGTATAATTACAGGAGAACATGTCATCAGATGCCACCTGCTCCATGGCAACTGACCTGTAAATTCTGTTATCCCACCTCAGATATGAAGTCTTTCACAGTTCCTGAGTAAACAGACAGAAAAAGGGCAGCTGGGGGTTGAACTATGAGTTGGTCTCCAGAGCTTGCTTCTGACTTGAATTATTCTGAGATACCTTGGTGCCCCACAGTAACGTAGTTACATGATATATACTCCCAGCTTTGGTTTGGATGAAAGGTTTCACAACCTTAGAGCTACCATTGTATGTGCTATAATTACAAGCAGGGGTGGAAGGAAAAAGATGGACTGAAGTCCTTCTACTCAACTGTTCCCTTAGTGAATGTATGCCTTAGTGGCGAAAATAAGTACTATAGATTAAGTGCAGGTATTTTTGTAGTCTTTTCACCCATAAATATTTAACTCTATTACAGAGAAGCATAGCTAAAATCAAAGTCTACTCTCAAAATTAAGGGTCCTTCCTGGATTTAGGTAATGGAGCACTGAAAAAATTTGACATTTCCAACATTACAAAAAGGTCACAAAGTAAACGTTCATGATGTGCCTGGGGCAGAAGTGCCCAATGCATTACACGTGAAAAGAATATTTAAAAATGGCTATAACTGTATTTTGCCTTTATAACACCATTTTGTTTATTTAAAAAGATAGTTCTAAATGATTCATGCATGTCAGAAATAGTGATAAGTTTGTTTTTTCTTGCACTATGATCCTATCTTATTTCATCAGCCAAGCATGGTCAAGGTGGGTAACACAAGAATCCCTCTCTGACTGTCTAGTATAGATAACTTGGCTTAATTTCTATTCCTTGTGTCACTTCATACTCTCTATAGCCAAAGATAATACCTTTTGACTAGAATGTGAAACTGATCTACCTGCTCCAAGTTTATGATATCAAATGTTTTCCAAAACAAAATTTCAGTGAGTATCTCTTCACCTGTTTTTCATTTTCTTCAGAAATTATTTGAAGTGTAGTCTAACATGTCCACAATCAGAAATTGTGCGCTTGAAGGACTGCAGAGTAAATTATTTCTTTCTAATCATTCTCTCTGTATTGTTCTCTAAAAATCAGGAAATCTCATTTGTTAGGTCTTACTCAATGTGCTTTTCAGGAAACCTGGAAATTTATTACAGGTGTGAGGTTTTTTTATACCTGAACTGTTTCCCCTTGATGATTAGCTTCACGTAAGGGATGGCTTCTTGCATTATGCTGTTATCCATCTACTGTCAAGAGAACACAAGTCAAACTGGCAGATTTGGGTAGAGCTGCCATTTAATATTTTATGCACACCAACTAAATCCTGTGGTCTGGATTTGGCTTTGTCAGCTCACAGAGCATCTAGAAGTTGAGTACTGATGATGTTTCTTTTGCTGTGATCTTAAAAGTGGAATATTTCTTTCACGAACCTTGCTATAGTTATGTTTGAGTCTAAATATGGCAGCTCAATCCATGGACTCTGTGCATTTAATTTCTGTATATGGTTGACTACAGTGAATAGTGTTGGTGTCGTTTCTATCCTTGATTTCACTTCTCTCTCAAAATCCCTTCATGTGAGTGAGAGGTGCTGAGAAATGAACCATTCTTTCTTATTGCTTTTCATTTTTTAATGTGGTATCAGAGTATTTTGTGGCCTCCTTCTGTTGCTAGACCTATCCTTTAGTTGTATACTCTGTTTCCCATCTCTGCATGCTGTCATGCAACAACTGTAAGGGCATAACATCATCTTCCTTAAAAACCATTGGTGAGGATTTAGTTAAAAACCTTGTGAGTATCCATGTAGACTGTATCAGTTGGTTTACCCATAAGCACATGGTTGTTGACTACTTCAGAAGAGTTTTAAAGGTGGAACTTCCATTAACACTATTTGACTCTTCCCAAGCAGATCATGTTTATCTGAGTGTTCACTAATTTTAACTGTTAGAATATTGTGTTTTTCCTGGTGTGGAAGTAAGTAAGCTTGAAGTTCCCCGAAACATGTTTTAATGATTGGTTTGGAATTTACGGGTCTTTGTGTACCAAGATTATCTAAAGTGAAGGTCACACACCACTAGAAATTCACCCATTTCATTCACCAGTGCTCTTTGGATGATTGCAGTCACAGCATAGCTATTTGTTTATGTTCATTTTGATTATGGTTATCATTACCTCTTTAATGCTTAATTTAGTTTCAGACATCCTTTGCCAAGTTTCACTATGCTCCCAAATATGCACGTGTTCACTTGCCAGAGTCCCGGAATAAGAATACTTGATTTTTTCTTTTTTCTAAGATGTATACCATACAAAGAGTTCCCTTGGTTCCTCCACAATGATTTCTCATCTGCAAGAGCTCTGTTTCTTTCCCAAGCATCACCTTGCACCACTGGACTGGTGGATTTTGTGCTTGTGGTGGGTTAGAAGAAAGACTTACGGCTGACTTGAATTCTTTTCACCAGTTGCTGCTTAAACTGTTCTTGCCTAACTGTATTTTTACCTTTAATCTGCTGAAATTTATGGTCCTTATGATTTTCTTCAGCTTGTAAATTCAGCTTTTTGAATGACACCTTCTAGTGTAGTAATCTCTCTTAGTTTGCTGTTAGTCACGCTGGCTTCTGCTTTATCAAGCCCTTCCTGATAGAAGGTATGCATTAGCACAGCAGTTCCAGTGCTGTCTCCATTGGCAGTCTTCATGCTGTCTGTAACAACTTAATTCTCTAAGCTACCAGTTCTACCTTACTGTTAAAAAAAAACCGATTTTTTTCATAGCTCTGCTTTCTGAAGGCTAGCACAGTCAGGCTGGATTGTTTTACTAAGTATTTCCCCTGCATATAAGTTGAATCAAAATATGTTATGGTCTCTGTTGAAGAGCAACTTCTACTGCAAGGTTTTGTGCTAGGTACTTGTTACTGTTACTTGGTACCAGCTCAGTGGCTGCATTCACTCCTTCAGCCTCCCCAGCTCTGCAAAACAGTCATTGAGAGTACCCAGACGTTTCACCTGTTCAGTTACCCAAAACCCTTCTGTTTTCTGCCCTTGGTGCTTTGATTTTTTCTCAGCACATCAGCTATCACTTACTGGTACAACCCCATCATTGACTTCATAGGCTGTATGGATAACTCAGAGTGATCGGTTAAGTTCTAAATGAAAAGAACTACAGATACTTACGTGCAAGGAGAGGTGTATTTACATGACTTTGTCTAAAACTTGTGTAAGTTGACTGAGCAGGCAGTAATAAAAGGGGTGGAAAATGCCAAAATAGGGCATTGTAATTGATGATTGATATGTCATTGATGAACAAGAAAATTGAGGTTATTTGATTAGTCTTTTCTAAGTAATATAATACAGTTGTACTTATAAAAGAGATTTATTTCTTACAGATGAAACTCTTTCGAATATTCATATTCCAATAACCATAGCTTTCAGTTTTTGAAACATATGAAAAGAAAATACAAGATAAATTCTCTGCTTTTTTTTTCCTGTATTTTGTAAGGCTCCTCTTCAAAGGAACAGTGAAGTCTACTTGACTGGATTATAGAGGCATTAAATTCTAAAATTTGCAAATTATCACTGTACTATAAAAAGAGCATTTTTTTATATTTAATTTTGTGAATTACTTTAGATGTCATGTTTTAATTTCATTCTAAAATATAAGGCATAAATATTTATTTCACACAGAGCAGTGGAGCTGAAATGCAATCAATTTGCAAGCATTGTTCTTAACAGAGTTCATTCTGACCCCACTTTCAATAAAACGAGTGATGTGCTGGTTTGAATGTCATGTTAACAGGGGGAATAGTCAAATTAATTTATTCTGAGAAGCTTTTTGCCTTTCTTAATAATGTGAAAATCATATGAACTGAAGCCTGGAAAGTTTCTAGTTGGAAGTGAAAGGAGGAGAAGCAAAGTACATATTTAAAGACAGAATGGGAGAAGTGATAAAAATAATGAGAGATATAAAAAGAAAAGGAAGTAAAAGATTGTTAGTTGACTGTGGTAGGAAAAACATTTTAATAGCAAGTAGAAATAGAGGAGACTGAAACACCAAAAAGCAGCAGAGTTTTGATTCTCTACTGCTCCAGCGTGCGTCCTCTTCGGGTTGTTTTAGTGTTGTATGCAATGTTCCCGAGGCATCTGGCATGGCTCTTTAGAGAGGAGACTTTTGTTAACACTTGTTTGTGCTGCCAGAGCAACATCAAAATATTTCATTAAAAAAAGGGAACTAAAGAACAAGTTTTTGTGGCTTCAGACAGTGGCTAACAGGACGGAAATATGTGTGCGTTTGTGTTGGAAGAGGGGAGAAGGTTGTCTCATCCTGTTCTTCTGGAGCAATGAGAATTTGTGGGTTGCAGTTCGACAAGGTTGACGGGTTGAGACTTGCTCTGTGAACTGTGCTGACTGGCACTAAGGTGCTTTCAAAAACTCTGCAGAAACTTGGCTATCCGTGCCCCGTTGCTCAGACCAGCAGCAGTAGCATCTGTTCTTCCCTGTGAAGAATTTGAATCACAGTTTCCAGCGCGTGACTTAAAGAAAATTTCCAGCTGTTGGTATGAGACGTTCCTACAGGCCTCTGTGCTCAGTCCACCACCTTTGAGTTTGTTGTCTAGCTGGCAGGTGTTGCCAGATGCTCCTTGGAGCTACTAGACATTTGAATACCCTCTGACATCCATAAGATTGCAGGGGCAGTTTCTTCTTCATGCCTTTGCTGCAGCAGCAGCCAGACGTGCTTCAGTGCCTCAGCTCAGACTTGTCCATTTTTAGCTTGCATTACTGACAGATTCCAGGTGATGAAAAGAAGCAACAAAAAATGGTGATCCTGGACACAATTATACTGTAAGTAATTCCTATGAAGCGTTCTGCCATATCTTTCAAGACAGTATACATCTCCTTTCAGTGCTAAGTAACATTAGCAGCATTCCCTTAGGAGAAGATAGTGGGTCTTTACTGTCATTTCATCTTTATGTAGCTCAGCAAGGCACTATTCCCTCAGCTGCCAGCATCTATTGCCAAAGAAACAGTGTATACTTCGATAATCCATCTCAAGTGCCATCTCCCTATGCCATTGAGTGCTGCTAGAGATCTGTTATATTCTGAATCTTGGAAAGCTGTGAATGCAGCTTCATGGTAGAAGCTCCAGAATTTCTTTTCATGTTTCCAGCTCCATCTGCAGCCAAACCTTCATCACCTGCATGCAGAAATGGAAGAGATGCTTGTAAGGAACAGTTTTCTGGGAATACCATGGGTTTGTGAGGGATGTTGTTCAGCTTTTCTGACATCTTCTATGGAAATGTTTTACCAAATGAGTGGAAAGTTAAGATACCTGCAAATGCAGAAGAGTTTCAGGAGCTGGGTGGTGGAAGGAGGTGTTGCATTTTAATTCTTGTTTAGGAAGAGGTCAAGGATTACTAGTGCCTCATTTATGGGACCTGCATTTTGTGAAATCCTAAGATCAGAGGTTGAGGTGGTGTTCCTATTTAAAGATTTAAGTGTTTCTCTCAACCCTTTACCATTTCCGTCTTAGTCTTCTAGGTCAGTCTGTGAAAGTAATGGCAGCAACTTAATACAGAGTCATTAGGTAACGAAGCTTCCTAATTAATATCTGGGGAGCTGAGATCATTTCTATCCTTTTGTCATACCTGCTTTTTCTTGTGAATGAGATTGATCCTTGCTTTTAAAGATAATTCCAAACATGGTTGCTGCCTTCTGTCTCGCAGACTCTTTTTATTTTGGCCTTTCCTTTAGTCCCTGTTTCTGCCAAGTAACAATTTTTTCAGATTTGATTTTGTTTCCTTTTCTCTGAAGTAATCAAGTTATATTGCTACTGTTAAGAGAATAGCTTTCAGAGCTATCTACATGGATTAAGGATTTGCCTTCCTGGTGTCAAATAGAATAATCTCCATAATTTTGAAAGTCATGTGTCACTTTCTGGAGAAGGCTGATGGGCAGGGAAACAAGGTTTTTCTTCTGAGATTTCATAAGGTTTTTATATGGTCATCTTCAAACATCCATCTTAAGCCTTCCTCTGCAGACAAAACTTTCTTTTGCTATGTGCGCGCTTTTGCTTCTCTCAGGAAAGGTATCTTTGCCCTCTTCTGCTTTTGGGCATATCTTGTTTGCCTCCACTTAACCTACCTTATTTGTGGTGGTGCTGTTCCTTAGCAAAAAAGTGAAAGCACTCATTTCCTGTTCATCCTTCTTTTAACCTCTAAGAGCACGAGAACTCTTGTTATTTGTTTGTCTACCCCTGCACAAGATGATGCTTGTCATCTTTTCTGCCCTTCTGTACTCCAGCCATCTGTGTGATTGAAAAAGCTCTTCTCTCATAAGTCTCCTTATTTGTCAACACTTAGCCCAACTTACAGTACAGCAGGGTCTCTTGTGTACGTGTAGAACTAACGCCAAGTCTTGTCGCACAGTGTTGAGGTTCAGAGGTAAAGTCAGAACTTGTATTATATCTCAAAGGTCAAATCTACTAGAGAAATGTTCAGTAGTCAGTAGTTTGCCCTCTAAGAAGGAAGAGATTTGAATACACACTGGAGATGGAAGAGTTCTTGTCTGTCACTCAAGTAAATCATTTCCCAATGAGGACTTACTCTGCCTGTGTACTTGCAGTAATTTTATTCTGCTCTTCCTGTGCTTTTTAACTCTCCAGCCGTTTCATTACTTCTTTCCATTTCACCTTTCTTACATGTTCTTATATTTTCCTCCAGTTTATCAACACCTGCTTGGTCTGGAGGTGTCCCAACGCTAATTTGCAATAACGTTTCAGCTGTGGTTTCTGCACAGTTGAATATAGAGAGGAATGTTGCTTGAATTTGTGATCCACAAAGCAATGCTTTGTAGCTGGTAGACGTTTCTGAGTAAGTATGCCGTTCCTGTTATCTGACCTGCTCTGGGCTTTGTCCCACTACCCAGGTGGTACGATACCTGAATACTTTTCTGAAAGGTATTTGGTTGCAAGGAAGAATTTCTTTATAATGCAGACTTCTTCTTTGTTCTCCTTCCGCCAAGGGACAGAATAGAAAGGAATGCAAATGTTTCTGTCCTACTCTTCATGTAATCCTTGTTTGTGCCCGATTAATGCCCTGCCCTACCACTAGTCTGTATGATAAATCAAGCTGGTTTCGTATTCGCTGGTTTACAGCTCAAAAATATCTTCTCCCCCCCCAAGATCATCTGATATACTCAAGCTCTAAGTTAATATGCTGTGTGACTTGCAGATTCTGAGTAGGTGAGCCGTTCATTTAATTTTCTCTGTTGATAGCTGTTAGAAAGCACTATGTGAAATATGCACTGTGAATGTTTTTCTGAATTTTACTAAGTCTGTTCTGTTCAACAGTCCAATGAAGTACTGCAGGCTATATTTTGAAGACAAAGCAGCAAAATTACTACTGGAAACACAGTGGAATGAGAAGTGCCTTCCTTACACATTTTGTTTTCCCTGTCCGTAGGAATTTATTTTTGTAGTGCTGTTTTTTGGGGGGTTGGTTTGTCTGTTGTTTTTCTTTACTTAAGAAAAGGAGTTTAAGCTCTTCACCCTTCTGCCTATTTATCTCTAGAGTTTTAACTTGTGGCAGCTAGCTCATCTACAGTAAGTGGTCTGACAGAACTTGTTTTCCTGGAGCAACATTTATAAGCTTGTCCCTAAAGCATAATTGTTGCCCATGAAATGAAATAACTCAGTACTGCTATAAAATGACCAAGGAAGTTGCACGATTTGGGTGGTTGAAGTTGACAAGCCATGAAGATGAACAGAAGCACAGCTCCTTTCCTTCTCCATTGAGAGCATCATTCTGTAGTTGAGGTTTTGGACCTTTATTTCAGTAGTATCTAGTGTGCAAGAGCAGTGTTTATATAATTATATAATAATATAAATTATATAATAATATAAAAATATCTTAAAATATAATTATTTTAAGTTATTTGAAATACGTGTTTCTAGAAGACTTTTTTTTTTTGTCAAACAAATGTCAGTGAGATGTTCCCAAGAAAACTTTCAACTTGAGTCTAAGCATGAGGGTGTAAATGGGCATGCTGCTTAAATTTGGAATGTGAATTGGTATCTGAGCAGTAAAGGGAAAGTGTGAGCATTTCCACAGTGGAAAAGTTCAGGAATGTCTTTTCAAGATTGTGATGTTGTTGCAACTTGTTTTCTTATGCCATTAATCAGAATGATAAAGTGGTGACAGGAGGTATTCCAGTCGCATCCGGTGTCTTTTCCCGGTGTATGCTCATGATTGATGCAGTTCATTTTAGAGAAGTCTGTAAGAAAGCATCATCAAGCCAGACATAGTCTATTGCCACTGGAAAGAAAGATTCTATCATAAATTCTAACCCAGTGAAAGGAGAATTGTTTGCCAGCTTAAAAGTTTTCCCTTAGTGTGCCAGATCCAAATCTCTTGCCAGGAGTCAGGACATCTTGAAAAACAGTTAGTTTTATGCAAAACTGTGAAACAAAGGTCTCTAGGGCGATTATAAACCTCTCTGATCTTCCCTTATTTCAGAATAGGTAAAACACTGTTTTGAAGGGAGCTTGCAAGACAAGGTACAAAAGCTTAAGGTGTTATTTTTATTGCTCTCTACAGGCATCATGGTCTGAGTAGAATAAAGGTTTTGTTTGATGAAAGTTAGATGCATACCTGCAATTTCAAAGTCTACCAAACCTGAAGGTAATTATAGACAAGGTAAAAAAGTCACATACTGAAGTCTACACGAAACACTTAAAAATTCCACCTTTTTTTTTGACATTCTTTGTCAGCAGGGTGTTGTCGAGGAGTTAACAATGAACACATTAATGTCCTTAGATATCTTCTGCAGAGTCATACTTGGTTGTGTGTTCCACTCCTGTGTTGTCTGTGGAAAAATTTGTTGGAGCCTGTTTTCTGATTTAAGTGGAAGCAGCTCAGCAGCCTACAGCTCTGATGATTCCTGAGTCCCCCTTTTGCTTGATGCAGGTAAACAAGGGACAGCAAGTCCGAGGTGGCTGACCTTGAACAGAGATCATCAAATCAGCTGTTGGTAACAAAGCAGTGTGCAAATACCTAAGGCTCTATGAAAACAGTATCAAACTGCTGTTTGTTCGTTTTTTAAATCTAAAAAATGCATTTCTTGTATTCCCAGGCAACACATTTTCAAAATGACTGCAGGCGAAAATAGCTGCTTTAGTATAAATTGTAGGTATACAGGTTGACAGTGATCACCATCTTGTGTACAGTGATCTTCCTTAAAATGCCCAGTACCTGCTTTGACTCAATTACAGCCGCCATAAAACTTTAAAATAACGTGAGCATCTCACATGGGAGTCTACACTTTACTTAATAAAAGTGGAGTTAAACTCTTTTTAATTACAGTAGCAAGTAAGAGACTGTGATTGGCTTGGTAACTGTGAATATGAGTCTTGGAAGGTAAGTGCCCTCTAGGGATTCTTGATAGTCAGCCCCTTGCCAGGTATTGCAAGCTATGGGAGGAGGGGTTAATTGATAGCTCAATTAAATACCTTTCCTTGATATTAAGTGATTAGTTTCATATACCTTGCAGGTGCATTATACAATACTGCTGTTTGTGATGCTGCCTTCTGCTTTTCTAGTGCTGTATAAACAGCATCTTAATTTCAAACATGAGTGTCTCTACTTCCATCATTCACTTTCTCTTTTTTTTTTTTTGAGGGCTAATAATCCCATATAATGAGTAGTTTGTGTAGCACAACGTTACCTTTAAGGTACTTGGTTTCTGTGATCAACGTACAAGCTTATAATGTCAGATTAGTAATTTTACCTATTAAATCTGTGACGCTAATCAATGCTGTTTTTCACAAAAACAGAAAAGTCCTTAAAAAGTCAGTGTTGTAGGGCCTTCCTGTTTCCTCCTTCCTGAGGTGTATGTAAGCGCAGCATTTGTAGGAAGAAGCCTTTTAGCCTCACTAAAGAGCAACTGGCAGTGCTGACTGGTGGGTTCTGATATACCAGGATACAGGGAGAGCAGCCTTCTGGAGTGCCTGCCTCTGCACGCCCTCTGTGTGTTCAGTTGTCTGCGTCCTTCACTCAAGTGGCCTTTCTGGCCCTCCAACTGCGTGGTCCTCCAAGTTACATGGTTTGCAATTGTGGAGTCGAAGTGTGCAGAGTGGTGGAGATCTCAGCCCTGTCTCCAGGGACGGTTGCAGGGAGCATCGGTTATCTCCTCCTTGGAGAGGCAGCCGCAGCATGGCGTGCAGCTTCACTGCAGCTGCTGTGGATCAGAAGGCAAGCACGACAGACACAGGTGCCTGCCTGCAGCCGAGTAACTGATTCCTGGTGTGTTGGGGAAGACATGGTATTCTGTGTTCCTTCTTGGGACTCCAGTGTCTGCATGGCCTTGCTCAGGGAGAGTAAGTATCTCGCCTTGCTGAAAGACGGGGATATAAGTTGTCTGAAGATTAGAGATGAAAACTGTTTTGTTTTACTTACGTGACTTGCCTTTCAACTCTAAGCTTGAAACGATTTGGTTTTTTTCTCCAGTGATTTGGCAAACGCTGGTCTAATAACCCTTGGAATACAAAATGCACAGTCCCAGCTTGAGTCATAATAGATTTTCTTTTCATTTGAAGCAGTGAACAAGGCTCCAGGGTTGATGTATCTTTGAGACCGTCCCTATTAATAACGCTTAATACAAGTAAAGCATCATCTTGGAAGTGTGCCATAGTTGTTTTAGAAATAGCTTGCAAACAAGAATGGATGTGGTTTAATGGAAGTGAGGTTAAAGAATATTGCAGCAGTTTTAATGTTTGCTCCTATTTCTTCTGGAGTTTAAACCTTTCAGTAGACTGACTTTTCCTCAATGAATTTCAAATTCTTTTAGGGTTTGCCAAGTTATTAATTTGCTTGATAAAACTTGATTTAGTAACCAAACCAAGGCAACATTCAGACTAAAGACACCTGAAGCATTCCTCTAATGTGAATAGTGCCATAATTTTTATTGATGTTTTCGTTGCTGTTTATGGTATGCAGAAGCTGGCTATTTTATAATAGAGATAAATACGAAATAATATAATACCTTCTGGATCCTTTAAAAGTAGTAGCCTTTCTGGAAACAGAATAATAGGTCCTAATGATTGATTTGAACATCCAGATACCTGAAAGATTTAACACATTTTGTACTTGGGAGACACTTCAGGGGTCTCCAGGTTAGGAATATTAAAAGTTCTTATTCTTAGTATAGATAATTCCAAAGATGGGTCTTACGGAAACTTGTGTAATTGCTTCCCTAAGTAAACAGAATTACCCAGATGTTTTTCTAGGAGATGCCTTTGTGCTGTCATTTCTGACAGTTCAAGCTGTGTTGTACGGGGTGCTTGGGAGGAAGCTACTCTTTCTGGAGCAAAGTAGCAGAGTCTTGAGACTAGAGTAAAATAAAATATAGACTACTCCAAGTTAATGCTTATACTAAATATATATTAATTCCTGGAAATCCATGCCACTTATGGATGTATAGTACCTGCTGCTGTTTGCCACAGATGAGACCATTTATCTTGAATTTTGTGTTTGGTTTTTTTTTTCCAATTCTTGATAATAACAAGACTGTGATGTTTCAGCTGTAATACTGAATAATGATCTTTTAATACTGACAGTAAATCTGTCCTTGGCTAATGCTGTGAGATATGTAAGTTTTCCTATGTGTTCGAGCTGGTTTTTATATGGGTTTTTACTGTAATAAAATCATTTTATTTGGTTACACGCCACAAAATGAATTGCAATAAAGATCACTTTAAAATCCTCTGCTTCTCAGCCTTGGGAAGGAGGAAACATTACCTGTTTATATGAGAAGTCACTTCTGAGTGAGGCAGCACACAAAACTTGTTTCATAATAAAAAGCTTTTAAAATGAACTTTGAGGGGAATTACTGTTGTCAACTTCAAAATTCTTTTGAATTAGCTGTGGAGAAAATGCTATTGTTATTCTGTTACTGTGCAGCAAGGTGCAGTGCTGGTGAAGACGTGTTTTGAGGAAACTGCAAACTGCATACAATTTGCTCCATGCATCCTAGCACAGCACAGTACATGTATGACTTCTTCTTTGGTGCAGAGCTGAAGATGACCATTCTTGTTATCAGATGAATGAATGATTTCTTGTTCTGCAGTCTGCCTCTGTGCATTTTTTGCAACAAGCATACATACAGTTTTGTTACCTGTGAAAATGCAGCATGAACTGCATAAATATGCTGATGAATTTTAAAAGAATAATTTCTGGCATTTTAAGAACTAATTGAATTCTAATGTTAAAAACAAAACAAAAACCCCAGAATAAACAAAATCAAACCAAACCAAAATAAACCCTTGAAACCTGAACAAAACAAAGCTAGGTCATTATTTAAATTAACTTTAAATGATGTGCTTGTTATTGTGGTAGGAGGTTCCTGGATTCTCTCTCATCTTAAGGAAAACCTATTTTGTTTGACAACAGGAAGGGCATGCATGTGTTCTGTATTTGTTAATTTGGCTTAATTAAGGGAATCCTAACTTATCTTGATTCCGTGTGTAAGAGAAATGAGGAGTACTTAAATGGGAGGAAGTGCGGGACTTCAAATTTATGTGGCTCTCATTCTTAATTTTTGCTTTGTTTTACTTTGCAGTCTACTCCTTTACACCTAGCAGCAGGCTACAACAGAGTTCGAATCGTCCAGCTTCTGCTTCAGCATGGTGCAGATGTTCATGCAAAGGATAAAGGGTATGTAAAATTAATTGCCTCGTTACCTGTTCGCAGCAGTGGTTTTGTGCTAATTCAGATAAGGAACTATTTTTCTGTTTCATGTTGCAGCATAATATCAAATAGATGGCTGGTAATGTGACATTTGCTTCCAAAATCTGAGTGATTCATCGTAAATAAACTTTTTTTAGAGCCTCAACTGCAGATTAGCTGTAATTGCACTTGTTTGAAATCTTCTATTATGCCTTTAAATTTTTTTCCAAACCTTATTATTTTCTTCCATGAACAGACTACACTGTTAAATCATGGTGATCTAGCATCACTTCAGGGAAGGTGCTGGGGAGAAGGTACATGGGCTTAGTGAAAAAAAATATGCATTGAAAAGTTTCTATATGTTCTCATTATTTTGTGCACAGTATGGATGTAATTCCAAGTAGTACTTCATGTGTTCACAGCAGGTCCTTAGAGACCTGCCTTAATTGATGTTGCCTGCAAAAATCAAGATACGGTAAAAGCTAAACTGTTGTATTTTTGCAGTAAGGAGGGTAGTTTTATGTAAGACACCAACAAAAAGTGCACAACAGTCAGAAATCAAGAATGAGACATGTTTTGTGTTGTTCAGAGCCATACACTTCTGAACTCTAAGGTGATGATTCTCATGGTACTCTGACAGGAATGCTTAGTCCTAACACTGTAGAAATTGGGCCCTTGGTTAAAGGCATGCATTTTATATTTAGAGTCCATAGAAGTAAGATGTTAATGAGCATGTGTTCTGTCTTCATCAGCAAACCTGAGGTACTTCCTATATCTTGTATTTCATCTGAGTTCAGCCTAGTGTTAAAAAAATGTTTTAAATTAAGATTTAGCTTTTTTCCCTTTTTCTGTCAAAAACCAGTCCCAAGCATACTTGAACTCCTGAAGATTAACTAATTGTAGCTCTACGTTCACCCTTAATGACCTTTTTTGATCAGAATTGTTGTGAAATGCATGATGAGTGATTATAGAAGTCAAAAAAACCCGAAACTCTAGAGGAAAGCTACATGTAATAATTGTTTGGGTACATCCAGCGTTGGTTAAGCAAGTTTTATGCATTTCACACCTTTCTGAAATTTGAGCACTGCAGTGGAGATGCTTTAGTGAGATTTGAATTATCTTCTTGGAAAGTATGAAAAGTGTGAAAAGATATTACGTTGAAGTTGGGGTGAAAAGTATCCAGGGAGGGGATGGAAAAAAAGAAATAAAAGAAAAATGGTATGCTTACTTTGTATTAAACTTAAATAAAAACTTTAATGTACTTAAAATATCTGAAAGCCCAGTAAGCTCACTCTGTTTTTCTTAAGCGGCATCACACATTTACAGTGTAATCTTTTTTTTTTTACTGCTTCTTACTTGTGTATAATTCATAAGTAAATAGGCTATAACTAAATGTAATTTATCATTAACGGAGCTGAAGTAAGTTACATTGATTTTTATAGACCTGTTAGATTCCTTTCAATAGGGTCACTTCAGAGAGTCAGGAGGAACTGTGGCACATCTTCAAAATGGTTGTCACTTCTTGTTAGTCACAAAGAGGACCACAGCCAAGGAAGCAGCTCTTTTTCTACTGCTTCTTTGCGTTACTGCTGTTATGCACGAAGTCACAATGTGCTGGAAAAGAAAAGGGGAGGGGATGCTGCAGAAGCAGCCAGGTGGACTGCTGCATTGGCTGTATTTACTGATGAGACCTTGAAGACCCCAGTCCACTTAGAAGACAATAATTACAGAAGAAGACAGGTGATTTTTTTTTTTTTTTAGTGCTCTGTGGACTGGATGCTCTCTTTGTCACATGCACCCATAAGTTGCAATTAAGAAAAGCAACAGTGGAAAATAAGTTTGAAAAATTCTGCCAAAACAAATTGTGACAAGTGCAATGCCACTTCTGAAAGCATCTGCCTTAAAATTAAGTTTACCCTGTAATCGCGTACTTGCTGTCCCAGTGCTCTTTGAGTTGATTTTGCAATTCTGGGAAACATCTCCTGTATTTTTCATAAATGGTGAAGGGTTAATTATTGGTTACAGTGCATTATGCATCCTGATTTGTTGAGCCATAACTAGTCTGTCTTGAATTAAATTGATTTGCTCTTCTGTAATAATTGTCCAATGCACAAAAATTACAGGGGCTCTTAAGTATCTTGCACAGTTAAATAGGCTGTACTGTGAAAGACAGAGGCAGGTCAGGTCATTCAGCAGGTCATATGTGCAATTTTGGTCTACTTTCTGTCGATATTTGTATATCTTCATAATACACCTAGGAATTACATTAGCATTATCTGGGGAGTTCTGCCTTTCACTTAGCATTTTAAATAAACAGGAGTTCATATTTAGGCAGAAACAGGAAACTGACTTCCCTTGAGCAAAATGAATGTGGAATGGGACTTTTCACACCCTTAATAGGCTAAAGAAAGATCACTTCAAAGCCAATTAATGCTAATCTTACTGGTAGATTAAACATCTGTGCCTTGTTAGGACCAGATGAAAAAAAGAACACCACATTTTAAAGTCACTCTTAAGTAACATGTTGTTTGGAAAGGTTAGATTTTTCCATTAGTTTGCTAATCTTTATTTTTGAATATTTAAATATTTTAGATGCAACTCTATTTCTGTTCATTTATCAGTAGAGAGAAAAATATTCTGCCAACTTTAAAAATGCTGCTTAAATGAACTTGTCACTTGTTTTCTTCCATACAGTGGTCTTGTGCCTCTTCATAATGCATGTTCATATGGACACTATGAGGTTACAGAGCTGCTGCTGAAGGTGAGCTGAAAGATGGAAAGTAATTACTGCAAAGTTAGATGTGCTAGGTCAGATATATACTTTTTATACCAGAGTTGAGAAGGAAGACTTTTTTTTTCTTAATGTAGTAACAGGTTTCAGACATCCTGTATATCATTTTGGAAGCCTGCAACTTTAGGCCTTTCTGTGGTACAGTATATGTGGGTGTTTTTTCCCCCATGTAATTTCTTTGGACAGAGTAGTGTTTCATCTATTTGAATTTTTCTGCAGAGAAATCCATTCTACTGAAAAACTAGCTCATAGAGATTCCCATTGTTTTGAGGATTCAACAGTACTTTTGTATATACAGGGGGTTTTGTAATTATTTTTTGTGTGTGTGAGCATGTATGGAAAAAATGAGCCAGTTATAATGAAATGAAAATCTGTAAGCTTTTAGTTGTTGAAGATAATTTCTTGCTAATCTGAGGCTTTCTTTGCTGTGGTAGCATGGTGCCTGTGTGAATGCGATGGACCTCTGGCAATTCACCCCCTTGCACGAGGCTGCTTCCAAGAACCGTGTAGAGGTCTGCTCCCTCCTGCTGAGTCACGGTGCGGATCCCACCTTAGTCAACTGCCATGGCAAGAGTGCGGTCGATATGGCTCCAACACCTGAGCTAAGGGAGAGACTGACCTGTAAGTGTTTTCAAACTGGAAGCAATTGTTGGTAGGTGTAAAGGGCCAGTTAACGCAGGGCAGCAGAGTAACTGAAGTTGTGCCTCTCGCTTTAAAATACACAGATACCTCTATAATACTATTTGTATTATTGTCTTTTTTTTTTCTTCTTAGATTTAAAAAGTTTAAGGCACTGCTGAATCAATGACTCTAGGAGGTTTTTATGCTTTAAGTCCAGTTAAGTCACACAGGAGCCTTTGTACTGAGGCTCTGTATCACACTTAGAGTAACTTCCGGAAGGTGTAGGTAGCTTTGGTGTACAAACTTGAAGAAATGGAAACTCCAGTACCCTTTGTTACAGTCTTTGCAGTCCTTATGCTATTTACAAAACAATGTTTCTACTTAAATTTCCCCTCTTTGGGGGATTTTTCTCATTGTGATAACTGTAAAAGATAATTAAATGAGACAAGTATGGAGACAAAGCATTATGAAGTTATAGAAAGCTTCCTCTTGAGAAGTAGATTCTGAACTCAATTATGAATAAGCTTTTGGTTTTGTCTGTCACCTTTCCAATGTAGCAGAAGCCCCCTGACACACACAGTGTGATCCTGCACTGCTCAAAGTCACAGCTACTCAGGTTCTCGTCTGTCACTATTCTTTGCATGCAAAGGTGGTGAGATCATGTGCAGCAGAAAACTTTGCTCAAGGAGAAAAAAGGAGTGCATTAGTATCTTTTAGCTACTTCTGTAGTCTCTATTCTAGGCTAATCTGGGAGATGCTCCTGACTTTGAGGCAGCAAGCAAAGAAAAAAAATACCTATTTTTAACTTTGGCTTATTTCTTTATTTATAGTTCCTAGAGAGAAGCAGGGAAGGTTTCATGTTCCTTAATACCACTGAAATGTGTCTGCGAATATGAGCGTTATGCCAACGTTGACAGTACCTTGATGGGACGTCCTGTATTTCATGTCCAAAATAACATATTTAGTGTAGATTCTTGAATTCGTTGGGTTTATACTTTAGGAATAATATTACATATATTTGTTACTTCAAAATTTATTTGTGCTTCTACTGTGTGTAGTGTTTTGTTTACAAAGAAAATGGAATTCGATTTGAAATAGAAACTTGAAATTTGTTACCTTTATTTTTATTTCCAAGTCCATAAATGCATCAGATGTTAAAACAAAGGTGGGAGAAGAAAGCCTCTCTTAACAAGTTTAGCATTTCAAGCTTGCTTAGGAAGGGAAAATGCTGTTATTTTTACTGAGATTGTTGAGCTTTTTTTCCTAGTTCCCAAGTTCAGACATCAGTCTTGCTAACCAACCTTTTAGTCCTCTTCAAATTTAAAAGTATTTAAAGCTAAAAATGTTTCTCTTAAAATGTACAAATAAAAGAACTAGTTGCTGACCTGAACAAGAATGGCACTGAAAATAACAGAATTACCTCTTTACTTGCAAAGATATAGCTGCTATCTAAACCTATTTCATCTTTTTAGCAGACTGGCTTAAGTACTTAAACTATTAGCTTTAATACCAAAAGTTTAATATTTTATATTTAAATTATATGTTCAGGCTTTACCTTGAATTATCTGTAATTGTAAATACAATGAGGTTTTTGAAAAGCAACTGTAAGGCTTTTTTCAGGAGAGTGTGTAAATAGTTTGAACAGGAAACAAAAGGTTTTGAATACAAAAGTAATTTAGAGGTTGTGTATGCATTTAACACCAAGTGCATGGAGGATAAGAGATAGAAAAGCTACAAGGATTTACTCAAGGAATCACTTCCCCTTTCCTTTATAATGTTCCTTTGGTTTCAGAAGACCACATTTTATGTTCTGTACCCCTGGTTAGCCACTATTTAAAGATGTATGGAAATACTCTTATTTCCTATTAATTTGAGTGTAGCTGCCTTTTTCCAATAACATTTATAAATGAAACTTCTTGTTGAATATTAAATGCATCTTTTTTCCTCTAACAGATGAATTCAAAGGACACTCTTTACTGCAAGCAGCCAGAGAGGCAGACCTAGCCAAAGTGAAAAAGACTCTTGCTTTGGAGATCATTAATTTTAAGCAGCCACAGTCGCATGAGACTGCACTGGTGAGATTATACAGTCAATCCATCTGTTTTATGATAAATGTGGTGGTAGTGCTAGTTGAGGAGTTTAACTTCTACATTATGAAAATGTATTCATCGTCTGAGATTAAGGATTTGCTGTCAAACGCTTTATATATTAAAATTAAATCACCATTTTAGAAGTAACACCATATAATCTTTTTACTACTATTTTTCTTTTTCCTGGTGAATTACAAAAGCCCTCTGGCACTCCTCACCTGTTCATTTTTCACTTCTCTGCTCCTTTTTTCCCCCATGACTTTTTTTTTTTGGTTGGTTGGTTTTGTTTTGTTGGTAAATTGCTGTCTTTTTTTCTGGGATTAAGTTCTATTCCAATGGCCTAGTGCTTTCTTGATGTTGTATGTGGGCAAATTGGATTATGAATTATTTTTTTTTTTATAGGATATGTAAATTCTAGTGAAAATAGACACTGGATTTATATTACAGGCCCTTACAGGATTAGACTAGTACTGACAATACCACATTTGCTATGGAAACAGGCATCTTTGAGGCTTTGCTGGTACTATCCTTCTCATATTTCATCATTTCAATAAGCATTGGCAGCAAAGAATACAGCCAGTATCCCAGATGCAGTGAAGATCTTGAAGTTGATTGGGACTTACAGTAGTATTAAAAGTCATATAGTTATGATAACTTTATTCCAGTAGAACATTTTCTTCGCAGTGGTGGGTCTCAGCTGCAGGCATACAATTATATATTTATCATTATAAACTTTGGGGTGACATTGCGTGTTGACTAACAAGCATCCGTATGCTCTGTTTGTTCTGTGGAGGCCTCAGCATCTTAGCCTGAACTTAGAAGCAAGACAGAGAAGAAATATTTAGAGGCTGAACAAGAAGGCAGTAGGAAATTTGGGATGATATCCTTTTTTTTTTTTTTTCCTGAGTGTATCATCAGCTGATACATGGCATCATTTTAGTTGTGTAATAATCACTTTGTCATCCTGTGGCATTCTTTGCTCTTATCCACCTGCTTTTCTGTAGAGACAGTTAGGCAAAATGGGTTATTTTAGCTCTATTGATCTCTTTAGTTCACTCTTCAGTAAGTGTTTGACTGATTTCTTAGTTTTTGCCTCCTGTACTTGAGATTTCCAAGTGGTCTCCCATCCAAGTAGCAAGATTTAACTTCCAGAGTCAGATAAGGTTATGTGCAACATAAATGAGCTATTCCTGTCCTAAGCATGGTATCTTTTACCATGGGGCACTGGGGTCTGTGCCCTATTACCTCACAAAGGCTAAAACCAGGACCTGGTTCATGCTTCAGCACTGCCTTGAGGTTTAGCAATGCTTCAGCATTTGTGTTGCTCTTAGTGGTGTTTTAATCTATCTGTATTTCTTGCCAATATGATATTATCTGCAAAGCCTCAAAATTTTTTCAGAGTTTTTCAAAAAGTTTTCAGAGCAAAAGTTGATGTTTATTTACAAGGTTCACCTTTGGAAAACTTGGACATGCTCTGCTGACAACAGCAGTGCAGAAGCTTGACTGGCAGTTACTTCAAGTGATGGCTAAAACTGGGCAAAAGTTGGCTGTTGCTGCTTATTAGCCTTCTCTTTGGGGTCTGTCTTACTGTAAAGACTATTGTTTTGCGACTGGAAAGTATGAGGCTACTGTTCCAGCAGACTGTCTGCTTTTCATGGGGTACTGGTTTAAAACATGGGCTTGCTTCTGGGTGCTGAATGCCGACAAATCAACAAGCAAACCCCAGCTGCAGTCAGGAGAGTCGTTACACCTGGCAGAGGGCTGTGGCTGTTCCCCCAAGGGCAGGTTTGAGCAGTGAAAAGCACTGTGGGAAAGATGCGTCCTTCTCCTGGCATGGAATAGAGATTGATACTAGGAGAACTGTATTTGCCTGTTTGTTATGTAAGTTTTAACTGGGTGAATGACAGAATTGCTGTTGGGTTAACAAGTTCAGTGCCCACTGAAATAGAAGAAACACAGCAACATTCAAGAAAATGTTTATCTGAAAATAGCAGCAGGATCTTAACGGACTCCTTTGGAGTCCCTCTGTAGAAAGTTAGGATGTTTCGTGCCTTTTGTCTTTACCTTCTTTATGCATTATGTACTGGTTTTGCCCTGATACCTTATTAATGTATTTGGCAACATATCACCTTTTTTTCATTAGTGACAAATAGCTTTAAAATAAAAATTGTTTTTCTGAGTAGAATAGTTTAGCATTGATCACTAGCTTGTATTTTGTTTAGTATGTTAAATGTTTTGGTGAAAATACAATGGATTGTGTTTGTAAATTTTGTAGCCTGATGTTTAGCAGAATAAGAGATGAAGTCATGAATCTTAAAGCTCTTTGTCATCTGTGTAGTTGAAATATAATTTGTATTTACTTCTTTGCAGCACTGTGCTGTGGCCGCTGTGCATCCCAAGCGGAAGCAAGTTACTGAACTATTGCTCAGGAAAGGAGCAAATGTTAATGAGAAAAACAAAGAGTAGGTTTCTGAAACTTTTGATTTTTCCAAAAGACTGTCATACTGGGAATGTAAAACTAATTATTTTTTTCCTCCTCTAGTTTCATGACACCTTTACATGTTGCAGCTGAGAAAGCTCATAATGATGTCATGGAAGTTCTGCATAAACATGGAGCTAAGGTAAATTGACTTAAATATATTTTATTTAAGGTAAAAGGCAAGAAAAGGAGTTGTATTAGTTAAATAGTTATAGTTTTTATGATGATTGTTCCTGTGTTCTTCTCATGTTGATCTGGAAGTTTGTTAAATCAGTACAGGATCTTCAGGAATCCCATTTGAATATTAGATCTTCTCTCCAAGTAACTGAACAAATACAGGCTTTAGGAGTCTAGCTTACTCATTTGTAATGAATCTTGCTACTAATTTCTCATAAATGTGGTCATCTGGGTGCCTTTTGTTGTTTTATTTTGTTGGCTTGACAATATCCAATGTCTGAGTTTGCTGACACTGAATTTAGCAGTCTAGTGCTGGACATCCCTTAGCTCTTGCTTACTTATTCTCTTGGTCAGGTTGTTTTGCTGTGCCCTTCAGCTATTGACAGGTGCTGACCAAAGTCATTTGTGAGCCTATGGTGAAGTTTGCATAGAAACATGTGGTTCAGCAAGTTAGTAATTAAAGGCAGAGGAAAGCATAAATGCTTTAAGATGTCTTTTAAACATCTTTCAGAAGTATTTCAGAATTGTATTTCTGTGAGTTCTAGCAGCAAACTTGATGCTCGTGGTAATGATATATTTAGCTACTTAATTTTCTCAGAAACTCTTCTTGATGGGTACTTTCTTTGCATTGTTTAAAATAAAAATGATTGCCTTATTTTTGCTTTTAAGGGGTTTCACATTAGTTTGAGTCTTCAATCAGGTAGCTAGAAATGAAGAAATATACCTATAATGACAATCTAGTGTTACTTGATGTGCTAGGATGTGCAAGCAATGTGATTTGTCTGCATAGTTAATACTGAGCCTTTTCTTTTGAAACAGTGCATTGTAATTTATAAACCTGTGTGAGAGCTCAGTGCCAGATTTCAGTATCTGATTTGCTTCCATAGTACTTTAATGAATGACACCACAAAATAGCTTAATGATACTGTGACAGAGTTTATCTTTCTTGAAAATCCTGATGCAGTGGTGACTTACCAAGATTTTCCCAGGATGGGAAGCAGGGCCAGAGGTCTCAGTTATAGTCATTAAAATGAGTCATTATCATTTTCCCAGATTCATGCTTACTAGTGTACCTTTGCACTAAAAGTGGAAAAAAAAAATCATTTTTGCCATAGCAGTAGATACCTCGTGGCTTTATGGATCTGATTTTACATATGGATTTAGTACTCATGTTCCTTGGATAGACACTGAACTGGACATGCTGGAGTTTAACTGTATTGATGCCAAAGTACTACTGGTTTTGAAATACAGAGAGTTTCTGTGTGCTAAGGATTTCTGGAAAGCCTGCTACTATACTGTAGATATTAAAATGACTACTCCCTTGAAAATTGGGCTCTGTGTGGCCAGGTTAGGAGCAAGCTCAAAGGGGTCATCCTTACCGGAATGGCTCAACTTACTGTTTGTGCCAGTAGTATGTTCTGATGATAGCTATTAGTTCTTTTCTGTCCTGAAGCAGGGGTTCCTAAGTCACCTGTGGACTGAGTGATGGTGATGAGTGGCCCACAGTTATCTACAGAACCATGCTGAGTAGCGTGTTCCGTTTTTTTTCCCATTGACAGTATGCAAATAGAGGTACACTGGTGATCATTGAACCTTGTTCTTCATTTATATCCTGGTGCGTGCTTGCTGTGTTATTCTGAGGATAGCCATTCAGATTTATGATCTAGCAAAGCACATAAGTGCATGACAGGAGACCACTCATAGTTAAAATTAAGCCTATATTTCTGTACTTCAATGGATCAGGTCCCTTTTTATTGGTGTCCGAAGTTCCTTAGCTGTAAAACGGTACATAATGTAATCATGGTTTTTCATGAGAGGTAGGTCATTAAGTCTTATGAAGCACTTTGAAGTTCCCAGGTGGGATATGTTCTAGAGTATTAATTAGTTAACTAGGCTTATTTAATGATTCTAAAATGTTTGTCTTGCTTGTATGTTATCATTTGACGTCTAGTTCATACTTTTACTGTAGGCAGTCAGTTTATCAGACATTTTTAATGTTGATGTTTGTTTCTGATTGTTGGGATGTGGCAGCTTTAGAAGAAGAAGCATGATACTGATTTTTGATTATTCTCTTTTTTTTTCCATTTGTTGTGTTTCTGGGAGCTTTTTCTTCCTGTTTACTCTTTTTGTTCCTTGAATTTTAGTTATTTCATAAGATATAGTCAGATATACTAAGTTCTTTGATCGTGGCTAGCTGTATTTTTTTACAAGAGAAGGATTTCATGAGCTAGTGAATCTTGTCTGCCTGCAATAACAGCTTCACAGTGAATATCCATTTGTTCTTGGAACAGCACTCTCCTGCAGTTTAAATACGTCTTTTCCGTTTTTATGCCTCCTTTGCTGAGGTATTTACAGTGAGCAGATTCTTCTCAGCCTTTGTTTTGTTAGGCTAAATGCCTCAAATGCTTAGTCTGCTCTCATAAGGGAACAGTGCCATTTCCTAGTGATCCTTATAACCCTACTCTTTACTAGCACCAGAGGAAACCTTGGAGCTCAGGCAATGAAAAGGGAATTCATTCCCCCACTGCCTTATATGATGGCACTTCCATATCTCTAATGTAAACATTGGACTAACGCATACTGGATCATATTTGCTTTTTTAAAAGACATGACATAATGCAACTCAGACAATTCCTGTAGTCTTGTAGTCATAAGAGAATCTTGATTTTATTGTTTTATTATTATTTGGGGGTTTTCCCCCTTGCTAATTTTTTATATTTGCCCTTTGACACAATTCTCCTGTGCTATGATCATTTATTATTATTATATTAAAACAAATTTTTCCCACAACCAGTCACGGAGTAGTCTTCCCCTACATTCAGTTCTTCAACCAATCTCTATTTTTGCCATATAAAATGAAAATTTCCCATGTGATCCCATATCAAACTCTTACTGAAATGTGGATGGATGAGACCTGCCGTATTTTCTCTACTTTGCAATCATTTCTTCTATCAAAGGAAAAGTACCACATAAGTCAGCTTTAATCTACCTTCTGGAAACCACTACTGATTACACAAAGAGTAACACTTTGAAAAAGATGAGTAATTGGGGCTTCAAAGAAAGTGAAACTTTCAGTGCCAAAAGGCAGACAGCTGACCCCCAAAAAAGAAATCCAGTAATGGATTTGGGAGACGAAGTCATGTAAAGTTTTGTAGATTGAAAATAATTTGTGATTGTTTTAGCAATAGAGAGGAGACTGTTGTCTTCATAAGAAGTAGCTGTGATCTGTGTCACACAGTGGAAGTGAAATAATGTGAAGTATGTCTGAGTAGACTTTTTCTGTTTTTCAAAATGGAATAAAGCCATGGTAAAGACTCCTTTAGAGAATTTGCTTGGGATATTCATGGTCTTGGAGCTGGATTTAATTGTTATTTAATTATCCTTAATTTTATTACTGTAAATTTGCTGTTTGAAGTATGTTAGATAATAAAAGTGAAGGACTGCTTGAGTAACATGTGCTAGGTGTAATTTATGGAAATACTTCTGAGAACATTACTACTGGCAAGAGCCAATCTGTGTCCACAAATAACTTATTTTTGTTTCTTGTTGGCACTTACTGATAACGCAGACTAGGTTTGTAATTCAGGTTGTGAAGTCGTCCTTGGTGCACATCACTTGCACATCAGCATGTTATGTCTAAGCAATACCCATTCCATGGTCAGTGAGGATATTTTCATTAGCTTGTTACTTGAGTTTGCAGATGTTGATTGTCAACTGTACCTCTAAAGCACAGGTAAGAAACCTTGAAGAAACCTTGAGGTTTCGTACTTTTTTTTTGAACGTTGGTCATAAGTGTCTGTGGTTTTAAATGTCATGCCTAGTTTTCACTTATTTGCCTCAACTGCGGTGTGAAACAGCATTTTACATCACTGCTTATTTGATGTTGAATACCCTCAAAGTGCCTTACGAAAAATAAAATCAGAGCATCTTTAATGAATCCTCAAACACAAACCTTTTTTTTTTATTAGACCCATGAGCAAATCTTCAAGTGCCACTTCTTTGAAGGTGGTTGAAATCCTTTGTTTAACTAGAAAATCACTTAAAGGTGGTGGACTAATGGAAAAGTGGCTTTTGTCCTGTTTTGTTGTATTGCTAGGCAGTTGTATATTTCTTATAACTAGCTCCTTGTCTGAATTTACAGATACATGGGAAATTTAGTATGTTCAGAAAGACATTCGGCTTTCTAGCAATGTGGAAGAAAAGGACTAATGTCTTTTCTGAACTAGAATGATTATTGGAAAGACAGACCTGTAGGCATACATGTTCGCTGGTATATTGGGCAAATGTAGAGATATCATGAATGCTATTTCTTTATTATGTTTCTAAAGGATACTGTTGAAACTATCCTTCTGCAACAGAAAATAAGACTTTCTTGGGACATTTTAGTGTCCTTACTCATGATGGTACCAGAAATGGTTTAATTCTGCTCTTCTAGAAGGATCTTGCTTTATGGATCTTTGTGTAATACAGTTATTTTTGTGCTTTGGAGTAGCATGTTGCCAGCCTTTTGTGATCATGGATTTGAAAATGATCCCCATCTACCTACACATACAGAACAGACTTAAATGGTTTTGAATAAACTTGTTGTGTAATACGATTGCTTCCAAAATTCCAGGTAGAGATACAATTTTCTTGGGGAAGACTAAGTATTGACAAATTAAATTTCCTTTCAGTAATGCAGAAGGTTCTGAACTATGATGGTTAACAACATGAAGAACTGTGTGATCTGTTGTGATAGCGTGGTTCAACTTTTCTCGCTGTTTAGACATCTAAACTTAATGACATTAATCTTAAGCTTTTATGCAAGGGGGCAACTGTGGAACATATGGCTAGATCGTGTAGGAGCTTTCAGAGTGAAACTAGCCCTTTTCTCTTTTTTTTCTTTTTTTTTTTTCCCATTTATTTCTTTCCCTTCTGACAGCGCTTGAAATTGCCATGAGTTCTTGGCAGCCAAGGGAATATTGGTGTTGCTGTGTATGCTCCAAGACAGCAGTGGCAGTGCGGGGAGGAAAAAAATCTCTTTCAGTGTCTGATGATATATGACCATGCTGATTTCTCTACTGCATCTATTCAGGATGGGGGAAGGGAAATTAAAAGAATAAAAGGGAAAGACAGAAGGAATTCTGCATCTGTATAGGATGAAAAGCCTTACCTAAAACCACGTTTCATTTGATAACTGTATTCTGCTTTTATGTCCCAATTTGAGCAGTGGAGTGATTGCTTTCATACTGAGAGGTAAAGAAGCTAGAGCCAGTGTGCTGTGGAATAAAAGCTGTCAAATCTGTCACTTTTAACTCCTTGCAGGAAGCTTGTCTGTGAAGTAATTCAGAGCTGCTTTCTAATTTCAAACTGCTTATAAAGGGGACTAGTTGAATATTTCTAATTTTTTTCAAGTAGTGCAGCTGGAACAATATGCCTTCTCAGCACTCAAATAAGACAGTACATCTCAAATGTTGTACGTTTTGCCAAACAGGGTTCAAAATTCAGCTTTGAATTTGAAAGGGCATGTTTTTAGACCTAGTGCTGAGCAGTGATTAATCCTACCAGGCTTGATTTTTAGGCGAGTTTAAACTCAGTTTGTATTTCAATTTGTAATGTTCTAATTGATTTTAATTTGGAAAGAAATTCTGTTGCTTTCAGTCTTAGTGCAGTATATTCTTGGTTTGATTTTAGGGAAGTGCTGCGTGATTGGTGAGAGCAGATCAGCCTCAAAGTGAACATAGTCCCTGTGAAATTGCCCTTCAAAACCTAATTCTGCTCCTGAGGAAAGAACATCTTAATTTGGTGCATGTGTCCCCCTGTCAGCTGCAGCCCTCTTTATCCCAGAAGAAAGCAGGCATTTCTTCAAATGGCTGGTGTTCTTCTGCCACAAGAATCGATTGTTGGCAAAGATAGTTATTCGGAGGTGAAAGGACACCTGCGTAAGACATGTGAGATGATGGATCTGATGGCTCTGCCAGTGTTCTTTTCAAATGAATATTAACATTTTTTCCAGACACACAGTCGGTATTGAATTGTGCAGTGTGAATGCCGTGCTGCTGTTTTTCATCATTTTGTCCAATATGGGCATGTTTAGCACAGGAATTCAATGTAACAGAAGACATTAGTTATGATGCTTTTTATTGGGTAGCCAGAGTGTTACCGGCTACTTCTAGAATCCACGAGTCTTGCTGCTTTCTGCCTTTACTATCGCTAAACCTGCATAGCCCCAGACTTCTGCTTTTCTCCATGCCCTTATCAGTGGTGAAAGGTATCTGGTGTCCTGAAACAGATGAGGATCATCATCTGAACAAAATGATGGATTTGGAACATTGAGCATCTAGTTAATATTTATGATAGCAGTAAGTTTTTATTTAAAACAAAACTTTTGGAGAAAGCCCATTAGAGTGCCCTGAGCTGAGCACAGTTAGAAGAAAGCAGAACTGTTCTCCTGTGCATTTTCCTGCAAGAGAGGTTTGTGATCTGAGAAATTTCTGCTTTTATCAGTCTATAGAATTGCTTAGGGATATAGAAGAATTTCAGCCAATATTGAATCATGTTCCGCTTTATTTATGTGGTAATACTTTGTTCTTTCCTGTGGCTTGATGTTGTTATATTGCAGGTATTTTACTTAATTGTATACCTTATCTGGTAGTAGATATTTTCTGTATAGTTACATTTAGTTACAGAATATGCCTCTTTCAAAATGTTTTTTAAATAATTTTCGTGGAAGGGTAGTAGGATTTGCAGGCTGCATTTTAGGTAAGAAGTAACAAGAAAAACCTTTGTTCACTGTCACCACAAAGATTTTGAGAAGGTAAAAAGGTGGGATTTTTACAGTGACAGTCTATTATGTATGCAGTTCACAGCCTGTAGTCCTTAGGCTTGGAAACAGATAGCAGGTTCTGAGTTGCTTGCAGAGAATATAGAGTAGTTCTGTATTTCATAAAGTGGTAAAAAAGCTGTTGGACATTTGCATTTAAATTTGTCATGAATTGCTGCTAGATACAAAGCATCTTCTTGAAAGGTTATTTTCATGAGGTTTTTTCCCCACTTTTTAAAGCTTTCTATTATTCTCTTCCTTTTTCTGATAGCGAACCTGTGGAGATGCCTCTAGTTATTTAGATACTCTTGACAGACCTGTAGGTTTCCATTATATCATACTCTTTGAAAGCAATGCTCCATTTTGCCTGTTTGTACAGTTTTGTGTTGAGTAGAATTATATCTAGTTACACTTCAAAACTTTTGTACAAAAAGTGAGAAGGAAATGAACTGTTTGTATCCAGTCTCTTTCCCAACCCACCCCCACGCCCTCCAGTCCTTCATAGAATTCCTAATCTGACATCCATGTTTGGCTTTAATTCTTGATAGTGAGTGATGTTAATTCTCTTTCTGAAGATGACAGATGGTAATTTCCTTAAAGCTTGAAGATTATTGAATTGTTTGGTTAGTTGTTTACCTCTCTCCTTTGAGAATTTTGCTTTTCTTGCATAAGGTTGATCATCTTCAAATTCAAAAGCTTGATTGCTATTTTAAGTATGATTTTTGGGGATCGTGGGTTGTCTGTTAGCCAACACAAACAACCTGCATTGTTAAAAGACAAGAAAACACCTGTAGTAAATTATCTTTACATTGTAGTCTTTACCTGTTTTGCTACTTGGTTTTCTTTAGTTGCAATGCAGTGGGATTGAGAGAGAAATTTGTGTTCTGGAAAATTCTTGTTATTTCCCTTATTAAGGGCAGGGACAGGTGCAGACTTTTAATTGTTATAATATTTTGTACTATTGCCATTTTTTTTTTCAGATGAATGCACTGGACACACTTGGTCAAACAGCATTGCACAGGGCTGCATTAGCAGGTCACTTGCAAACCTGCCGGCTCTTGCTGAATTACGGCTCTGATCCCTCCATCATCTCTTTACAAGGCTTCACGGCGGCGCAGATGGGAAATGAAGCCGTGCAACAGATTCTAAGTGGTGGGTAAAAATAAAGGCTTGTATATTTGAACTTCAGCTTTTCCCTTTACAGCTGTGGAACTTACTTCTTTTTCAGTGCGAGAGTCTTGCAGTAGCTCTTGCATCCCTCCCCTCTGCAGCTGTCGTGTGCAGATACCTGCAGTATGTACTGTGTGATGCTTTATGGTTTGTTGTGTGTTGGTTTTTCTCTGAAAAAAAAAAAAAAAAGCCCTGCACAGTTCAGTAATTTTGTGTAAATTGGGAAGAAAATAAAAGATTTTGTGGGTTTAGAGCATGCTGCTGTGAGGGGAGATTCTAGGAAGGCACATGTGGGGAGCTTTGGGGCTTTTTGGTAACAAGTTCCAAGGCAACTGTAGGGTTGTTGAACATGTGAGAAACTTTTTTGCTTCTCATCAGCCACCCTGTTAGGTAGTCCATACTTTAGCAGTCACAAGCAGAGTGTTGCTGGCAGAAAAATAGTGACAGCTGGTAAGCTGTTTGAACTTTTACTTCAAATCTCTTTTCTAGCAGAGAAAGATTTTATTGCAAAAGTGCTCTAAATACTCTTTAGATAAGTTTGTTCATGCATTAAAAAGGGGAATAGATATTTGAAGAGGGTACCACTGTTTCTCATGTAAGTTCTTGAGAGTTTGCATCGTCTTACCTGTGTCGCACTTGTATTTCTGCAAGTATAATTGCATCAGTAGCTACTATAGAAGAAGTAACTGACCTTATAGTGGGATATATGTGTAGTTAAAGGCGCGTATCCAGATGAGAAGATCCTTAGTGGACAGAAACTCGATTTCTAATAGTGCTTTCAACAATGTTGCCTTAAAACGGGGAGGGGGGAAAAAAGGGCATTTAACAGCAGTGCAAGGAAGGACTGTTTTGAAGTATGCCCACTCCTGAGATCTAACTGGTTACACAGGCAACATTACCTGTTTAAAGTATGCATGTGACTGTATGTATGTGTGTTGAGAGAAAAGAATATTCACCATGAATCAGAAGAAAGTCAGTATATCCCAAAGATCCCCTGCTGTTAAAGAGAATAGGATTTTTATTTTTAAAAGTAGTAAACTTAAAAGTATTCTGAAAGTATTCATTTGATTGTGAATTAAAAATTAATTTTCAGTGATTTACCTTTTCTAGGTTCAGTTGTCATACTCTGTACTGGTTTTCATTGGAGAGGTAGCAGCCTTTCTCTTACATACCTGAAGGTGTTAAAGACTGAAAGATTCAAAAGCTGAAAAAATGCATGTAGCGTAGGGTTGTTGACACTTGATTCTCTATATCTCAAAGCTACTGAATGAATGCTGAAATTCTTTACCAAATATTACTGTATGTTCATTTTTGTAAGATTGGGTTAAAGACTTTTTTTAATGTTGAAGTTGTTTCAATAGTGTTACCTGACTCTCGAGTTCACAGCTTAAAATATTTTCCATGTAGTATTGGATTGTGTTTTTCTCACACTTGACTGCTGAGATACTTCCCAACTGTGAGATAACAACCATGAAAACAGCTTTCTGATGGCATAGTGGCTAGAGAGTACCACTTTATTCCAGCTGCTTGTGATTTTGGTTGCAGCTGGTAAGAGTATGGCCATGCAATGTAAGAAGGCTCGTAAAGCGGGTTTGTTAATTTTTTCAAATGCTTATTAGAAATACTGCTAGTTTTACTTTTCCTGAAGAGTAAGACTTGTTTTGTTTAATTTCTTTGGTCAGTGCAGCATTTTGGTGCTCTAGTTCTGTGTAGTGCAATTGAAATGTTTCCTTCCTGTAGTAATTAGTTACCAAACTAACACCCAAGTCAGGATCTTGGCTATTTTGTGAAGACAAGGAGAGAAGTCCAGAGAAGAGATAAAGAATTGCTAAGGAGCAAAGCTTTGGATCCAGTATAGGACTTAGCCTCACCTATTCACTCCCTGCATCAGAGTGCTGAGGTGTTGGTGCTGTTGGGGAGAGCAAAGGAAGGCCAATAACTTAAGATGAAGAAGGTGTGAAATGAAATCTTAATTCACTCCAATAGCAGCAGGTTGATGCGTTCTGTGCTCTGCCCACAATCGCTAGCATTTGTGTCAAACCCCTGCCTGCCATCCTCCTCTTGCAGCATGTGTTTGAACTACTTAGAATCTACTATTTAGCTTGGAAAAAATCTTTAAGATCAGAGTCCAATTGTTTTCTAACGGAACTGCTCCAGAGGATCAAGATAGACTCAAGGAAAGGAGCTGGCAGCTTTGCCTATATTAAAGGTGCCACTATCCCTCTTCCCTGAGCTTCCTCAGCCCCTCCTTCAACTGAGAACACTTCACCTAACAGTTGAGTTTGTAGGATTTGCTTCTCGTTTCTTCCTCTTCTTCTTCCTACAACGAGTATGGAAGCAATGAGGTAGCAAAAGGCCACAAAACGCTGATCAAGAGAAAATAGGACTGCAATAGGAAATACTACCTCTAAGTGTGAATAGATAAGTTGATGTCCTTTTGTAAGGATTGCTAGTTAAGAAAACAAATATCCCTTTACCATAGACTTGTTTATTTTCTTTCTCTGTTTGGAAAATACGTTGAGCCCAAGTAAATAAAACTTAATGATCCTAAGTAATCCTAAAACATCTTTTTCCCTATGTAGAAAGTACACCTGTGCGTACATCTGATGTGGATTATCGGTTGTTAGAAGCATCCAAAGCTGGAGACTTGGAAACTGTGAAGGTAGGTTTGAGCAATCCATGTTAATTAATCCACTTTGTATTGCAGTAAAAGCCTCGTGGAAGCCTCTGCTACAGGAATTGTGGAAGTAGTGCCCAGTGCATGGTAAACCATAAAAAAGTGGGAAGGCAAATATCTTTATTTTTTCTAGAAAATATTGCATTAAGATGTACTGAGGTGTTTTGAATTTTTGGTTGGTTGTTCTCTCAGTCCTTCACACAGTCATGTCTTCAATGGGTTCAGATGCAATGTTGCAGTTGAAGTCGTAGTTCTTTGAAGACTATGATCCTCAGAATGACAGTTTAGTAGAAACAAGCCTCAGGTGCATGATTCAATCAGAAGGCAAGCAAACAAAAGTGTTAACAAGTAGCAGACTTCGTGTTTTAAGCCATCCTTAATCTGAAGGTGTAGGGTCATGCTGTAGAATACCAGTGTCATAGGAAGGTTTGATCTTGACTTTCTCAGTTGATCTGTGGGCAAAATAGCCTCCAGACAGGCTGTTCTGCATGCATTCATGCCTTGGA
Source organism: Pedionomus torquatus (assembly GCA_013398155.1). Classification (NCBI taxonomy): domain Eukaryota; kingdom Metazoa; phylum Chordata; class Aves; order Charadriiformes; family Pedionomidae; genus Pedionomus; species Pedionomus torquatus. The sequence goes on from VZRU01015096.1 coordinate 115,342, forward strand.
CTTCAACATGATACATACTAATATTCAAACAGCAGCTGTTTTGTGCACCAGCGGGTCCTTGGACTGCCAAGCTCAGTATTTTTTAGATTTTTGGAGATAACATAAGGTGGAAATGGTAACATATCTGGAGGAAAGTTACATGGCCTTCAGCCTAGTGCTTGATGATTTAGAGGCTCACCCTTTCTAATACATTAGGAATTTCTTCATACTGCTGTCATTTAAGTCTTATTTGTTATAGAAGTACTTTCAGCCATAAATTTAGAACAGCTATTTTTTTTAACATTACCTAAGTAGAAAGATATTTCCTAAAGCCTAACTTCTAAGAGCTTGTATACAATAATCAGTGAATCGAATTTTGCATTGGCTGCTTGGGTGTGGTAGTTTGGGTTTCTTCTTTTGGGATCTGTTTAACTGTTTTTTATTTGGTTTAGTTCTGTACTAGATGTTGGTTGCCTCTTTTGTCTTTGCAGCAACTTTGCAGCCCTCAGAATGTGAACTGTAGAGATTTGGAAGGTCGTCATTCAACGCCACTGCACTTTGCTGCAGGATATAACCGTGTATCAGTGGTGGAGTATCTGTTGCACCATGGGGCAGATGTACATGCCAAAGATAAAGGGTACATTTCATTCCATGATATGCTCTGCTGTTTTCTATTAGTGTGAGACCTCTACCCTCCTCTATTCATTTTACTTCGGATTTCAGTAACCATCAGGTTTTTTTCGTGAAAATGTTTCTTTCCTTGTTCTGCATTGTTCCTGACACCACTGCAGCAAGATTTATAGACCATTAAGGCATACTTAGCTTTCTGGCAAAGCTGTTGTTAAGTATATATATATGGTTCTACAATACATGATTCTTCTCTTTCTCTTTTTGCCTATTTTGGAGACGTAGTTCTGCTTAAAAAGCATCCTTTAAGTTATTTCAGGTGATTGAAAGTTAGCACTGAATTGCATGGTATAAAATAACCAGGGTTTTCTCTGATCATTTTTCTAATTTTGTTAGTTAGCTTTTATTATTAAGTTACTTATTCAGTTAATAGTTAAAATATATGAAGCATTTACAGGTTTTTGTATTTTTTGCAAAGCAATCATGTAGAATAGCATGATTGTGTTTCATCTTTCACTGCAATATGTTGGTTCAGGGTGGGGATAATTCATTTCCAATACTGAATTTTCAGGCTCTTCCTGAAAGAAATGTTTGGGTATCTTTCTGTATCTATCAGATGCCTGGTGCTTACTAATAACTGTACTTCAAACCCATTGTATAGTGTCATGCCTTTCCTGAAATTTACACTCAAATATCCAAAGTCAGAACATCAGTGATTTTTGTTATTTAATTTTTGGCTGTTGCTAACATTATTGAAGTTACTTGTTTGTGGAAGTTGTAACATTGCTGAGTATTTAAAAGTCTCATGTATGAAAACTGAAGGAGAATAATGAATTTTATTTAATGTTTTAATAGCAGGGAAATAAAGCTGTGAAAACTGGAAAGACTGAAAGATACATCAGTAATGTCTGGTGGAAGTGAGAGTTTTGTCTACTGGAACTTTGTATGATTGTACATTGGGTTTTACTTTTGGTAACTATTAATACTTTGTCTTTGGTTAGTGGCTTAGTACCCCTGCACAATGCCTGTTCTTATGGACACTACGAAGTGGCGGAACTCTTAGTGAGGCACGGTGCTTCTGTCAACGTGGCAGACCTGTGGAAATTCACTCCTCTACATGAAGCAGCAGCAAAAGGAAAATATGAAATCTGCAAGCTGCTTTTAAAAGTATGTGCTGGAGTTCTCAGTTGTGTCTTTGTTTATGTTTGCTGAAGATTTTTTAATGCAAAGTTAGTGGCATTCATTGAGTTCTTTCTGGTGACTTTGTATGTATTTTCATCTTATGATTGTCACGATGGTTTCATGTGCAATGTCAGTTCACTTACAAAGAATCATCAGTACAGTTACTTTTTCCAGTATGTGTACTGATACTATTAGCTAAGTAGGACAAGACTCTCAAACTGGAATAAGCAGCTGAATTTGTGTAAAAAATGCAAAAATAACCCACTTTATCCTAATTATCCCTTTCTGGAATGGTTACTCCAATTAAAGTAAACCTTTGTGGATACTTACGCAAAGAGCGTGTTGCAGAGGAATAACTGAAGGTGGGTCCTAAATGGTGTCTGGCATGTGAGAAATTTAAAACTGTTATGTTAATGTATAATTTACCAAGCTCCTGGAGCAAATACATATTAATATGCTGTGGAATAAATACTCATTATAATTAGTGAGAAAACCTGTAAAAAGCATAAAGTAATGCCAATGTGTTTCCAGTGAGAAACATGAGTTTGAGAGACTTTCTAACATAAGGTCATATCCTGTGGTGGGAGGGTAAAAGAGGGTGCTAGAGTTAGAATTTCTTGCCAATCCTATTTTCTCTTTTAGCCTTGGCTACTTCATATCCCTGTGAAGCACAGCATTTAAAATGAATAAGTCAGAATGTGAATAGTCCTAAAATTATGCTTTTCCCTATCCGTTTCTCTTTTCATTTGCTGCTACAAAGCCCTGCGATTTCCCCCATCACACTAATTATTTCGCTTGATTACTGCAGATGTATTTCAAATGGAACACTTTTTTGGTAGAAACCAGAAGATATTCAGAGGTGTCTGTGGAGTAGGCATGATGATGGCCCTGTTTTTAACACCTAAATACAGATGTTAGTTTGAGCTACAGGAGCACTCATGATCTCTGAGGCACAGTGTTACTTTTTAGACACTGGAGGTCTCTGGCATTTTCTGATCATTCCACTGGGACTGTAGCCAGGTTTTGTCTTCAAAGGCTCCTGAATGGATGTGCAGCAAGAAATACTCAAGTGCTGAAATATTTCTTTTTGAAATCCCTCTTGCACAAGAGCCAAGTCTGCTGTTAAGGTGACAGTTTTGTAAAGGCTCTGGGTGACTGTGGGTATGTGCTCACACTGCAGTTTGCTCAGGGCTTCTCCTGCTGTGTCTCTTATGCCAGCTGGCAGTGCTGCCAGCTCTGCTGAGCTTTGGATGTTGAGCTTGACTTCTCCTGGCTTGCGCTCTTTCTGTCCTATTCTGCTTGCAAAAGGAAACAAAAATATACAGGAATTTAGGCACTCTTTTTCCATCTCCTTTCTTCAAAATTGCTACCTTCATTTGTTTCTTTTCCTTCAAAAAAGTCTCAGAAAACACTGCCTCTTCATTTAGTTATTTATGCTGGAGAATATTTGAATAGGTGTAATTTTGATGAGTTTTAACTTAAGGGATCGAAGAAGATCTTGGAGATCTTGGAGAAGTCATTGTGGTTTAAAAACCTGCAAAGAATGCTCTCTTCCCAAAAGCACCACAGATATGGATCTGATGCTATATAATCAATATCTTGTCCCTTTCTATCCCTTGCTGTTTACCCTTTACACTCTGAGCATTGCTATACTCCGTCTAAGTACGAGGCAGTTAATTCTTTCTGCTCTCCCCATCCCCAGCTTTTTCCCTGTGGCTTATGCTAACACAGCTTTGCCAGCACTGGGCGCAGCTTGCCCAGTGAGAAATGCCAGGGCAGACTTGCTGGCAGGGGTTGGACCACTGCATTTGATTATTTTGAAGGGGCCAGCCAGGGAACTATAGTGTCAGCAGCTGCCTGTACCTTATCAATCTTTGGTTTATCCCCACTGCTGCTGCAAGTGAACAGGGAAGGAGCTGTCCTCCTACAGAACTGTATGTGGATATGACTCACACCATATGCTGTATGTAGCTGTATGCTTCCCTCCTCGGCCTCTGCTCCACTTCTGTGTTCTTATCACTGGCTGATTTGCGTGTTTTACCTGCACAGATGTACTCAAGTAGTCATCCAAAACTACTTTCCCATCACAATATTTTCATCTCTGCTTTCTAGGACCTATAAACTGCTTAAGATGGTGCTGTTATCTATAAGAAAGTGTAGAAATTACTATTTTCCTTGTTCCCTTCTGAAACAAGTACCTTTCAGTGGCAGAGTTGCATTTAGTGAAACTCAGGGCCTGGCTTCACTACCTCAGAAGGACGTGCTGAGGAAACACCTCTGCCAGCCATTTTGCAGAAGAGAAGGATAGACCAACAAGGAGTTTGCAGTTGACTTTTCTTTAGCACCTTCTGTGACAGTAGTATATAGCAATTTGGAGGTGTTGCTTCTGAACCTACTTCATTTGCCAGTAGAGGAGTGGCAGTTCTTGCAGGGAGCTGCCATTCTTGGTTGTGGAGCTGAGATTCATGCAGCTGTGTTGCTGACTAGTGCTTTAGGTCTAGTCTCCTGGATTTATCCTTGTGTCTACTAATTTATACACTTGTTACTCTGTGATGGCTGGTCGGCAAAATCCCCACCTCCTATCTTGTGCCGCAGAATAGTGACACAACTTATGTGCACTGCTACGCTGATGGTTGTGACAGTATTGTTCCACTTTGCTCTTTGCAGCATGGAGCTGATCCAACAAAAAAGAATCGAGATGGGAACACTCCTCTAGATTTGGTGAAAGAAGGAGACACAGATATCCAGGACTTACTGCGAGGAGATGCTGCCTTGCTGGATGCTGCCAAGAAGGGGTGCCTGGCACGAGTGCAGAAACTGTGTACTCAAGAAAATATCAATTGCAGAGACACCCAAGGAAGAAATTCAACACCGCTACACCTTGCAGGTGGGTGACTCACTAGGTTCTGAAGGCTTGTATATATATGATAGGGCTAAGAAGTTAATCTCTGCAACCAGGATTGATATAGTAAGAATTTCTCTGACGATTGTCCTGGACCAGAGAGTTAACAACTATGACAGCAGGAGGTAATGCAGTTACTAGAAAAAAAGGAGCTTTTGCATTCAAAAAACTGCTTTAGCTTTTCTGTATAATTTTTTTTTTTAGTTTTGTTTTCCTAATGTCTGTTTTCTTTTCCTGTGCCTTTTCTGCAGCTGGTTACAACAATTTGGAAGTAGCTGAGTACCTACTTGAACATGGTGCTGATGTTAATGCCCAGGACAAAGGAGGATTAATTCCACTACACAATGCGGCATCCTATGGGGTAGGTACAGACATTCTTGCCACGGGTAGACCAATAAGGAACTTTGAAGTCATATCCAAAGCCCTTTAAAAAGCCCTTTAAAAGCAAAATAGTTTTGCAGCGGGGAAGATATGTTCCCCTGACAGGGGGTTGGAAGTCTGTCACAGCTGGTCTCTGGTGGGCAGGTGTTGCTAAAGCTAAAGTGTTGAAGGACTACTGAGTTTGTAGTACAGCTGTCCTCTTGGGCAAGCTGTCTACTTCTAGGGGTGTGCAATGGCTGATTCAAACAGTTTTGAATGAGAGGCCCTCCTTCCTCCCTATAGAAGGAAATGTCTCTCTATATACCAGTTGAAGAGATGTGTGATTGCTTATAAGCAGCTGTTAGTTGGAATGAGGTGAGGAAGAATTCTCTTGCAAATAATTGTACAAAGACAATTGAGAAACTCTGAGCCATGTGCTTACTGTCAGACAGAGAACTAGAAAGTCAAGAAGTAGTGTTTGACTAGAGATGGTCTCATGATATGTTTTGTCTTAATTCATGGCCCTGGCACAAGAGCAGCAAAATCTGAGAGAAGAACGTAATAGAACCATGATTGCTTTTGTTTGAGAGCCAAATGAAATAAAAAGTATAGTGTTCACCTTGTTTTTAAGGAATGCGTGTCAGCAAAAGTCAACCTGCATGGTTTGCATTGGTTCTGTACATCAGTTCGAGATTCCAGCATCCTAAAAAGAAAAAAAGCTACAAATCCTGCTGAAAGTTTAGAAATGCAACACAAAATTCTTCTATGATGCTGGATCCTAATACTAAGCAATTCTGTTCATCAGCATCTACCAAAAGCATTAAATTTCCAGAACATTGCTTAGCTCTAGAGATGTATTTTGTTGCAAAGAATGTATTCTTTCTTAAGCACAAGAAACCAAAATACACATTTTACACAAAGGCAAAACATTCCTTACTGGCCCAGGGAAATATTAGAGCTTGGTTCAGACTGTCACTTCTGAAAATCACAATGCCAACCTAATCTGGTTGCCTTACTTTTGCTAGGAAAAGTTAACAAGGCAGTGATTCGTGCTTTTTCCATCAGCTTACTTAGTTAAGAGCTGCTGTATACTTTTCCTGTGGTGGCCCACGCTTCTCTGAGCTGTCATCAGCCTGTTCAGATCTTTGTGATGGGAGATAGGAGATGAGTACTAGTTTCACAAGTTCGTAGCTGGCAGGTTTCACAGGTTCAACCTTTTCCTCACAAAGTATCTTCAGTTCTCCCACCTAGCGCTTCCTGCTGAGTGTCCCTCGTTGGGATGGCACAGAAAGTCACAGGAACATCAGTGGCTGTGAAAGTTTGGCTGAGAGTCAAAATAAGGTCATCAATCTTTTCAAGGCATGGTTATTCAGAAAGCAGGCTCTTTTACGAGAGCTGCTGAGAGTCACAATTGCCATTGAGGCAAAAAATTAAATCCATTTGCAAGTCTTTGCACTGCTGCTTACTGTTTCAGTGTTTTGCTCTCCAACCTATTCATTTTGACTAGTTACTTTTTTATTTCTTAGCTGTATTGCACCAGTAATTTTAGTGGTCAGAGGCAGCCAAAAGATTTATTTGACGGTTTTCTGTTCTCTTATTTTAACTTTGGAGACTTCAAGGATGGGAAGATGAAAACTATTAATATTGATGGAAGTATAGGGTTATAAGATCATTCCTTTTAAAGCCCACATGACACTCATAATGCGCTTTATCAGTTACAGTGCTCTCATAAAATATGGTTGGAGAAAGGACAAATTCGTGCTGACATGGATGAGTTCAAAGACTTGCAAGAAGGAAACAAAGTATGACAAAGACCTCTGTGTACAGACGTTTGAGTGGTGGCTCAGCAGTACAACACATTGTAATTTGTGTTGCCAGTTCAAATTTGTCTACAGATATTTTGACAGTTGACTCTATTGGTCTGATGCTGGGTCGTGTCTGCTCAAACTTGCCATGTAAATGCTATGTAATTGGGGTGATTTGGCAGAAACATAATTCTGTGCCTGATCCCAATTTTACATGTGCTGGTGGATGATCTGGTAGTGCGCAAATACATACATAGGTGACCATGAAGCTGCAGTGTAAAGTGAAGAGGTGTGCTGCTATGTAGACACAGGAGGCAGAGAGGTGAGTTAAAGGAAAGAGAAATTTCAGAGTTCTCTAAGTCCTGTTACCTCTGGCATAAAAAAGGAGATTTTTACTACTGTCACATTGATTAAAATGTTCTTGTGTTTTCCAGCATGTGGATATAGCAGCACTGTTGATCAAATACAATACATGCGTAAATGCAACGGACAAGTGGGCATTCACACCATTGCATGAAGCTGCACAAAAAGGAAGGACACAGCTCTGTGCTCTGCTGTTAGCTCATGGAGCCGATCCAACCATGAAGAATCAGGAGGGTCAGACACCATTAGATCTGGCAACAGTAAGTTCACGTTAGCATGCCAGCCACAGGCTGCTCTGGAGGAATTCCTCTGCATATTAAATGGCTTTCAATGGACCCCTTACCTTTTCCTGTGCTGAGGGGGAGGGAGATAAGCATCTCCAGGGAGCCTGGTTGTGACTTTTGCCTGGGTTCAGGCTTTTTCCTGTGTCAGAGATCTTAGTGTGGCTTTTGGTTTAAGATGGGCTTCTGTTTAAGGATTCACTCCTAGGATCAGTCTACTTATTGCTAGAAATAAATCTTCCTGTAATGTCCCCATGATGGTCAGTCTGTGTACTGTTGATGATTATTTCTTTGAACGTAGGAGAAAAATCAGTTAGGTATTTAGAGGATGATTATGCTCAATGCCTGCATATTACCTCAGTTCTTTTTTTTCTTTAACTCCCAAACATCGTTCTAAGACTTGCAAGAGCCTATCAAACTTTTTCTAAAACTGACACCTGGAAAATTTCTTGTTAGTGATGACAGTGAAGGCTAGTTAAAAAAGCCTAATAATGTTATATGAACATGTATGTCTGAGGTTAACCAGCCTTGATGGAATAGGTAATACAACCACATTGAATGCCAATACGACCACATCAAAGTCCAATTACGAGCTAAATTCTTACTTTTCCTGTAGCTCCTGTCTTTTTTTTTCCCCACATTTTATCACTGAAAGATGTGATTGTAGCAAATGCAGTGGTAGTCTTTCCATTGAAACCTTGATCCAGTGCAAAATGCTTCACCACAGAAGTTGAGTCTGACAGAGAAGTTATGAGGTGGCATTGCCTGACCTGGGTTGTGAAGGATTTCAGATAAAGTTGCTGCATTGCTCTTCCTATAAAGCATATATATTTATCCTTTATATTTAACACTTATAAAGTCATTCTGCTAGAAAGGAGATTAGATGTACCTTCTTACATAACTCTAAATATGGGAAGAAGCCCATTCATCTATATCTGAGCACTACAGTCTTGTTCTTGCAACCATAAATTCTTGTGTTACAGCAGTTGGCAGTTTTCTTTTTATTGGAAGAACAGAGTAATCGATTAAAACAAATTCATTGAAAAGTTATTTCTGGGGATTGGTGACTTGTAATAATGGAATCTGATGTTGAATGTTTTTTGGTTTTTTTTTTCAGGCTGATGATATCCGAGCTTTGCTGATAGATGCGATGCCTCCAGAAGCTTTGCCTACATGCTTTAAGCCTCAGGCTACTGTTGTTAGTGCCTCCCTGATCTCACCAGCCTCTACGCCATCCTGCCTCTCTGCTGCTAGCAGTATAGATAACCTCACTGGGCCATTGGCAGAACTAGCCGTAGGAGGAGCGTCAAATGCTGGTGATGGAGCAGCAGGAACTGAAAGGAAGGAAGGAGAAGGTGCATTTGCTGCTGGACAAGTTTACGTTGCTAGAAGTACAGTAGTATCACAATAAGCCTTGCTTTATCTGAAAAATATTTCTAACTAGCCAGAAAATACTGCACAGCTTGAACTGTTATCTTTGTTTTAAAGTGTCTGGTGTTTGCTCTGTTCTTGTGTGTTCTACTAGAAGTGTTTTTGGCTGTTCGTCTGTTTGCTCTCGGTGATTAGGTCTGACTTACAAAGGCAGATCTGATTAGGTGCCCCAGATGTTCATTGTTGATTTAGAGAATTATTTTTGATGAAGGAATTATGATTGTGATGGCTGGAGGATTTCGCTAAGGCTGCTTTAACCCTTTGATTAGTATCTGGATCACATGCTTACGTCAGCATCTAAGTGATTACATAGCAAATATACAATCACCCTTCCTTTCCTTCTCTTTGCAGTATGAGCCTGTATTTACCACAAATTGTTTGTGCTTTTTAATAGTTGATTCTGAGGAGGGAACAGTAATGGTCTTTGCACTGGGCTTTCACATAGTGGAAGCGGATTGTTTATTATAGACAAATTGATTGTAAAAAGAATCAGAGTTTGGAATTTTGAGAGAATCAGTGGTATTGTTTGATTATTTCTTTTTAAGGATTGTTGTGTGGTGTTTTTTGTTGGTTTGTTTTGGTGGGTTTTTTTGATTCGAGTACATAGGATATCATGACTTTTTTCTTCTCTTACAGTTTCTGGTCTTGACATGAACATTACCCAGTTCCTAAAAAGCCTGGGTCTTGAACACCTTCGGGACATCTTTGAGACAGAACAGGTAAGTGGCAAGCTTCATCTCCATTTGTATGTTTAAAAGATAGATTAATAAATTTGACACTTTCATTCTCTAATTGAAAAAGGGAAATTAAAAAAAAAGCTAAATTCACATCTAAAAAAAAAACCCACATATGTCAAAGAAAACTGCAAGTTGCCAGATACTTTATGGTGAAGTTGAGAATATTGTGAAAATCTCATTTGTTGTTTGATTTAGATGTCCAGTGTCTTTCACTTTCTTATACATTCATGATGATTGCCAATTTAGCTTGTATTCTGATAGTTATACTGGACCTTCTGAAATTTGAATATGATGACTGTACCAAAGTTAGATTGGAACATCCCATGCAGTCTTCATGAATGTCCATCAGCAATCTTGACATCCAAACAAGCCCTTTGCTGCCTATAGTGCTGCATGTGACACTGATTAGATCTAGGAAACCCTCTAGTATGACTATAAACTGAAATAAAAATCTAGTTTACCAGGGTGTAGTCACACTAGAGAACGCAGAAACTGTTTCCTAAGAGGTTTGGACTACTATTTTTAGACTTTTTAGAGTGTGTTATAGTTAAATAGATTATTTGTTTGCATGAGCAGTGGAAGTGAAAGGTTACAAGTGCAAGAAACCTGGATTTGATGGTTAGTTTTTCCCAGGACTCTACTGCTGATCTTTAATTGAGGGGTCAGGAAACAATTGTTTGAAATGTAACGTGTTGCTTACAGAAAAAGTTCCAGCTGTTTCAGTGAAATGTTATAGGAAGTCTGTCCCTCAAGTTAAAATGCCATATAATCTTTTTTCCCTTATGATGTATGAAGTATAAGCTCTTTTCTTTTATTTGGAACTGCTTTTATTAAGAAGCAAACCAACCTCAAACCAACATATATTCTACTCACATTTTTTTGTTTGTTTTATTCCACTGTTGCTTCCTTGACTCCTAACCTGTTTTTAAGATCTTCCCCTGCCAATAAGACTTAACAATGCAAATCAGATTTGCTATATTGATCATTTTGAAACTATTTAGCTCCTCTTGTAAGTTTCTATCTAGTGAAAACAAGCTCATCTTCCTTAAGCTTCTTGTTTTAAGCTGCTTTTTCAAAGCAATGCAGTACCTTCATGTGTACTTCTTCGCCTTGACTCTAGCCACCTCCTGATGCTTTATATTATCTCAGCTTCAAGATTTTTTGTTTTTAGTATTCAGCTGCATGTGATGAGTTTCTTCAGTGGCTTTTCCACAGCAGTCCCAGCAGGGTTGTTTTCTGCTCAGTTGGACAGATGTTGAGTGTAGCTACTAATTTTTTCACTTGAATTGCTTTCTTTTGAATTAATGCTGTTCATTTTGTAGTGAAATACTCATTTCTGTTTGTGTAGTGAAAATAATGAATTGTGCAGCAATGTAAAATTTCGAATGCTTCAAGAGTAGTCCCAGATCTGTCCCAGCATTTCCATGCATCTTTCTTCTACATAAGTAAAAATGTTTTTGAGAGCCTCCTGTGAGAGCCACCTCTTGTTAATCGCTGTAAGAGAATTAAAAGTTCTGCACAGCTTCAGGCTGTAGCAAATGGGTATGGCCCTGTGATAGGGAGAGATTTGCCAGAAGGTGGCAGCAACTAGAAATGCAGCAAAACATGGGAGATACATACCTGCTCTTGGTTGCACCACGAATACATTCCATTTTCCGAACTGATGGGTCTTCAGCCTTGGGAATCAGGCCAGGTTTGGCAAGTGATTTTTGTGGTTCTTTTCCTTCCCAGATAACCCTGGATGTGTTGGCAGACATGGGGCATGAAGAGCTTAAAGAAATTGGGATCAATGCGTATGGACACCGCCATAAATTAATAAAAGGTGTGGAGAGACTTCTAGGAGGGCAACAAGGTAAATATGACACTTTTACTGATTAGTCTAAGTGTAGCATACAACAGACTCCCAGAAGTCACCTTCTGTAAATGCAGGCATCGTCATCAGGACTTGAAAGAGTCTGGATGTCAGGAAAACATACTTGCTGGCAGACCTAGTGGCTGGGTGGGTTGTGACAGGTAAAGCATATATTGAGGAAATACAGAACCAAGTGATTGCTCACTTTTCCAGAGAATGGGCACCCCTGAGGCAGCTGTGGAGGCTGTGCCTGTTTCCAGGGACTCTGTTTCACCCTGGTAGAATCTTTTGGATTATATGCCCTACGTACCTACCTCAGGCCAGTTATATCTTGAGGGGTGGACCTGATGGAGTTATTTGTTCCCCTGCACTTCTCAGATGCTTCCCTTTTAAAGTGGAAACAATAAAATGCAATTGTCCCACATGCATTTTCCTTCTCTCTTGTAAAGCCTCTGCTGCTAACGAAAGCACTTTTGTCTCTTCAAGGTTGTGCTTCTGCCTTAGGTTTATTTTATATTTCTTGCTGTGCTAGAGTTATTTAAGCAGAATAATGATGATGCTCGATACAAATAGAGCTGGTATTGTTTTCTCATGTTGATTTTCACTCCTTTAACTCCTTCCTTTTGCAGGCACCAATCCTTATTTGACTTTCCACTGTGTGAGTCAGGGGACCATTCTCCTTGACCTTGCTCCTGACGATAAGGAGTATCAGTCTGTAGAAGAAGAGGTATTGCAAGTACCTTTCTTAATGCTGCAGTGGCAGTATGTTTCTCTTTGCACGTCTTAGCTCTGTTACATGAAATGAATGTTGAAAGTCATAAAATATGCTTTGGTGTGTGAATTGCATAAATCTGACATGAAGTTCAGGGCTCCTCATTTGTCTTTTTGCAGTGATGGCCAATGTTTTGCTGTTTCCTGCCAATTTTATTTTTTCTTTAAATATGTGGTCTGTTTGTTCACTTAGTGTTATCCAAAACACAAGAAGTAAAATTGGAATGTCATCTCATAGCAAGGGTTTCCACAGCTTTCTGTAGATAAGTTGACCTGTGAAAATCAATGGCTGTGAATGAAGACCAAGGGATCAAGGCTGTGGAAGTCTAGGCATTATCTGTTCTCAGGCTGTTTCTGTATGTGAACCAGCTTGTTTTCTGTTGTCTCAGTGGCTTAGTTAATCTGTAACCCAGATAAACAGCTCTTGGATAATTGAGAATTGACTGTAATTTTGCCTCCCACACACACATGCTCTTTTATTTAAATAAACTACAAGCACATACCATTTTGAAAGAAAAATCTTAACAGAAAAGAGGCTTTTTGAAGAGTTGTGTTTGGAAGAAACTCCATTTTATTGTGGATTTGCTATTTGTGTAGTGTTCCTACACTGTAGTACAGAACCATTTGGAGTCCTTTTGAAAGTCTAGATATTCAGGACTGCTGCCAACTTTGCCTGGAATATTTTTGATTAGTAACTCTATAAACTGGAGATTTTGCAGATACTGTTTATAAACTTTTGTGACAGAAAAAGTTACTTGTCTGCCATAGTAAATTGGGATATTTATTTGAGGTGATACTAAATGTTGCTGTAGCCATAAGTACCTCTGGAAAAGACACAGTGAAACCATTGAAATTCTCAGGGGCTGCTAATGACAGGAAAATTTACAGTGCGAGCATTTTCCTAACACTTAGAAATGCAAACTGTGTTCATTAGAAGAAACACATTTGTTGTTACTTCAAAATGATCTTTTGTATGTTCATTTTCAAATATTTTTGGTTTTCTTCTAATCTAAAGTGGATGTTCTAGTAGCACATAATTTTGATAGTGCCATTATTCTGCTTTTTCCTACGTAGACTTTTATTAGGAGATTGGATAACTGCATCATCCAACTTTTCTGACATGGACCAGCATAGCATATTGGATGCCTGAGAGAAAAGGGTGTACCTCAGTTTAAAACTGAGAATGAAAATTGAAGTGTCAGAAAAAACAATCAAGGTTGTCTGTTGTTGCCAATGATATACTGAGATACTGTGTGAATACTTTGCCTTGCTAGTGAGCTTTGCGTGCTGAACATTGTGTTTGTTTATGTAGATGCAAAGTACAATCCGGGAGCATCGGGATGGTGGAAATGCTGGTGGGATATTCAACAGGTACAATGTTATCAGGGTAAGTTTCAAAACCTAATTCTATGTGGTAAAATAAGTTGTTACTTATGCATGCAAGCAGAGTTGGTTTAAAAGATCAGCCCTTTAAATCCAAATTTATTGAAATAATATTCATGAGCAGAGTTAAAGCAAGTGCTAAATGCTAATATTAGACTGATCGTATGCTCTGCAGATGGAACGAAGAAATAATCATTTGTGTTCTTAAAGGAGTGTGAAAAACTGATAATGAAGACAGAGGTGAAGAGCCTGACTTACATTTCACAACCTGACTTAATTTCAGAGGTCCATAACTTATGTGTTTGACTTAACAGCATAGGTTTTGGTTTTTTCTGAGCATAGTCTTTCCTTGCCTTTTTAATGAGATTTTTAGGGAGGAGGAAAGGATGAATGTGAGGGGTTTTTTATTCAAGGTTTCTATCTTCCTATGCTACTTTGGATCTTGACACCTTCTTCTTTGCCCCTCCCAACTAGAAAAATACCTTCTACAAGCCCTGGCATATCAGGAAGTGGAGCGTTGTCTTTCTGAGGAAAAGTATACTTTCTGGTTCCTTTTTTCAAGGAGGAGGAAATAGAAACAGAACTTAGTTCTTGAGTTCCAGCAAACCTCTGCTACTACATATCTGAGAAGTGAGCCTGTGCAGAGCCTTTGCAACTTGGCCCAGTAGATCATACATCCTTAAGTAAAATCTGCTTTGATCCTACTCCCAACTGAAGATGAAGTCCTTTACAGAAACCACAGTGGTGTTAAAGTATGTGGCTGGAATGATACCTCAAGATAGATTAAACAGCACATCTTCTAATTTCTTTCCTCATAAATTGTTTCTTTTTGTAAAAATTTAACCTAGACCAGACAGCAACCTTCAAAGAGCTAGCTCAGATTGTTCAACAGAGCTCAAAGCAGAGATGGAAAGAGTTTCAGACAGTTTGTAGTTCCTAGAGGTACTACAAGCTCTGAGAGAAGAAGCCTGAAAGTCCTCCTTAAACCTGAGAATGTAGGCTGCAGTTTCATAGTAGTTCTAACCATCTGTAAGCACGTGCTACTGACTTGTTTGAAAGACTTTAGCCTTGCATGCAGAACGGCCATTAGGTTCCTTCATACCGTTCATGTGTCTTACTCAGTTTCCCTGTCAAACTTCTGCGAACTGTGAAATTATATTATATTTCAATTCCAATTCAAATATGGTTGGGCCTGTTGTACTGCTGCAGATTCAAAAGGTTGTGAACAAGAAGTTGCGAGAGAGATTCTGTCACAGGCAGAAGGAGGTCTCAGAGGAGAATCATAATCATCACAATGAACGCATGTTGTTTCATGGTAAGGAAGTGATCTCTATGTTCGGGCAGTTAACAAAGGGGGAAAAAGCTGACAAGGACCCACAGGCAACGTTAATATTGCTGTGTCATATTTCTGCTCTAGAAATGCAGGGGTGTTGGGGGGATGGAGTTAGTCTGTGTGGTCACTGCTATGTGAAAAGCTAGACTAGATTAAAAAAAAAAGGGGGGGGGGAGGGTGATGGAAAGAGCTTTTGCTAAGCCTTTTCTCCGTCATTTGCACTAAGGCTACTGTGGGAAAGACAGGGTATCCTCTAAAAGAGGGGAGCAGCACACAGTAAAAGCATTTCACCTTGGCAGTTCAGGCAATCATCAGAGAAAGGAACCAAACTCACCATGAGCTTCAGCACGATGTTCTCTAGAAGCATCCAAGGATGCCTTACAAATGACAGTTGCCTGAGGGTCCTTCTGCCCTAGATCCTTCTGTGGTTCTGTGTAGGAAATTGGGTTTGGGTGTGATTGTCCTGATATTTTGCCCCTCTTAACCACTACTGACTGCTGGAGAAGGTGTGCATTGACAAGATAAGTTGCACTGAAATGTGAGTGGGGGGAAAGCCATTTAATGAGATCTGTGAAATGAGTAAGAAATATGAGTCACATGTGGGATCTTGGTATATAACGATAAATCCCACACATCACTGCATCCTGCTGGGTATCACCCCCTTCTAGCTTACTGAGCACTGTTTCTGGTATTAATGGTCTATTTGAGGCAGACAAGCTCCTCTTGACATAGTCCTGTATTACTATTATTATTATAAAGCTTAACAAGTATGTATGATAACACATTGTTTTGTGTCATTCTGTTCTAGGGTCTCCTTTTATTAATGCTATCATTCACAAAGGATTTGATGAAAGGCATGCATACATTGGAGGAATGTTTGGAGCTGGAATTTACTTTGCTGAGAACTCCTCAAAAAGCAACCAATATGTGTATGGGATAGGGGGAGGAACGGGCTGTCCCACACACAAAGACAGGTCCTGTTATATCTGCCACAGGTATGAGTCCAGCAGGGTTCCCTGTATGTAGTTCTGGCTGTCCTGGTTTTTATGATCCTGGCACAGGATGAATTGCAGGGAAAGAATAGCCACCTGAGCTTGGTCATGGCAGTAAAAATGCAGTTTTCCATTTGTCCAGGCTGAACAAAAAAGAATACAAATGCAGGAAGTCTCACGGAAAGGTCAAAAATTACATCTAAGCATAGAGTGAGTATAAATCAAAGTGAATTGTGGCTCAGGAAAGAGGCTTGGAACAGCAAGTTAGAAAATGAAGAGTCAGGGGAAAATAGCAATTAAACTCCAGGCACTCTCAGAACAAAACTGCAGCACAAAGTAGTGGTCAGCAGTACAATGTTGTACTACGGTTCAGATAATTTTGGAGGTAGTAAGCAGGACTTAATCACAGCTTTGTTTTGTACTGGAGTAGATCAGTGTGCTTTTCGCACTTTGACACCTGTCTGTACCCTACTGCTAGGAACACAGAGGGAGTTTCAGTTCCTTTCAACGGCTTTCTATAAAATGAACTAGAACAGGCCTCCATGTGAGGGCTAAACAAAGTGTATGTTTTCCCTTCTGCATGTCAAGAAAGATGTTTTTTTTAATATTTTTTTTTTTTCTGTGGTAGTTTTATACAGACTTAGAACTGCTTTCTAAAAGTGTTTCTCCAAAAAGCCTTGAGAAATTGATTTTAACAAAATCAAAAAAATCAAAATCAAAACTCTGAAGTCATTTTGGAAGCTTTACACCTCCAAGTAAGGTATTTTAAAATTATGTTTTCTTTTTTCCTTTTAGACAAATGCTCTTCTGTAGAGTGACCCTTGGAAAATCCTTTCTTCAGTTCAGCACAATGAAAATGGCTCATGCTCCTCCAGGACACCATTCTGTTATTGGCAGGCCAAGCGTGAATGGACTTGCATATGCTGAATATGTTATCTATAGAGGAGAACAGGTATGTAGGGTTAGCAAGGACCAGATTTATTGGAAGGCCACAGCCTGGAGCTGGGAAGGGGATGTGACTGACTTCCATGTCAAATATGCTGTGATAGCCTGGTTGATTAGATTTTATTTTTATTTTTTTTTAGCCCCCCAATTAAAAGTGGAAATAAAGTGAACTCTGTCCAGCCAGCAAATGCTACTCCTATTCACTGAGCTGCTCTGATTTACATCATGCAGAATTGCCTAATGCCTCCTGTGGAACACAGCTAGAGTTTATTAGGAGTTGTAATTTCTCTCAGTATTCACTGTTTCTCCCATTGCATTTTACAAGAATTGCTGCATTAACAAGAACACGTGTATTTCTGGGGGTTCTGTACATATTGAGGATTCTGGGCTTTTTACTTGTAGATTCTCAGCAGTGACAGTGCCACTGTGTGCCAGACATTCTACCCTTAAAGGGCAGCTGAAGTAGCACAATCTTCAGGAGCTGATTTTTAATCTGAATAAGTCAGCTAGGCCCCTGCTCTAAAAAAGTGGCTTGCTTACTACTCTGGATGGCTCCAAGATTGTCATAAGGTGACTTAGGGAAGTCACCTAGGCCAGCCTCTTGCTCACACTGAAATTTGGACCAGATTGCTGAGGGCTTTCTTTGACTAGGTAGCTTTTGAAGGCCTCAGAGAATGGTGTTTGACAGCCTCTTTCAGCAGCTTGTTCCTTTCTTTAATTATCTTCAGAGTAAAAAAATAGATTATTTGTATCCAATAGGAACCTCCCCTGTTTTAATCTCATTCTCCTGCTGTGCAGCTCAGAAAAGAGCTCTCTTCTCAGAAGCCTTCCTTACTTGATGGAAGGTTGCTGTGAGGTCACACAAAGCCTTCCCTTTTCTGAACCGAACAAGCTCATTTCCCTCACCCTTTCCTTGTTTATCCTGTGCACTCTCCCCTTGACTATTTTCTTGGTCCTTTGCTGAACTTGGCTCCAGCTGTTGGCATCTTTTTTGTATTGGAGGCCCCAAAAGTTGTATACAGTGAATTGTCTAGGTTCCTCTGAGTAGGGTCCTGCCTTCCAGCAGCTTGAGCTTTGTTCTGGGACTGAACCTCCTGCCAGCTGTTTTACAAAAACAGTGAACAGACAACTATGTCACATTCTTTGGGTGTGCCGAGTATTTTACTGACAGTAAAGGCATTTGCAGGTCATATGGCAAGTCAGTGAGTGTTTTAGGGTCTGACTGTATCAGTCACCTGAGATTTTTGAATAACTTTAAGCCCGTAGCTGATCTGTAGGATTAGCTAACCAGGAGAGTAACTCTGATTTTTAATTCCTGTTGCGCACAATCTCTGGCAATATTTACATGGAAGAAACATCTTTCTACTAGTGTATTATCAAAGGTACTGACTAAATGGAACATTTCCCACTGGGTGCTGGCTAGGTCTGAAATTTTATTTTTTTTTCGTTTGTACTCTGTGAACAGACACCTGATTCTTGCACTGTCCTTCCTGGTCACTGTTTAGTGAAATCCAAAATGGGGACTTGCTGAGCGTACCTTGTATAAAGCAATGTTGTTTTTTTTTCTTGACTTACTTTCAGGCATACCCGGAATATCTTATTACATACCAGATTGTGAAACCAGTAGCTCCCTCACAGACAGCAACAGCAGCAGAGCAAAAGACCTAGTAGCTACAGTGCGATGAAGAAGGATGTGACTTCAATCTTGGACTGGATGGATACGTGTTTCAGAAAATCACTATCATATAAAATTCTTAACAACCTGGAAATAAGCTGTATGTCTTTTATAAAGCATTGCTGTCTTGGATACGATAAGAGTAACTCTTGCTCAGTACTCAACCGCTACTGTTCCTTTTGAGGAAAGTTTACAAGGGACTGCCTTCTAATAACATATCTCAGGCTCCTAGTCTCTGCAGTTACCATGTGTAAAATGTTGTTTTGATCTAGACTTTGGAAACATTATTGTGCAAACAGAAATCTTTTATCAGTGCCATCTCATATGTTAAAATTGCAGACACTACTATCCTAGTTATTTTATTTGCAGATAAATTGCTTTAAGCCCATAATTTTCTTTTCAGCCTACACCATTCATTTTATGTTTTCAAGAGATCCTAGTCAACTATTTATTTTCCTTTTGTATTTTGAGTTGAGCCAGAACCTTCTTAAAGATATTTTGCACAAAGTCAAGTTGACTAAAATCATTAACAATGCAATATAAATTTAATCTGAGAAGGGGCTAGGTCCAGTTCTTCAATATAGGGTTTTTTTGCACACCTCTGAGTAAATGATAGTATGAGTGAGTGTAACTTCAGAGTGGAAACAAATCACGTCAGTTCACTGCTTTGTATGTGTGAGTTTTCTAGATGAAGCCTTATGAAGCGTTAGCAAGGGTAACACCAGCTCTTGTGCTTGGAAGAGCTTCATGAAGCAGGTCAATGCCCTCTGCTGGCATCTCCAAAAGAACGTTTTATAAGGCTTCTATTAAGTATATGCAGTTTGTGAAAAGTCCTCCAGTTACAAGGCCGTATGGTTTTGCTGGGAGATAGCAGGTGAAAAGTCAGAAGACTGCATACATGAGGGCATATCTGGTTCATGTCCCTCTCTGTAATATCAGAGCCAGTAAATGGGTTTCAGACTGGTAAGGGACAGTGTATTATAGCAGCTTCATGTTGCATCTTTGTATGACATCACAGTTGAAGAACTTAAGGGATTTACAAAAACAATTTTTTTAAATATCATTTTTACATTTTGATGAGAATGAACTTTTAAAACATTGGTTGGCAAGTGGATTTGTTTGCAGGTATACCAGAGAACAAAGCTGGGATTTATTCACTCTAATCCCCTTCCCCACAAGTTCCCAGGCTTATTTCACTGAGTGGTAGAAAGTTATTTTTAAGCATTGCATAGCACAGCATCAAACAATTTCAAAAGACCCCGTAATGGAGGATGTGCATTTAACAAAAGTCGAAACCGATTTCTTTTTGTGTTGTTTTTACAGCTTTAGGGAAGGTTGTGTTTTACAGCTTTAGGGAAGGAAGTGTTGTGGTTTTGTTTTTTTTTCTTAACAACCAATACCAGATGTGCTTCAGTGTTTGAGCATGTAACTGGAGGAAAAAACCTGTTCTTTTGAACGTGACACACTGTACATTTCTCTGTCAACCAGCACTATTTAGTATCTGATGAATCCAGTTCATGCATTCAGGTTTTATCTCCCTTAAAGCAAGGAAACAACAGAATGGTGTGATTTTAGTTTATAAAAATGTGTTCCCCACAAGTGGGATTTTGCTGACGTGTTTGATGGAACTTAAACCTGAAGAGCTTTTCACTTTCAGCTTTAAGACACAAAATTTTCATTTTTAACATTGACATTAATGTTGAAGCAAGTTATCCTCACAGAGGAATTTCACCCACTGTAAAAATCAGTCATTTGGTGCAATCTGGCTACCTGCACATCATCTGTTTGTACTATCTCTAAAGAGAACCTTAGAAACAGCAATACTCCAGCAGATCTTGAACTTTGGGTTTTATTTTTCTCAAGCTGGCAGTGGACATGCAGTTCTCACTTCATTTTGTGACCCAATTAAATATGTAGCTTTGAAGTCCAAGCCAGGTCTTAGCCTAGTTGTCCTTTTAATCAAATTTCATTGATAAAATTGGGTGCTTGTATCTTGGCTACTTGTTTAATAGTGTTAGGATTGCAAAGATCACCTCTAGGCTCTGAAGCTTTGTATTCATTATTTAAATTTGGGGTTTTTTTTTATCTTAGTTAATAATGGTGTGGGGGAATGTGACTATCTACACTAGTGTTTTGGATAGTGGTGAGAGTGAGTGTTGCTCACCGTCCCCACTTAGACATAGTTTTAAATGGTAAAACAGTTGTGCTGCTTAGGTGAGCAAAATGGTTAATGTGGGTGTGGAAGTTGAAGAGCTTTACATCTTTCAAAAAACAAGAACAAACCTAAAAACTAAAACCCCACCAAGCCCACACCAGATTCTGTTCTTGCTTGTTGTTTCCAGTGTGCTGATTGAACTAATGGCTAGTCTGGATTTCTTCTGCAGCCTTGGAACTTCTAAAGACTAAAAATACTGTCCAGTATCTTTGAGCTGCCAGTGTTAACGTATCTGATGTTCTGTGCGGAGTAAAGGTACTGTGTGAGGAAATAATTTTGCAGTGGTTTTTGTCTCGTAATGACATGATCTCCTATCCATTTGTGGCTGGACACGGAGGAGTACCCAGGCCTGATGATGTGTCTGTGTGTTGTAGAAACCTGGTGCAGGAGTAGCGCCCACCTCTCCTGGCATACATTGTTGTAGCTCCTCTTACACTTTAAAGCAAACTGAGGATCTGCGGTACAGATGGTGGTAAAAAAGTGGTACAGATGCTATTGCTTTAGCTGAGGGAGTTAACTTCATGCTTCCTAATTCTATAGAATGAGACCTTAACTAGGCAGCTGCTGCCCCCTGAGAAAGGAAGTTTTTCAACTTCCTCAAAAGGGCATGCTCCACTGATAATGGGATGCATCCCATTATCAGGGGAAGGCAAGGAGGCAAGTTAAGAACTGAGGATGCAAGAACATGCTGGGCTAAACTGCCTCATAGGCTTGGGAGCCTGGGCACCTCTCACGGATTCCAGAAATAGCTATTCCCACTGGGACAGAAGTCAGAAAGGCCAAGGCGCAGCTAGAACTCAAATTGGTGAGGGATGTAAAGAAAAACAATGCTTCTACAGGTACATTAACCAGAAAAGGAAGGTTAAAGAAAATGTACCTCCCCACACCGATGACTAACAGCGGGGAACTTGTACCAACAGACGAGGCGAAGACAGAAGTTCTCAACAATTTTTTTGCCTCAGTCTTCACTGGCAACCCCTTTCCTCCTAGCTCTCCTGTTGATGGCCCACAAGTTGGAGACCAA
This sequence comes from Pedionomus torquatus, assembly GCA_013398155.1. Lineage (NCBI taxonomy): Eukaryota > Metazoa > Chordata > Aves > Charadriiformes > Pedionomidae > Pedionomus > Pedionomus torquatus. Next base: position 137,199 of record VZRU01015096.1, read on the forward strand.
CGTGACAAAGTCCCTCCCACTGTAAGTGAAGACAAGGTACGTGATCAACCGAGGAACATAAAGATATATAAGTCCATGGCACCTGATGAAATGCATCCCAGAGTCCTGAAGGAACCAGCTGATGTAATTGCCAAGCCACTTTCCATGATATTTGAAAAATTGTGGCAGTCAGGTGAAGTCCCTGTGGACTGGAAGAAAGGAAACATCACACCCATTTTTAAAAAGGGTAGAAAGGAGGACCCTGGGAACTACCAACCTGTCAGCTTCACCTCCATGCCTGGGAAGATCAATGAACAGATCCTTCTGGATGCCATGCTTAGGCACATGGAGGACACAGAGATGTTTCAGGACAGCCAGCATGGCTTTACTAGGCGCAGGGCAGGTCCTGCCTGACTAACCTAGTGGCCTTCTATGATAGAGTGACTATGTCGGTAGATAAGGGACGACCTGTGGATGTGATCTATCTGGATTTCTGTAAGGCCTCTGACACGGTCCCCCACAACATCCTGCTTGACAAAGTGGAGGGATACAGATTTGATGGGTGGACTGTTCTGTGGATAAAGAACTGGCTGGATGGTCGCATCCAGAAGGTGGTGCTCAATGGCCTGA
>VZRU01015096.1:156865-248561 GCA_013398155.1 Pedionomus torquatus
GAGGGGGAGGGGGGAGGGCGGTGACAGGGGGAGGATAGGCTCATCTGCCAGCATCAGTGATGCCATCAGGAAGCTTTGTTTGAAGAAGGGAAACTGAGACAATTTACCCAGAAGCAAGGACCTCAACGGAGTGAGCACCACATGAAGGAAACCTCATTGACCAGGATTAACACCTGGGATCTCCCACCCAGGTCAAAGCCAGAGGTGCAGTTGCAAACCATAGCAGTCCCTGCACCCCTTTTGCACCATTTGCTGGTTTCAGTGCCACCTAAAACTCTTCCTGGGCTTAATTATGTGGTATAAGACATGAGAGGAAAGGAAAATTTCCAACAGAAGGGTTTTTCAGAGCTGTTCATTGCATTTGTTTGGCCTTGTAAAAGCTTGCTTCATCTGCAAAGAAAAATTCTTTAAATGTGGCCATGCAACTGCTTTGCAGAAAAGTGTTAAGAGTTGCAGTGGTATCTCTCCTGCAGGCCTCCTGAGCCAAGGGAAAGCTTGTGTGACTTTTCCTCCCTATACCTGGAGAGCAAAATGGCATGGATGTTCTTTTGCTTTCTTACATGAGGGCTGACCTCCCTCTTTCTGCATGCTTGGGAAAAACTGCAAAGGTCTCAGGTCAAAGCTGAGCTTTCTAATGCTCATCAAATCCGTTGGGGTAATTTTCGTTTCACCCTTCCCTCTCTGTGTTACGTATGTCCCTGTCAGCTTTGCTGCTGGACAGCTGAGGAAACTCACCCCGCATCACAGAGATGTCCCATTGTGCTCTGGGCAATCTTGCAGGGGAGTTGGACTGGATGATGTCTAGAGGTCCCTTCCAACTCTGACAATTCCGTGATCTCGTCCTACTCTGTCTTGTCCACCAGGAAAGGGTGACAAGTAAAGAATCCATTGCTTATACATGCTTTCTTTTTTTTCAGAACTTCCTTGATTTAGCCTGTTGGAAAAAAATAGTTATGCTGAAGCACAAGGGACCGTAAAGAGCCTGGAAACACCAATACCGTCAGGGCAGAGCATCCTTCATCCCCAGAGATATGCGTATGCCCATGGTGTCAGGGAAAAAGGACTGGAATGAAGCAGTGGTTTTAATTGCACACATGATTTTTTTGCCACAGTCTTACCGATTCAGTGCTCAGTTCTCAGTGTTTGAGGGCACACACATGCCTAAGCGTTGCCAGTGCCTGTCGCATGGGGAGCAAAACGTGCATGGATTTGGTTTGTATTAGCCCATTTCCTTTTCCCTGACACAAGAGAAATTTGTCTTGCATTAGTGTTGTTTCCTACCCTCTTGGAAAGGAAGAAGTGGGTGGCGGCCACATCCCCTTCTCTGAAGGCTGTCCCCGGTGAAGGGGACCCTGGGGCCAGAGGGGAGGGAGCAGAGGGGCCCCATTTCACCATGGAATCCTCTCAAAGTATGTCAGACTCAGCTTTTAACCTGCTGTCACACAGCCAAGGGTCAGCCCTGCCTGCAACACACCCTCTTCATCCTCATCTAACCATCACAGCAGCACAGTGAGCTCCTTGCTGCCCAGCAGCAAGGATCTGCAGATCTGCCTTCCCACAGCACCCCTTCCTCAGTTTGAAATCCCTGGCAGCAAAAGTGTCCTCTTTGTCCCCCTTTTCCCCAGAAGCTATGCTGTTCTGCATCATCCATCACTCGGTGGGAAGTTTCCTGGCATGACTGTAGGTGCCATCAGGGAGGTTGGGTAGCTCCTGTGGCCACTGGCTGAGAGGCACAAAGTCTCAGCAGGGAGGGCTGCCCAGGCTCATGAATGACCACTGGTTGCTCAATGTAATGAGCAAATACCATTAACAAGCAGCTGTAATCTCCTGGCTCTATGCCCTCCCCCTTTCCATGCTCAGAGGCAATGTCAGGGTGTCAGGGCAGGCATCTCACTCCTCGACTCCCTGTGTGCTTGCAACCCGGCATCAGCAGAGATGTTCTCTGGAGCTGCACCAGCACATGTGGCTCACTTCCCTTGGCCCTACAGCCTCCAGGAATGGCAACTGCTTGGCTTCTCAAATCTCCCCTAGCATGTGATATTGTAGTGATGCCTGTGCTTAAGCTCAGACACCCACCCAGATAATTTAAGCACTTAGGTGTGGGATGGGGGGCCACAACCCTTCAACCAAACAGATATTCAGCCTTGGTGTCATATTTGGATCCTTGGATTCTACTTCTGAGGGCCAGTGCTCTTTGGCATTAAGGGCTGACCCTCTAGCATTATCATTTTGTTGGTGGAAGAGATGTTAGGATTAGGGGCAGAGGAAAGAAAGGCTTGGAAACACGCTCCATTTCCTAGAGGCAGCTGCTTTTTCCTCCTCCCAAATTGCCCAGTCAACCACAAGATGAGTCACTGGTCTCCCGCATTTCCACCTGACCCACTTTTGGCTTGTCGGGTCTGACTGCAGAGCTTTTGTTTCTAGGATGCACATACGCACAGCTGCGAAGCCACGATGCTTTGTGCTTCTCCTGTGTGAAATAACCTGGAAGCAGGGAAGCTTTTCAGCCCTGGGATTCCCTTGAAGGTATAAAATGATGACCATCCCAGGCCACCATCATCCAGACTCCAGTGGGAAGGTCCTGGGGGCCTTGCCTGAGCTGTCTGCAGTTGCTGAAAGGAGGTTTGAACCCCAGCAGCTCCAAAATGAGCCTGGGGGTCCAGGGCTGTGAAGCCGTTATCCCACAGTTAGGTTTCCCCCTGGGGAAGCTGAAAGGAATAAACAGCAGATGGGACAGCTCGATCTGCTGCCTGCTAATGGGTTTCAGCAGGCTGGTCCTAATTTGCATCACTCCTGTCTATGGAAAGGTACTGTCATGAGTCGGGACGCTCATGCAGCCCAAAGAAAAAGCATCACTCAGAGGTGCTCCAGTGACTGTGCCTACCAGGTGCCGGCTCACCTCCTCAGTGCTGCATCTGGCATGGATCTCCCCTTTTCCAAAACCAGGAGCAGCATTGTTTTGAACCACAGCTGAAATGTTTAGCTGAGGAGCACAGATTAGTAGCAGAAAGCAGAAATGGCATCCCAGGCACAGGAACAGCCCTGGGCAGCAGTATAAATAGACATGCGCTTACTCTGCTTTGTGCATGGTGGTGTCATGATTTTTTTGCCACCGCCCAAGGGAAATTCCCAGTGGTGAAATGTCCATCCCAATCGTATTTTCCATGTCCAGCTTACTGTGCTTCCTATTTGCTCGGCCATCACATCTTGAAGGATGTTGCAGCGAACTTGCAACCAGATCATGCCTTGCTTTCCCCTCCCTTCCTGGTCGGTAACAGAGGGCTTGTTCCTCTGTCCCCAGCTGTAGTTGTGTGCCTGTCTCTCTCTCTGGGTCCTGGTGCAGTACCTCTGAGCCTACCTGAAAGAGTGGCCCCCAGGGCATGGCAATACCTCTCAGGAGGAATTTGATGAAGAGGGACAGCCAAAGGGAAGGTTGTGCTTATTTGGTTGCTAAAGGTATGCAGACTATTTAGGGCTGTGAAAGCCCAGTTTTGCTCAGTATCTGTCCCACACAGGGAAACATCCAGGTTATCCCAGACCTAACTGCGTCTCCACTCATGCTGAATGGAGGATATTTAGCATTAGCCTTAAAAACTTCCCCTTGCCAGCTGCCCACAGCTGTACAAGGTCCATGTCTATGCACTGCCCATCGTGTACCCCAAAGATGTTCACAGCCTCCTGCACAGTAGGGGTTGCAGCTGTAAAGTGATACCTGATGGCAAGCCTTGCAAGCAAACAAATAATGTGGTTCCTGCCCACAGGCTGTAAAACATGGGAAAAGGAGGCCACACATCTCAGCGAGCCGCTTCCCAGGCATCTGACCACAGTGAGGTCTGGGGGCCGGGTGCTGATGAAATGGCCTGTTTATGTTTTCAGTGCACATGGCCCTAATTACTGGTGTCTGTGCACTAATCCATGCTCTGTGGACAAGCCAGGAGGCAAGGTTGGGCACACCTGCCCAGCATGTGGGACCCAGCCCGGAGTGCTTGTAGGGTACAACAGGATGGTGAGATGCCCATCCTCCGTCGTGCGAGGCATTCAGCCTCTGCCATGCCCTATTGTGTCCATCACCCCACACACCAGGGCCATGTTGCCCAGCAGGAACCCACCCAGAGCCAGTTTGAGGGTCATGCCAAGCCCCATCTGGATTTTGGGCAGATATGATGTGTAAGGGGTTGTCTGAGCTGGAAACATGCTGACCAAGGGAGGGCTGTGGCTAAGCCCTCCCAGCTGCAACCCTGCCAGGGTCAGCCGCACCCTGGCTCCCATCCGAAGAGGTGGCTGCCTTGGCCAAGGTCCACTCCTCCACAAATGCTTACAATATTTGGCACTTGCTAGGTCCCTGACTCTTTGTGCCAAGATTTTGGGCGGTGTGACAGCTATTCGTTACTCCCTGGAAAAGTAGGAGACTGAATTTGTTTGGAAATCGGGGGTTGTTTATTTGAGTCTTCCCATGATCTCCTCTGACAAATGAGAAGCTTTTTAATGAGGCTTTTCTTCCTTTTTTAATGGGAACTACAACTTCTGACATGACTTTTCTCAGGTGAGCCCACAACTGTAGTACCTAAGATGAACTGCAGCTACTTGTAGCCTCGTAAAACAAAAAGTGTTAGGTCCTTTTCATGCCCTTTCCTCTGCCCCAAGAGCAGCCTGTGGTGGAGTTTGGTCACATCCATCCTATTGAGTTGTTTGGGTTTTTTTTCCTCCAGAGCAGGGCACCCGAACTGCCAGTCAGGTTTCTTTCCCACCCACAGTCTAACACTGTGCCCCATTGCTGAAGTCCCCACCTGGGAAACAAGCCTGCAGAGTACTCCTTTCCAGGCAACTTGCAAAGACAAAACCTGCTCCTCGTTTCAGCCCCTGAAAGTATCTAACGCAGTATTTGTAGGAGGGTGCGGATGTGCCTAGGTTGGCTGACACGCAAGCTACTGCACTCAGCTCGATCTGGGAGCATTAATGAAACTGGGCTGGATTTACACCACCACAACAGAACAAAATTCAGGCTTTGATTAAAAAAGAAACTCAAGGAAATCCCATGTAAATGTAATAGGTATCAAAGGAAGATTATGGTTTTTCACTGGTGAGGAGTAAAAATTTGTATGGAAAGTCAATTAAGTGAGCAAGTAGTATACTTTTCCCCAGTCTTCAGTTTGGGAATTGCATCAATTCCCTAAATCTCCCTTTGGAGATGACTTTTAGCTCTGCTGTTAAATATCACTGCTGGAACTGCAATGAGAGGAAATCAGTGGTATTCAGTGATATACGGACCTGCCAGGAGAGAATGGGGTTCATCTGAAAATGTGGTCATAATTCTTCTCTTTGCATTATTTCCCTGCTTCCTGCACTTCTCTGCCTCTCCCTTTGTACATTAGTGTTCCAGGCTGAAACCCTCAGCTCCACGTGTCCTTGATTGCAATGGGAGTGGGGTGCCTCCACAGAGACAAACCAAAGGGACACCCAAGAGGGACCGAGCCAAAACTGGGGTGAAGTCACTATCTCCTGGAGCTTTCCTCAGTCCATAGGGCACAGCTGTTAAATACCCAGCACTTCCTTGGCACAGCCCTGGAGCCCACCCTGCCTGCCACTCACTCTGCTCACCCCATCCTTGGGACAATGCCCACAACACCCAGCAATTACTCATTTTTGGTGAGCAGTTTAGCAGCCCCAAGATGCTCGTAGTGCAGCGAACATCCTGTGAGTACCAGAAGCGAGGGGAGGACCACAGGATGTGAAGTGCAAAGCTTATCAGAAATACCCCCACAGGAAACGCAGTGATGAATATAGAAACCTGATCAAACCACAGCCGGAAACAGGCTGCTGAAGGCTCCAAGAGATGCTGGACTCTCTTGTGACCTGCCAAATTGCTATCTGCTTCCTTCCAGCAAAATTAAAAGATGGGCAATGTTATCTGAGGAGGCAAGTTGAATGCACATGGTGAGAAAGTGTCCAGCCCAGCAGAGCCACACCTGTGTGTGCCCGCTTCTGTACGAGCCTGCTGAATTTCAGCCCTCTCTCACACATGCACCGACTCCAGCCAGTGCTTCTTCATTGGGTGCTGGGTCAGATCCCTAAAGCAGGAGGCTGTCAGCGCCATCCAGCACCTCCACAGCTGCTGCCAGCCCCAAGGTACTGCACCCCACTCCCACCCATCGCCCACAGCCTGTGCAGCCGCCTGGGCTCCTCCACGTGCCTGGGGCAGGACCCACTCACGTTTTGGCAGAGGTGCTTTGGAGCCGGTTCTGCCCCATGGTGGGTGTCAGCTGGTGACACCAGGAGACCTGCCGAGGCCATTGCCACCTCTACAGACTCCTACAAGTGCATTGCTTAAGGATGAAACACAGAGAGTGGGACTGCCTGCAGAAATAACAGCCTCAGCAAGAAGGCACTCAGCTCAAAGGCTGGAGAGCCCCTCTGCTGTGCCCATGCTCTCTGAGTCTCTGCCTGACTCCCCTAGTGAGATCTCCAGCGCAGCATCTTCAGTCCCACAGGTGGCCACTGAGTAAGCCCACCTCATTGACCCTGGGAGCCCAGGACTAGAAAGCAAAGGGGGAAGAGACACTCTAGCAGTCTAGGCTCACAGGTGTCCATAATATGTCACCTACAATGTTCCCCCTCCCTGGGGATAGTCTGCTGGTGTTGAAATTCATTTGCATTAGCTATTTTAGGTGCTGGCCTCTTTCTCCAAAAAGCCCTGGAGCTGGAAAGCTTCTTGGGTTACCTCACTCGCTGCTCCTCTCTAGCTCATGCCAGTTCCTAATACCTTCTACCTCTCCAGTAAAACAAACAGGTTTTGCCTGCAGATCCCAACTTATCCATTGCATGCTACAACCAGGTAGGAGTTAATCTTGGACATGGTATTGCCTCTGCTTCAGCCACGGAGGAGCATGTAGTGAGCTCCCACACTTATTCACTCAGGCCTAGTAATTAATCAACTACCAAGGGCAATGGTTAAATGGCCCTCAGTACCATATATAGGCACATAATGGCACAATTAAATCTCCTGAATAGATGTCCAATGACTTCCTCAAGGTAGCTGCTAAGCTTGGGCAGTTCAGAGAGTTTTTAATGCCAGATGTTAATGCACAATTCTCGAATGTAAGCCTGGGTTAATTAAAACATTCTGTATCAATCAAGCGTGAACACAGCCTAGTTGGCACTTCCAGTTTTTCGTTAACATATGACCCCCCACTAGGCCCAGAATTAATCAATACAACCAATTATTCTGCCCCCACCAACAGCTCTTATGCTCACCGCCCCCTCTCACGATTGCGCACAGACCTTTACACAGGCTGCTTAGCTGGTGGCTGCTGCTTTTCTACCGAAGAAAAGCAGGCTTTGTGCGGGGGTGACAGAGACACCATGGGGCTTGCTCTTAGCTCAGCCAGCACCATGTAAGAAGGACCTATGTCTGCAGATGGGCATTTTTGCAGTGGCAAGGTGCTGGAGTGAGCCCATCTCACCCAGAGGAGCAACAGGGGAAGAGGACAACCCAGCAGACAGAGGAAAGACAGACAAACTCTTTGTTCCACCAGAAGCTTTAAAGCCACGTGTCGGTAGGCCTTTCTACACGTTTGTTTCCCCATCTGTAATAAAATAAGTAAAATAGCACTTAGTTGCCTCATAGGGTGTGTAAGCTGTACTTAATTGACATGTGCAACCGATTTAAAGGTCTGGGAAGAGGGCAGAATTTAGAATAGCTAAATGGTGTTCTTGCTTCTACATGATGGTGTGTCCTTGTGTACTGCAGTCTTCATGAAGTGGTGCAGTGTCCATGTCAAGACTTCTCTTTAAAAGTATCTTTAACAGTAAATCCTATTTTGAAGACCCTGCTCTGTCTTGTCTTTTCACACAAGACGTCTTGGTAGCCTTTACACCTTGACCATCAATACGCAAGGGACTGTTCTGACCCAAGGGAACAGATGTGCTTTTTGCATGCAGAAAAACTGGGTGTCAGACCATCCTTCAAAACAACCCACCTCAAGGCACTGGAGCAGAGAGGTGGAGGTGAACTGAAGGAAAGTTGGAGGGAAACTGGGTTTTCAGAGCACTGCAACTCTCTGCTCTGCGCTGCTGCCATGAGACCGTACAAACATATCACCAATCCTTAGATGTGACTTCTAGTTACCTTTGCACTGACATGTTATTCAAGAGTCACTTAAGATATGAAATAAACACTTTTCCAGGTGCTATAGTATTTAGCTTGTTCTCTATCGTTGCCCTGGGCTGCAGTCTGACACGCATTATGATACCCTCTTTTTCCATGTACTCCATTTCCCTGCTTCTCTGAGTGATACAAAATTTTAATTTTCCTTTGACTTTGCCTCATCCTGGCTTTCAACAAGCACCAACACCTTGCACGAGTTGTCTAAGCCACCAGAGCTGTTGGCTGCCGGTTTGTCTTCACAACTTTCTTGAATATGCCAGGGCCAGCCCATATGCAGAAGATTCGGTTCTGGTGTGCCTGTACAGAGAGGTAAGATGTGCACAGAAATGTGTGCACAGGGAGGAAACTGAGTTTTCAGAGGTCTTTGGTGCTGCAGCTGTTCCTGCCCAAGGGAAAATAATTGCAGAGTAATGACAGATATCGCTGGTATGCCGGTTGCTGGAATATTGTCTCATTAAGATGATGGTAGTGCTTCTCTGTAGGCTAGATGACATGAGGCCCATAAAAGAAATCTGTAATGAGATAATGGGCCAAATGAACAGGATTGCATCTGGCAGATCCTTATGCAGCACAGAGCCCTACCGCAACACATGGTTTCTCAGCGGGTCTGTGAAGCTAAGAAGAAAGACAGCAGAAGAGAAAAGAAAGGAGAAGGTGAAGTAAAATCAGCTGATTCAGCTCAGGGCCATGCACAGGCAGAGTCAGTCCCTGCCATGGCATTGACTCAAAGCTAAATGAGTGAAAGGACATAGTTCCTACAAACGCTCCCTTGCGTCCAGCCACTCATCAAACTCAGGCAGGTCACTCTTTTTACACACATGCAGTTAATTAGAATGATAGAATCATAGAATCATCCAGGCTGGAAGGGACCTCCAAAGGTCACCTAGTCCGACCTCCCCGCAGTCACAAGGACACCCCCAACTAGACCAAGTTGCCCAGGGCTTCATCGAGCCTTGCCTTGAATATCTCCAGGGAAGGGGCCCCAATTAATTCAGACATCAGGAAGAAGACACTGGAGACTTATTGCACACTTAATTAAAGGAAATAAAATTGAAAGAGCCAACACAACCTGGTGAGAGCTCAGCTCTGTGCTTCTTAGGCAGGCAATGGCTCAGCCTTGATATTAAATCTCTATTGTTGCAAGACAATATCCATCACTGGCAAATAACCAGAACTTTAAGAAGGACATCCTCTGTTCAGAGCACTCAGGACCTCTCCTGTTCCCCCAGTGAGGCAGAGAAGTCCTTGGCATGTGATAGTGACACTATTAGCCATGTCTAGAGAAGTTCAGGCTCCGGTAAAGGTCCTGCAAGATCGAAATCCTACTCAGTCCTATGAGCTGTTGGTCTCTGATTTTATCCTTTCTTTCCCTCAAACCCTTGGGTGCGCTATCCCTCTGTACCTTAGAATGAAAAACCCATCATGGTCAGAGATGTCCTCAAGACAGTACCCAGAAATAAGTCATGGTTGGGTCCTATAGTGTAGGCTGCTGCTGTCTCTCAGGGAAGCAAAGCACAGATAGTTCAGTGTGTATCCCAGGAGACCAGCAAAGGTCCATCTGTGGACATGAGGCTCATTGAAGGCCCAGGCTGAGACTGCAATCTTGCATGTCATAGCCGAGTGAGAGACCCAGCTACTGCCAGCCAGTGATTCATCCTTCCTAAGACAGTTCAGATGAATCATCTGATGCAGATATCGGCTCCTTTGCATCAGCCACAACATGATTTCTGCTGTCCTGCTTTCAGATGTTGGCTGTTTGGTATTACCCATCTCATGTGAGAACTTTGGCAAGATAGAGTCTAGATTTACTAAGCATCTGAGAAGCTACTGGGACTTGACCTTCCACACAGGCCTTCACACCAGTGTGCAAGTATTGAGCCCTGGGCTGGAGCAGTGGGTTTGTGATGTTAAAACAGCTTATGCCTTTAGCATATCCCAGTTAAGCACCACCACACTTCAAAGATTGCATCGTGGATGGGACAACTCAGGCTGAAGTTGTTACCTAAGTTCAAACCACAGTGACCTGCAAGGGAAGACAGGCCAGAATCAGATGGCTAATTTAACATTCTTCAGACCAGTAGAAAACTCACCCAATTAACCAGCACTTTGCTTTCCATGCAAGCCTTCTTTGAAGTTTTATTATTAATGCAATTAAACTGGCTTCTCTGGGTATAGCTGGGGTACTTCTACCTGTGGCCTATGTTGCTTTGGGTCAGACACCAATACAAATAACCAGAACTGGATGAAATTAGAAGTCTTGGCTTGTTTGAGGCCAGTAGTCTGGCTTGTTGGATGATTTCAAGTAAGTCAGACCCTGACTCTTAACCTGACCTTCCCCATCTGTTTCAATAAGGGGAACTGCTCCAATTTCAGAAATGCATAGGGACTGAGGGTTGTCTCACATAAGGATTGTCCTTTGTACTGTCCTTAGTGAGGACACTTTCCAAAATGCTGTTTTTAAACTTCTGTTGGAATTAGGCAAGAACTCAGGATGGCACACTAGCCTGGCCAGGGACTTGAAGAAGAAATCCCCAAATTGAAGATCTCCTGTTCTCCCTGGCATAGCTCATCCCACCCGTGACACAACTTAGTCAGATTAGTATATTGGAAAAACAACTGAATCAATAAAAAAAGAAGCTAAACCCCAAGTCCACAAAATGCAGTTATCCTTGCCCAGTGCTCTCACTCTGGTAAAGGGTCTTGAGTGCATCAACAGGCAGGTCAGGTCAGCCATGTAGGACGTGGAGAAAATGCAGAGCAGCTGCCTCATACATAATGCAGTCAGTTAGAAAGCATCACAGAAGTTTCTTGACACTTCAAGACATTAATCTTCAGAGCTACTATAGACACATTCAGCTGTAAGGTTCCTTTCTCTCCTCTACGACTATGAGAAATTAAAAAATGCAGGTCAACAGGGCAGGATCCTTGAAGGTGTCCCCGGAAAGCCCCAAAAGCTCATTTGATGGATGAATAACCTTCAGTGACGTGGTAAAGCCTCCTGAATTGTGCAAATGGATTAGGATTTACGACAAGTTTTCTGCAAAACCATGCAACAGCTTATAAGATAACAAAAAGACAGAAAAACAAGGTGGAGAGGAAGCCAGAGGCATGGAGGACATCAATGTATTTAAGGAAGGCTACCTGTGAAACAGAAAAAAAGCCACCTTCACCCAGGCTAATTGTTTTAACTACACCAGAAAATCACCTTTCCAAAGAGGGTGGATTTTTAAGCTTGTTGACAAACCTCCTTCTACCTCCTTCTAACCTCCTTTCTCTTTGCCTGATCCTACTCCGTATGGGATGAGGACAGAACAGAGTATTGCAGCAGCTCAGCTTCTCACTTGGCACATTAATACAACACAGTGCATTGCAGGTAGTGTCCAGGGGTTGCTTGTAGCTGATGACACCAATAAGGGGTGAGGTTTAGTCTGCAAACAGAAGATTAAGCCATGATCATGATCCTTATCAATGATTTCAAACCACCTACCCTGTACCTTTTCAATCTGCCATCAGCAAGCCATGGATGTGGGGATTCTGGCCGATGTTATGGCTAGGCTACAGAGCTTATAAGTGTAGTCTCTTACCAAGACTGTATGGTCCCAGACACGTGGTCCAGGAGTTGGTCTTCCTTCAGAAGAGATTGTTTCATTGCTGTTCGATTTCCTTCAGGGCTCAAAGATTGCCTCCTCTTATATCTGTAAATATTTAGGTGATATAGGTAAATATATAGGTGATCTTATCCTGGACACACTCATTCCACAAGCTGATTGCTGCTGCAAAAGCTGACTTTTCCACAGAAGGAAAAATTTTATACTCAGAACTGCGCCTACTCTTAGCTCTTGTCTGATTCACAGCCACAGTGATGTCTAGTGCCAAGCTGGCAAACTGATCAATTGTCTTAAAAATATGTTGACTTTCCCTGCCATACAAAATTAAGCCTGGACCCAGCAGAGTGTCTTTTGTCTGTTCTTGTGGCCAATTTCTTAAAGGAGATTAGGCAGGAGAAGAGTCACGAAGGGAAGCACACCCAGACCTGTGCTGCTTGGCTCATATGTTGATGAGCCAGGATGGTCTAGGGGCTGGGAGACGCAAATGACACTAGATGACAGTTTCCAAAGAAGACATCTTTACACAGTGCATAGTTAAAGCATGGACACGCTGAACCACAGGATGTTGCGTGTGCTAAAATCTCACACAAGTTCAAAGAGCAATTAGACAAATTCATGACAGAAAAATCCATCAAAGGCTATTAATTGCAAAGACAGTGCTTCTGCTTCAAGATTTCCCTCAGTTCCACACACCTGGAGGCCAGGACAGTATCCTGGGATAGTATCAGAACATGCTAACATTCCTAGTTCTTGCTAGACAATTTTTCCGGGTCCTTAGCAGAGAGAGGACACACAGGCTGAGTAGTGCTGTCTCACATCAACTTGTGGCCACAGGATGTTGACCTGGGAGTACCACAGACCTACACAGGACTTCCTGCCTATGTACAAAATTCCTTCAAACTCCAAGTAGCAATGTCATAAGACTGCAAACAAAACTGCCCTGAAGAAAAAGAAAAAACAAACCAAAACAAACAAAACACACCCCCACACCCCCAATTTTTTCTTTTTATCTTGGAATATATCTGTGAGCCTTGTGGAAAAGTCCCCAGGAGCAAGATCTATTGCTAATGTGAGGAGACAGGAGAAGAAAGTTACACCATTTTGCCTGAATTGCCCCTCTGATTTGAAGGCACTGTCCCTGGCTCCTGTTGATTTTTTCTTCCCAGAGGCTAAAATGCACATGAATCATTAACAAGCTCGTAGAGCCCGTGCATGCTATCATGGCTTGCGTAATTAATCCTGAGCCAATGTGATTCTGTGAATTAATAAAGTTGCTGTTGCTGGGGTGGAAATTCTTGTTACCTGCAGCAGGGCTGGATTTGCTGTTCATCTGCATCTGCACATTTGCAGACGCCTCTGATCACAGCAGCAGGAGCTACATACAGAGTGTATAGAGGGGTAAATATGCACAGAGCAGAAGAAAATGAGAAAAAATCCATCATGATCCAAAGTTTTAGTGGCTCTTCTTTCCAAGAAAGAGGGCTTTTCATGGCTCCCATGCAAGACACCAGGTTTGTCATGTTGAGCTTGGGTGTCCGTGCATCCCTTCTAGAACCTGGGAAGACATCTCAAACACTTTGGGGTTTTGGTCTTCCTACCCATTCAAGTGTTTTCTTTACTTAGCATCTTCCCTTAATCACCTTTATCTGAGAGATCCCTGTTGAGAGAAGCAGAGGGAGCTAGCCCGGTTAAAGGGAAACAACTTAGGCAGGAGAGAAGTCCACATTCTCTCACCTGCCTCCTTTGTCCATCTGTACTCTGACACACACAAACAACTAGATGAGATGCTCAGGTTTAACCTGAGCTTGGTTTGATTCCAGAACATTCAGCTGCAGGAGCAAGTTGTACGTGTTCCTGACACTAAGTTTTATATATACCCCTCTTCAACATTTGGCCTGCAATTCCTCAGATACCATTGTCCACGTGAGCTTCGTTGGCCTTCATTGAATTTAAGACTCTCCTGCTGATGAATGCAAAAATCTGTCTACATCTGAGGACTTCAAGACCCTGTTGACTGTCTCCTCCTGGAGGGTAATTTTGTTAATCCCTGCTTGACAGCTGCTATGGCAGAGTCTTAGTCCTCCCAGTGATCTAGAGACATCCCAGAGGTCTCAGAAAAGAGCTGAGAATCTGGGCTGGAAATGTTCATTTTGATGGTACCCTTCTCCCCACATGGGTCTCGTACACTAGGTTAGATGTCTGACACTTTTATCAGTCTCTCGTTTGTTCTTTCTCGAGCATCAGCAGGCACTTGTCCCACCCAGCCAACAAGCGTGTCTGACATTGGCCTAGCTGATATCCACCCCTTCCAGGGCACAGAGCCCATCCATACAACATGAGCAACGCAAACCCATTTCTGATGGCAAGCTAGTTTTTCTGCATCAAGAGGATCTTGTGTTTTCAGTCAGTGAGCAAGAAAGGAGTCATATAAAAATAGACACCCAATTTCCTTTCCCAGCACAAGTGTCACAGACTCCTTGGTCACCACTTGCCAGATATGGTCTGTCCAGTCAAGCAGGGAGGTCTGAGTGCACACAACTGTATGTGGTTTGAGGTGCTCTTCTGCTTTTGTTTNTTAAATACAATTTGTGTTCTTTTACAGTCAAAAGTGAAACATGGGCTTGTTGAAAAAATGTTGAAAAAAATAGCACAGTAGTGATGAATTTTCTATCAGTGCTCACTCTGTTAAGCGACAGAAAAGCTCCTGTTCACCATCAAGGGAGGGAAAAATGTTATTTGTCCTAAGCACAGATGTGGTAAAAATAGAAATTGAATCCTAGGCCATATTTAGCATTTCAATTAAATGACCTCATTTTTAAGAAGCGTACCTAGATGATTCACATATTAGAAAAATAAGGCTATATACAGAACTGTCCAAATAGGAAAATATAGCATGCCCAGATACAAGTGGAAGATTTAATGCATCTTGTGTTCAGATCTTCACACTACTGACCAGATTTCAGCTACAGTCTCTCGGCCATTCCTTGCTTCTTTTCCCAACAAATGTGGACTGCACTCTACACAAGAGCTAGGACACACAAGTGCTACAACAACCCCATAGTTCCTCCCCCCAAAGTCAAGAGAAAGGAGGTGAAAGACAGCCCAGCCAGAGCTGTTTGATCTAGAAAAGAAGGGAGGAGCCCATGTTTGAGAGGCCGGCTGAGATCAGGGCAAAGACATGAAACAAGGCAGAGTTGGGGTTGGAGGGTCTGTCCCAAGAGAGCAGGGCAGCCCTGGATCAGGGTCTGGAGGCATGGTGGCATCTCCAGCCTTGGGGGCCATCCACCACCAGACCTGACCTGGCTGTGAGGGTGTAGGGGGCAGGAGGGGCACAGAGACTTTGAGACCTCCTTTTCCACCTTACCCTTCTGTAATTTTACAAACCTGTGAGCTGTCCACATTGACCCCAAAGGATAGGGTTGGATGCGTGTGAAAATGCAATGTAGGCAGCAAAATTTTGGCCCTAAAATTATCAAGGAAATGAGCTGTGGAAACAAAGTGATTGTATTAGCAGGCTGGCTTGAGTATTAGTATAAACCTATCATTCTGTCAGAATGGACAAATACTTCCTGCAGAGTTAATAGAGCTTAACTGGGTTGTTCTTAATAGTTGTTTATTTTATTTTTCACTGTTTGTAATAAACCTCTGTGCATCTGAAAATAGCTCTCTCTAATGAGTACTCTATGAGTCCCTGTGCATTATCGGTGTGCATGGGTGTGTTTGTGTGCGCTGATGACACCTCACATATATGTAGAGGGCTATGTGGCTTGTTTTAAGAAACGTATATTCATTTTGAAATGTTTGAATCTGAAACGTTTTTGGTTCACAAAAGTTTCATCAAATCCAAAACAGAGTTAGCACATGATTGCAATCCTTGACAGTCACTGCCAGATCTCTGCCTTTGGGGGAGACATGCACAGAAGAAATCCTGCAAGGAAGACAAGGGAAAATTAGGAAATTAAAAAAAAAAAAATTATTGATTCCTTCTGCTTTATACTAAAATTAACTGTCAGAAGAATGATGTTTCCCCTGAACATGAAGGCTTGCTGTTTTTTTCTCAGTAGGACCCCATTGACATGCTCTGTCACCCTTCTCTTGAGATTTTGTCAAAAATTGCTCTCCTGGTAAGATTCAAGATCCTGACATGCAAAATGAGACAAAGAAGATGGATATGGTGGGCTGGTGATTTCCAGCAGTAAATCTTGGTGCTACATGAAATTCTTAACTAAAATAGGGTATGTCTTCTTAATGAACAAGTTGGTTTTAATTTTGGGTGAGACATTTCAGTTCATCGAGGCACCTGGACAGCAGCTGGATTGTCTTACAAACAACAGGTGCTCAAAACAAGAGTTCAGCTCAAAAGCAGGTAAGGGATGGGAGGAGCTGAGAAACAAAGGACAAATTCGACTCAAAATTTTGCATGGAATTTGGTCAAAGCAGATTGAGTCTGTGCTGCAGCAGGGAGATGGGTCAATGCTCAGCAATGTGCAACAACCAGGGAGAATGGGTTTTTAACTGAAGGGGGATAAGGTATTTTTAAAAGGATCATGGCTCACTTCCACATCTTTATTTGTGCTTTGTTGAGGGCAGCTGAGCAACTAGTCAGGCAAAGATCTGCTCCTTGTGAATCCCTAGGAGACTACACCTGCAGCGAGTGTCCCCATTTCGGGTACAAGCAAATTAAAAGAAGTCAGGGCGAATGTACTGGAATGTATTTTCCAAGTCCAGCCCTGTCTTTGGGTGCCTGAGTGGATTTTATCTTTAGGTCCACCTTTGACCTAGACGAGCCTCCTTGTAGAAGAATTATCTGCCACACAGCATTAGAAGTGCTTCTTTCTTTCCATTGCCTTTTTTCAGGTGACTAATCTCTGGGGTGGCTGTCTACACTGGGGTGTACAGTCACCTCTGGTTTATCCAGAGATGTCAGTTCCACACGTTGTCACCTGGCTGAGTTCTTTAAAATGAAGTCCAGAATTGAAAATAATGATGCCTGCTGAGAAACGTGGTACCAGCGGACTGCATTGTTCAACATGGTCTTTGTTGGGTTTTTTCGTGTCAAAATAAGGTGGTAGTGGTGGTGGTTGGTTAAAATTTATGGCTTTTCTATGGGATATATGTACCTAGCTCTGAAACACCCCTTTTTCCGTCTGAAATTTCTGTGGCATTTCAACTGAAGCATCAATATTCCCTTCCCACTGAAAATGTTCAGGGGTTTCTTGGAATTGCATGCATGGGATTGTGTGTGGCAGTCATATGTGCTGTCATTTGGTGATGGAGGCAGGTCTGAAAATGCCAAGAACAGTGATTCCTGCATAAGAAGTTTCTCTGTGTGCACTAGTGCATCTGTGAAAGAAAAGACAGAAACATGATCCCAACCATAGTGATGCTGGACAACTTCCATCTCTGCAGCAGACTGCAATGTGGGTCACAGGCTGTTTTATAAAAGCTGTCTCTAGCACTGTATTTTCTCTGGCTGATGCTCTTTAAGCACAACCACTGCCAGATCACATTCCCTAGGGAGAGGAAACAGAGAGGTACCAGGTTTGTGCAGCCAGCTCGCTTTGCCAACCCAGCATTCAGAACAGGTGACAGCATCCTAGTTATGACTGGATTCCAGCAACAAAAAGCCAAGGAAAAAACTAAATGTCCTATCTGTGTCATTTGGATCTGTAGGCAAGAACTGCTCAGAGCCACTGTGCTTCTGGGAGGGCAGCAGGCAGCACAGAGCCAGTAATTCAGCTTCAAAACGTTGTCCAGTAAATCAGTGAGAGTACAGGGTACCCAGCTAATGATCCTGCAAGGACAGGGTACCTGAGAAAGGATCTTCCAAAACAAAACCAGGAGATAATTGCTTAATGTGGAATAACAGGAAGGCTTCTAGGTTTTGAATGATGCAAATGGACAGAGAAAATAATAGAATCATAGAATAGTTGGGTTGGAAGGGACCTTTGAAGGTCATCTAGTCCAACCACCCTGCAATGAGCAGAGACATCTTCAACTAGATCACTTTGCTCAGAGCCCCATCCAATGTGATCTTGAATGTTTCCAGGGATGGGATATCTACTACCCCTCTGGGCAACCTGTGCCAGTGTTTCACCACCCTCATTGTAAAATATTTCTTCCTCATATCAAGTCTGAACCTGCCCTGTTTTTGTTTAAAACTGTTACCCCTTGTCCTGCAGGCCCTATTAAAAAGTCTGCCCCATCTTTCTTATAAGCCCCCTTCAGGTGCTGAAAGGCTGCCATAGGTCTCCCTGGAGCTTCCTCTCCTCCAGGTTAAGCAACCTCGACTCTCTCAGCCTGTGATCACTCCTTCACCTGAAGGACCATTCTGTGCCCAGCAAGAAGGCTAAACCCCAGTCTGGTGTGTTGTTTCACTTCCTTCTCACCAAACAGGAGAAGACGAGCTGGTGTCAGAGGCTGTGCTGTGTACATGTTTTGGGTTCCCTGCAGCCTGGGAAGGGGCTAGCAGAGGAAACTCAGGCCCAGTTTCTTGCTCTGTCTCTATCCCCCCAGTGCGAGAAAACATGCCATCTTTCCAGGACAGCAACTGGATGAGAGGTGTTTAAAGGAAAAGGAAGGCAAGGCTGCAACAGAAGCACCCAAATCACTGAAATATGGCTGCTGGCTAGTTTTTCATATGAGATGTGAATAAACAGCCGTCAAGAACTGACTGATGAGTTTGCTAGGTATCTTGGAAATCCTCTGAGCAGTTACTTATCAGGTTGGTCTTCTGATATCTGGCTGGCTGAAAGCACCCCCAAGCACTGCCCGTGATGGCCTGCTGCCATCTGCCAGAGCACACAGAAGAGCAGAGGCCATGCCCCGGCCCCAGGAATAAGGAGTTGGAGGGGCAAAGCATAGATGAAATTTCCTCTGAACTCTTCATGCACACTGCAAGATTTGATAGTCTCCCAGGACAGCAAGAAGGTTGTCACTCCTGATCACCTTTGTGTCCTTCATGGGTGAGGCTGGTTGGCTTGCAGGTCCTTATATCTTCCTTTTTGATCTTCTTGAAGACAGAAGCGGCACTTGATTTCTTCCAGTCTTAGAGAACTGCTCCCAATTGCTGAGACAGCAGACACAGTGAAGATGGGGGGAAGCACTGGACAGGCAAAGGCCCTGGATGTTGTTTCTGACAGTTCCTCACCTCTGTACTGCTGTTTCCTCAGCCAAATTAGGCTAAAATAGTGGGGCTTCTAAGATTTTACTCAGTTTTGAAGTCTGATGTTGAGGATTTTCTTGCCCTATGTGCTGCTTTCTCTGGAAAGCAGAAAGCATATGACATGCCACTCCAAGCTTTGCTAGACCATGTTATACAGCTCATTAGGTCATGGGATTGTCTTTAATTGAAACAGATGCTAAAATTTAAACTCATAGTTAAGGATATTACTGGATCTTGATCTAAATTTCTGGGGGAGAGGTTGCTGCTGTGAGCAATCCCACTCCTTTTTCTGGCCACTTCTAGGATCTTTGCTCCTGCCAACACTCCTGACTGCCTCTGCATACATGTGTGGCTGCCTCTGCAGAAAGAAGATGAGCACTTTAAACCTTTAGGGTAATTATTAGTTTAGCTTCAAAAGCATGTACACACTCCCCAAAAGAAGAGTTTTGAGCTCACACCCAAAGTAAGAGAAGTCACACAGGGATCTCTGGAAGAGCAACTGTCCCCGAATGGAACTGAAGGAAGATGTCTTTAAAAGCCTCAGGTTTGGAGAAACATACATAAACATTGTAAGCCAGCTGCTTGGGATGCACTCTGAGCTTTCTCTGTGTCTTATAAGTGCCTACAAGCCTCCGAGGCTGGAGCAAAGGCTGATCTGGAGGTGATGCTGAAATAACAATGATTTTATCTCTTCAGGAATCACAAATCTGGGAAAACAAGCATGGGAATTCTGGAGAATGGAAAAAAAAGTCACAGAATTTGACCAGAAAGACCCTTTCTATGTTGTGTTTTCCATGAACCACAAGCCCATGTATTACTGGTTATTTTTTTTAACATATCTTCTCAATCACATTATGGGGATCTGCAGATTTCTGATTGACCTTACAATTCCTACTCCTCCTGTCAAACCAAATCACAGCCCAAATCCCAGTCTTTCCCCTAGAATGCCTGGATTGAATGGATGTTTTGGATCCAAAGCCAGATCCATAGGCCATGAAGCTTGGCAGACACTGGTGGGTCTCCTCAACACGCAGAGCAACACGTGAGGAACAATGCCAGGGCTGGGTGAGAAGGAAGGCGTGTGGCAGAAAGACAGAGTCTCCGTGACCCATGTGGGTGGATTTGGCTCCTTTCTTTGGAAATACTATCAACGGTGGCAGACACTCCCTCTGGATGCTTCAAGACAGGCTACCAAACCACCCTCACATGTGCAATGTGGCTCGCTCACCTTCTGCCAGCCAGAGGTTCCCATGGGGTGATTTGCCAAGTACAGGGGGGCAGGGAGTAAAGGTGTCTTTAGGGTCTTCAATATATGCATTTGCTCTAGCCCATGGAACAGTAAACTCCAAAAATATGGAGTAGAAAGCTTTAGAGCTACATTTTGTTCCATTCTGCACCAGTGAATGATTTTGAAGAGATTTTGCACCTTTGTACCAAAGAACTGGGAAGTCTCCAGGAAATACCCCTGCAGTACGCAAGCACTGTTCAGATACACAATATTCAGAGCAGCATCTGTCAGGGCGAAGGTCCCTAAGGCCTCTCTGATCCCCCAGCTAGGATGTGGTGAGACACTGGAACAGGTTGCCCAAAAAAGTTGTGGAAGCCCCAACTCTGGGAGTGTTCAAGGCCAGGCTGGATGGGGCTTTGAACAACCTGGTCTAGTGGGAAGTGTCCCGGCCCATGGCAGGGAGGCGGAACTTAATTATCTTTAAGGTCCCTTCCAACTCTAACGATTTTATGATTTTGTGTCCTCACCTTGGTGCTACAGCTATCAACATGTGTGCTGAAAATCCCCACCAATGCCACCCGTGGGAGACAGCAGTGATCACCTGGGACAGGTGAGCGCACCCTTGTGTATTTGCTTTCTTTCTGAAACTAGTCATTAGAGAGGGTGTCACTTGCTTTCAGCTGACAGCAAGCAAGGCGTTGTTACAGGAGTCTTCTTTGCATGTCAGAACTTTCTCACGGTCAGAAGTGCTCCTGGGCATGGGAAGGGTAGAGAAAGGAGTGGTGTCGCCCTCTCAATGTATGCCTCATGCATTGAGGAAATACTCACACAAGCCAGGAGGAACAGGAACTGTGCCGAGGTGATTGCATCAGGTCCTTTGCATCAGTATCTCACCATCCCAGCCATTTCAATAAGTCTTTCAGTACCTTGACCCGCTTCTCTGAAAACGAGGAAGGTTTTCCTGTGAATTTCTCTGTCCCTGCTTATGGGGCACCTTGAGCTCTGACTTCAACAAACCTGCCAGGCCCTGTGGTATCGTGGGAGCTGGTCTGCCTCTAGGTCTCTCTGACCATTTCAGAGCAATGGTAGCACCTCACGGCTGAACTGGAGACAACAACTCTGAGGGGCAAGTTACTGTATTTTTTGGTGCCTCTGCAACATGCAGCTATCCCATTTAGGGTTACCCACAGGCTCAATCCTCCTCTAGTATCGTCTTGTTGCTCTGCTGTGAATCCTGTGAAGTTGTCCCTCCATGGAGCCAACCCTTCTTTCCAAATCCTGTTGCACTGCTCCCAGGCCCTCCTCCCAGCTTCCTTCAGCGCAGCACACCTTTCTGGCCAGAATCCATCCCGTATCATCATTAGAAGGTTTGTTGATCCCCAGAATAACACCTGCATGTTCTTTAGCAAGCACTGAATTTAGTTCGTGGCTGTTTTGCCCTGTGTGTGCTTTCACTGAGTCACACAGTGCATGCTGACTCACAGAAAGCATTCAGGTGAAAAGTGGCAAGAATGGTAGGATGGAGGCTGGATAGCCTCTCTCCCGGTGGCAGGTGGATGAAGCTCATCTCTTAGGCTTCAGAAGAGACCTCATGCCTCTACATGCATCCATATGGAAGGAAAGTGCCTGACAGCAGAGATTTCTAATTTACAGGCAAACACAAAACAGAATCTAGAGGTTGGACATGCATACCAGACAAATGCAGCCTGAAATCAAAGCCAAATATTTTCTAAACAATGTAGTGGACTAGTTGGGGAGTATGAAGAGGCCTCCATTATTTAACACCTCAAGCAAATACTTGCACAGAAGGGAGAAAGGAACACTATAATATCTCAGAAGCAGCCCTACCATGTGTTTTCAATGAAATCTTCATCCTTCCTTGTATTCTGATCAAACCATACCGTATTATGCTAATGGGTACCAGATATGTGGTACCTTTGCTCTGAACCACTCCCAGAAGGAATGAGGCACTTGAAGATCCAGGGCACACTAGACCTGCAGCCCACCCTCCATGCAGGCATCACAGGCAACTCCACCAGGAGTGAAGAAGGACACCTCTATCCATCTTCACTTACAGGATGCACTAGCAGACCTCCCATGGGGTATAGTCAGGGCACTCCAGGAACCAGGAAACGCCAGTCTGGTGCTGCCAATCTCCCCACAGTGCTTGATCTGGGGCTCTAACACTGTGATGTCTATTCTGAGTTCCTTTCCGAGAGGTTTTTGGCAAGGCAGGACAGCCTTCACCAGAATGAAGGCTGGAGCCAAGACCAGATAAAGCTAGGTGGAGTGATTTATCATGCTGGACTAGCTATTTCATACTTCCTAGCTCAGCCCTTTTGCATGGCTTGCAGATCCTCACCCTGGGTGTGTGTTTGAATGTCCCCTGTGCCTGTAGAACATCTATGCAGCTTTAAGCAGGCCCCTAATCAAAACATCAGAAGCAAAGCAGATGCAATTTCTCTACCTAACTCTGTCGAACCCTGAGGCCTCTGGAAAACTGTAGCAAGGTTCCCAAAGCTTCTGGGATGAATGAAGGCCACATTAGTGGCATTGAAGGGATGACAACCAGCTGTGGGTTTTGCTGGTTGCACGTGTGTTTACCTCATTCATTCACAACTCACATGTAGGGAGCTGTGGATTCAATTAGAAAATAATACCCATTTGCAGCTGATTGCCTGAGACATCAGCTTTAATAGCAGCTGGAGAGAGTTAGACGCCTGAATTGGTTGTGAGCTGCACTTCCTAGTTATTATGCTTCTAATTATGGCAAACCTGCTATTTGTCAACAATGTTTTATCAAAGGTGGGGAGACATGACACTCATCTTTTAGGAGGTGGCTCAGACTTTCTATTAGGTATTACGCAAGATAGAGTCTGCCATATACCTGTTTGCCTTTCAAAGAAGCATCTGGGCTTTTTCTCTGGCAATAAGGATGTGTGGACTGCCTGGGAACAGTCGGTCTGGCAACTTGGTGGCAATACTCATTTCTCTTCTGATACACAGGGGACTTACACATGCTCCAGCATACTTTTTTTACTCCATCTGGACCAAATAGTTGAGAAGATCTGTTCTAGAATCCATTAAAATTTTAATTCCAATCATGGCAGCAGACAGCTGGGAAATGGTCTAGAGCCTAGGACAAACCTTTGCTAGCCAGTTATGTGCTTGTAAAGAGAGACCAAACAGTACTTCTCACTCCTGTTGCAGCAGTTCAGCAAGGTGGAGTTTGGTCTTGAGGACCCCCTGAGAGACAACTGAGACAACTTTTCCTGATGGAAATTGGTTAAGAAGAGCAGCACTTGTCCGTTAAACAAGAGTGTGATATGGTCTGCTTCGCTTGATGTAGAACATACAGCAGGAACTCTCAGGCTGTTTAATGCAGCCTCCTGCAGTCAGAGGCAACTACTGAGGAGTCATCGAGTCCTGATAGGGACACAGGGTTGCACTTCACAAGCTACAGAGCAACTCTAATGCTCTTAAGCAAGCTTAGGATTCTCTACCAAAAAAAAAAAAAAAAAACCTACCCCAAAAGCAAGAAAAAATCCTACTCTAGGAATACAGCAAGAGATCTGAAAGTTACTGCCAATGTTCTTGGTGCCTGCAAGAGATAGGAATTTGGTAAGTGAAATTCCCATGTATGCCTAGTAAATAGATCACATCCCTGTAACAGAAGGCAAACCGACAACTTACTCAACCCTACCTTTGCTAGCCAATTTGACTTTAAATTCCTTCCTGACACCAGATTTGATGGTCTCTGTAACTCTGAGCAAGACATACCAACCAAGCACTTGGGAAGCTTGCTAGCATCCACAGATGCTGAATCATCCTCCATAGTCAGCTATGGTCAATCACCAGTGCTCAAGCAAGGTGTGTTTCACATCTTTTTTTCAAGCACTAGTTCCGCTTGCCTTTTTCATGTGGCAGTCCTAATTGTGGCCACTGCTTCAGGCACTGACAAAGTCTATCTCAGGACATCCAAAGTCAATTCCCTTTGGATTGTCCTTGGTAGAACACCCCTCATTGGTTTCATGATGAACAAACAAACAAGCCCATTGGTCATATTAGCCTCTTTCAAGACAAATGGAGACCAAAGACCCCAAAGAACTGGAGGTACTAAACAGAAGCATTGACTCTTTCCAGAGAGATCTTCCACAGAGGAAAAAAAAAAAAACAGCCTGTCGGGTGGAAATCACAGGAACCAGTTCTGGCAGGGCAGAGACGTAGTAAACAACTTTCACCTTTCTGTGACCCTACTGCACATCCCTGTAGCCCATGTGCAATATATTAGGGATACATAGTAAGCCCACAAAGAACAGGTGACTATAAAACTGCAAAACACCAAAAGGCATGTAGTTAAACCATAAGCTTAATTGTTAATGTGTAATGAGGTCTCATGGTATTTCCTGAAACCTCTGAAAGCCTGAGGCCCCAGGATCCTGCAGCTCTGAGCAAATCTCAGCATTTTATTTCTAGTATCTCCAGAAGACAGAAATTTCTTTCCCTCTTGGTGGGGAAAAACTTGAGTTTGTTCAAAAGGCATTTATTACCTCTTTAGATCTTGTGAGTTTTTAGGGGCTGGCAATACATAAACCATTCTGTTCATCAGTTGGATGTATGAGGTTGAATATATTCAGTCCAGTTTCAACGATGACACCAAACTGAGGGGAGCAGTCGATATGCTGGCAGGCAGGGAGTACTGTCATTCAGAGGTACTGCAATAGGCTGGAGTACTGCGCCAGCAGGAATCTTGTGAAGTTTAACCAAGGCAAGGGCAGATTCCTGCACCCAGGATGGAGCAACCTGAGGCACTAGGACAGGCTGGGGGCTGGCTGACTGGGAATCAGCTCTGCAGAAAAGGCCCTGAGGGTCCTGGTGGACAAGAAGTTGAACATGAGTCAGCAGTGTGCCTTCACAGCACTGAAGCCAAATCACATCTCAGTTAACATTAGCAAAAGCACAGCCAGCAGAATGAGGGAAATTATTATTCCTCTCTTCCTCGCTGATGAGGCTGCATCTGAAGGGCTGTGTCCAGTCTTGAGTCCCTTCAGTGCAAGAGAGTTTCAATAAACTAGAGCAAGACCTGCAGAGGCCACTAAGATGATCAGGACCTGGAGCACATGGCATATGAGGAGAGAAGCTGAACGAGTTGTCATTATTAAGTGTGGAGAGGAGTCTGATTCTATCTTCCCTGTAGCATCCCATTTGGCAGAGACAAGCAGCAGCTAGATTCCTGCAGTACACACACATCTTTCTCTTCTCCAGGCTGAGCATATCCAACTCCCTCAGCACCTCCTTGTATATCATGTGCTTTTCCTTGCATCCTAGATGCCTGCATCTGCCCTGCTTGTCAGAGCTGCCAGCACTGCAGTTTGTGAATATCACTACAAAGGAGTGGTGATATCTGGAGGCTAGGGGACGAGGGCAAGAGGGACAAATGAAATCATCAATGAAGTACTGATGGCAGTCTTTGCACCAGAATCCCTTTGCTTTGCAGAAGCTGAGGATTATGACTAGAAGAAGCAGAGATCCCGTGCTGCTTCCCCCATCACTGATGTGCACCCAGACAAGTTACCTCTCAGAAGAGGATGAGGCTTCTTTCACTTCAGGCACACCATGAGCCATGAGCAATCATTTGGATTGGATGGCTGTTCTGCAATCCACTGCCTACTCTGGGGGATTAGCATATCTAATAAGTCTCCTGCCCCTTCTAATTGTTGCCCATATACAATTACTGAAAAACCTGCCTCAACATGACCCAATATTCTCTCCCCACACTTGCTAATTGCCACAGGTTCTTACTCTTGTGCACGTGGCTGTAGCTACTGGGAAATGTTCTCTTGCTCAGATAAAAACTGTAACACAGGCATTTAAACTGGGTGGCTTTGTTTATTTGTTCAGCTAGAAAAAATAGCTAGGGGAAGAGCCAGGTGAGTTCACAGCATGAGATGAGGTGAGACTCTAATACTTAGAGTAGTACAGGGCCTATGCCATGCAGTAGGATCCAGAAGACCTCTTCCCAGTGAGGGGCCTCAAAGGGAAGCACTCCTAAATTATCTGTGGTCTAAGAAACAGCCTGTTTTGGGATACTGAGTAGGGACTGGCTCCAGAGAAAGCAACAAAATGGTGTTAAGATCCTTGGAATAAGCCTAAGAGATGGTTGAGTGAATCTGCTTGTGGCTGGACTCTGCACTAGCATGACTGAGAGAAGCTGGAACAAGTCCTTGAGGTCCAATAGAGGTACTCCAGTCATGTGTGCCTCTGTTAGGAAATGTTGACCACAGTTCATTTACTCTCTTTTTTGTCAGCTGCTCCCCCTCCCCAAATTCCTTGTCTCATGTGACACAGCTCTGTCCAATGGTTCTCCAAGGTTGAGAAGTGAGAAACCACCTGACAGTCTTCTGTTTTCAGATGTCCTCTTCCAGCATCCTCAGATGTTTCTGCACTCCTGGTGCATTTAATTTTACCAAAGACTGTGATGAGAAAGGACAAGGACTGTATACTCCTCCACTATCAACAGCTTTGCTGTTTGGGTGAGACAAGTCCCTGAACAGAGGGAAGAATTTTACAGACATCACTTCCTACAATGCTCCCTTCACCATTAGTTATTTTTGCCCCAAGCAGCAACCTTAGACTGCAGGCATCCGAAGCTAGGGAGAATGACCCCCTTTGCCTACATTTGTGAAATCTAATTTTATGTAAAACTGATGTCACCTCTTCTCTTTCTCTTTTTTTCTTTCATTTTCATCCAGGCTTTCAAAGGAAAAACAAACAGTGGATTTGGGTGTACCACCAGGTACTAGATGTATTTGTAGCGGACCTTCCCAGAATATTGCTCAGATTCATCTGAAAATTTCTTTCTGCTTCCCTAACAATTTGGATACCAGTCAGATTTGGTAGTACAAGTATGTGCAGATGCACGTATTTTTCAGATACAAAGAGGAAGCAACAAAAAGGTACCTGTAAGAGGAATCACCACATCCCCATTGCATATGTATCTTACTCTGGCTTCTTTCTACTTCAAAGGATTGGCATCTTTTACACAAGAGACCACGAGCTCACAAAGTGCTATGCCTTGAAAGGTAGGGTGAGAAATACCCATTTATGAACTGTATGAACCATACAGAAAACTTCAGTAC
Source organism: Pedionomus torquatus (assembly GCA_013398155.1). Taxonomy (NCBI): domain Eukaryota; kingdom Metazoa; phylum Chordata; class Aves; order Charadriiformes; family Pedionomidae; genus Pedionomus; species Pedionomus torquatus. Next base: position 184,170 of record VZRU01015096.1, read on the forward strand.
ATGGTGGCCACCCATCCATCTCAGAAATGACTGTTCAAATTACACCTTCAAGAGAAAGTAGAGCCACTGAGTATGACTCCTACAATGAACAGGCTTCATCTAAACATAGTAATTAAGGTATTGTGCAACCACTCTGCTACTTAAATACCTGTAATAATTATGCCCCAGGAAAGTAAGCCCAACACATGTTCATAACCTTCCTCTAACATATGGGTTGTTTACACATTTAAGTTCTCATCCCATCTTCTTGATATCTTAGGAAAAGCTTCTAAAAGTATGAGGCCACATTGCTGAAATGGCACTTGGACAATGCCATTCAGTTCAAAGGCTTTTGAAAATCATCCTTGAAAGGAAACTGGGTGATAGGTTCAAGGTTCAGACATGAGCTTCTGTACTTGTACATTCAAATAACAGCCACCATTCTGTGCACATCAGGGATACCAGCTCTTGCTGCTGCTTTAGTCCAAGTCTTCCAAGTCTTCCAAGTCTTTCCCCAGTGACTGTCACACTTGACACAATAAGCAAGAAGACCCAGGCGTCTGTCTTGCAGACCCCAGGATCCCACCATGAGATAAGTCTGGAAAAGAGGGAAAAAATCTGCCTTCCCATGAGAAGGCTCAGGCATTGGGAAAGAGCAGCTCAGAGGGTACCGAGAACTGGGATTTTACTTTATCCCTTCTGTGTGGTGGCAGAGCAGCCACAACTATCTCAAATCAGTTGTGACTGTCAACTGAGGTCTACTCAGAGAGTTGGTCAAGGTTTGGCTGAATCTGTGTGACTTGGGTAGCTTGGAAGCTGACAGCTGGTGCAAACAAACACAATTTCTTTCTTGTTTTGCCTACGGTTCTACTAATATCACCTTTTTGCTTCTGTTTGTGATCTTGAGGTCCAAAACCAAAAATTGTTATGTGGGAACACATCCAAAAAACTCACAGATAAAAAATTGCAATATACAGCACGAAAATTACAGAAGCCCCCAAATGACAATTCCTCCTGAAGTCCTAATACAGATCCTTAAACATCCTTCTTTCTTTCACACACAGGCTATTTCACTTGTATTTCTTATTAATCTTTTCCTTTCCTTTTTTAAGACTCTCACATCACTGGATTTACACAGTGGTATAAGCAGGGCAGGAGGCAAACACGTGTAATGCAAAGTGCATCATTCAAGTGATCAGGGAGACAAATAATAAGGCTTACTGAATTCTTTCTGGCACAATTTCACCAATTTCTTTATTGTGAATTACCTATAGACCTATTTTTTTTCTTCAGCCCAATGTCTGCTACGTGTATATCAGCCAGTGGACCCTCAACTTCATCTGAGTGCCAGTGCATTTGCTATTTAGGCTGTGTGACGGGCCACTGAAGTCACCCATCATTTCTTCCAGCTCACTGCCTAATAATAAACCACACAGACCAGTTCCTGCTGAAACAACCGGAGCTTGCCCATAGACCTGAGGTTCTTCAAATAAGACAGACTCTCCCCAGGGGATACTTGTCAAGTTATGATCAAACCTATGCAAGCTGAACACCAAGTATTCTCAATTTCCACAGCAGTAATGCCATCAGCCTAAGACACAAGAATATACAGAGGCAGGAGGAAACCCTTCCTGGAGAAGTGGACTCTAAATAGATAGTAAGGTGATGAACCCATGTCATGCCAAAAAATACCCCAGTTGTTTGGAAGGACATGGCTTTTACTGGGCCAATATTTTGTGTAGGTTTGAGCTTAGCCATGAAGTCTGGAGATCAAAGGGATGTTTATGCTTAGCTATTCCTTCAGTCTCTTGCTTAATAGGAAGCAAGAATAATATTTTTCAAGTCTGGATTTTCACATTCTTGTCACAGTCATTACAGTATATAAAATAGGAAAGGAAGAATCACATCCTGATTTTCTCTGTGCATTCCCGCTCTTTACTACATGAAGGGCAAGCCAAAGGAAACATGTTGTGATATTGCATTGATTTGGTGAATACAGAAACGAGTCAAGGTCCCTGGGACTCCACAATGGCTGCCACCACTCTCTTTGCTTGATGCATGCACCATGCCATGTGCTACCTTGAAAGCAAGATGGACAGGTCATACAGAAAGGATGCAAAATGTCCTAGACAAATGCAGATAAACTGCCAAATTTGGGAATGCCTTATGGAGCCCAGCCCACATTCCAGGCCTTGTTGAGGTGCACTCCTCTTGACTCATAGCACAAAGTTGACAAACTACCCACAAAGGCCTCTGAATTCTCTCTGTAATTAATTAGCCACAGGAAAACCGCAGAGAAGAGAGATGGGAGCAATTTAACACAGCTCTCAGAATGACACAGGATGCTGAAATGCTGCAGAGTTAAACTTGTCCCTTCTTCTCACCAACCTATGCTTTAACAAACCATCCCAGAGGCCATCTTGCTGAAGAGGAAGGTCCCAGCTCCAGAACAGATGGTGATTTTGGTGTGAGTTTTCCGAGTCATGAGTCTGGCTTCTTTCCACCTTGCCAGTTTTATTCAATAGATGACAAAAACAAGCAGTGTTACTCAATGGAAAGCTTCCCATCAACTCCTATGGCAATGGAGAGAGGTCTCATTCTGTTGCTTATCTTCCTGAGAGGCCAGTCCTGAGACGCAGTCTGTACCTCTGCTGCCCCAAACACTTTCTGATCTTAAAATCCAGATCTAGACAATAGCAAGTCTTGTGTGCAAGACCCTCCTTCTTCCCTCTGTATTTCAATACTTTACTGAGTGCCAAATTTACTACCTCATTACATCTTCTGATGTGTTCAAGAAACAGGCAGAAGAGGTACATGCATATGCTTTAAATCACTTATCAAACTTTCTGCTGATTTTGGAGTGGGAAGTTTGGAAAATAAAAGGTATATTTTTCTCTCTCAAACATGTACTGCTAAAATAGCATCTAGTGTACATTTTTCCTCCTGCCCTACCCCATCTTACTGACACTTCAGTGTAGGCTATTTCTCCTTGGGTGCACAAGGCATGATTCAGCATCTTTTCCTGCCTTGGTGTCCAGTTGACGGGCACTGGTCTGTGGATTGACTGCTCTGTGAAATCAGCCTCTAGTAGAAAAGGCATCAGAACAGTCAAAGTCTAGCGGTGGCCTTGCTGTCCAGGCTGTGAAAGTCATATTTCTATGCCATGGCTCAGGTGTGGAAGTGGAGATCTGCACCCGACCTGCTGCAGGACAAATAGCATCAGGCATAAGAAGACAGGATCTTCACTCTGGATGATTTCTTCTAGGTTTCCTGTGCAAAGCCTTTGCTTGCAGGCATTAAGATCTTTGATTCCTCTGGCTGACTCAAGCCACTCTGATTCTTCTGTTGTTCTGACAAACACAAGCTGTGTGGTTTTAAATTGGTGGACTACTCCAGACCATTGCAAACATATTGCTCCTAGCCAATCTCAGCTGCCTTTCTACAGGCTTTTGCAATCATGTAGCTCAGTTTAAAGGTCCAAACTGGAGAACACATTTGCTTGTTGAGGGCTGCTCTCCCAGAGCCCTCTTGTGGCAATGAGAGAGACCCAAGTAAAGGCCCTTACGTCCCTGAAAGACAGGATTTTGGGAGGTGCCCTGGATAGGTTTTGACATCCCATTATAGCACACCAAGGACTGAACTCAGAGTTGACCTCAGCAGATGCATCTCCACTTGGCTGGAGCAGAAGTGTTTACCCCATTGGTTGGCTGAGGCAAGACCCAAAACAGTCTTCTGTTCTGAATATTTGTTGCTTCCTTCTCTCAGTTTGCCAGGGAAGAAGTTCTAACTGATGATGCCAGTGTCTGATTGTGGCTTCACATTAGAAAAGGGGAAGTTATGCAGTAATTTTGAATGAGTTGGGAGCTTAAAGAGGCTCATAAATTTTAGCAGAAATGCCTCATTTGCTAAAACTGGACTGGGTGCATTTCCAGGTTAATCTACATCTGACAACTGAGAACCAGGACTCAAACTTTGCTTCAGGCAGAGATTAACTTAGATGTCACCCAGATTTTTCACCTAGAACCTACCTAAGATGTAGTAGATCATATCTCAAGTGAAAAACAGATCCAGGACGTTCACATCATATGGCTCCTAGAGGTGGTATCAGAATAATACCAAACAGTGGGACAGGTGATGTCACTGATACCAATCCTACAGCTCCTACACCATGCCTAAAGAGCCTCTCAGGTCTGAATCTCAAGGAAAGTGCCAACTCGTAGTTTTCCCCCCACTTCAAAACACAGCTCTGTATCTCGCTCTTCTGTGGCTTATACAAAGAAAGTTGTGGAGGGTTTAATGTTTATTACTGTCATCAAAATGGGCAAATTCTTGATGGCCAGGCAAATAAACCAGAAGGTAGTAGGCTTGCAATACACCTTTTGCCCAAAATGCCAAATGCCAGAGTGTTACAGAAATTCCTGTGTTACAGTTTGAGAAAAATCATAGCAATTTATCATCATTTAGACAATTATTCTATCACCCTATTCAGACACTAGTCTTCTAAAAGTGCAGTTTTCCATAGCATTAGAAGAGAAGTTAGTCTTGTGTTGCTCTAGCCCAGGACATGCGTACACAACACAAGCTGTTATCCTCACTCCAGGTTCTAAAAAGACAGGGGAACTTTTTTATTCAGTTAACATGAAGTTTTGCATAGGATAGAAATAGACCAGACTCTTCAGCCTGAGGCATTTCCTTTGATAAGGACTGTTTGGTTTTAACTCAAGAAGTCCACAGGACAGTGTCCTTCAAAGTGAATCAGTGTGCTGTTCCTGTGAACAATTAAATATTTTTGCTGTTAGAGACACAGGTTTACATTTATTTTTATTGTGCAAATTATTTACTTCATAGGACTTTGTGTGCTTTTATTTCACAGGATTGGAGAGATGAGATGACATCCTTTAGTTTATTTAGTCCAAACTCTTGTTAGCCAAAGAAATCCCAGCATCATCTGATCTTGGCAGGAGGGAAGTTTTGTATTTAATGGAGACAAGAGGAAAATTTTCCAGGCTTCCTCCTGAAACACAATTTCTTTTTCTTTTGCCTCTTCAGGAGCACTAGCTAGAAGACAGACAAAAATGTTGTTAGTGCATCTCTGAGCCCTGCCTTGGTTTTTATAGCAAGATCACGCTGACAGCTCACATTTGGTCCATGTTCCTCTATACCCCCAGATGCTTTTCTGAAGTACAGACAGTTATTTTCCATTCATAAAAAAATCATAGAACACATGCTCACAAGCTCTTTAATTCCATCCAGCTAGCTTGGCATTGGGAATTTTATTTCACCTTTGGAAGTGCAAAGTGTCTTTTATGAAATTTTCTCTCATGGATTTCAGATCTTCTCTCCAGTTTGACAGATTACGCTGAACTTCTAATTCTTGCTATCTAGGTTCTTGTGATCTGGCTCCACAAATTAAATGACGTCCCCCTCCTCTGATCCTTTGTCCAAATTATTAACAGAAATTTGAAATGGCAACTAGACTGCAATGCATCCCTTGAGGGTGGATTTGTAAAGGCCTTCCAGTTTGACACATACCAGCAAACTCCTGGTAACTACAACTACTCCTTTTCTTTTTTTTTAATGAGGGTGCATATGGAAGGCATGTCCTAAGACAAGCAACTGAGGACTTTGGGTTTGTCTCGTACAGAGAAGAGGAGGTTTAGAGGCAACCTCATTGCTCTCTGCAGCTTCCTGAGGAGGGGATGTGGAGTGGGAGGTGCTGATCTCTTCTCACTCTTACCCAGTGGCAGGAGATGTGGGAATGGCTCAAAGCTGGACCAGAGGAGGTTTAGACTGGACATTAGCAAACATTTCTTTACCAAGAGGGTGGTCAAACACTGGAACAGGCTTCATTGAGAGGTGATCAATGCTCCAAGCCTGTCAGTATTTAAGAGGCATTTGGGCAATTCCCTTAATAACGTGCTTTAACTTTTGTTAAGCTCTGAATTGGTCAAGCAGTTGGACCACATGATTGTTGTAGGTTCCTTTCAACCAAAATTATTCTATTCTATTCTATTCTATTCTATTCTATTCTATTCTATTCTATTCTATTCTATTCTATTCTATTCTATTCTATTCTATCCTATCCTATCCTATCCTATCCTATCCTATTCTAATTTTTAACAAGAATCTAACCTGTGGTATAATTCTTGACTTGATCCTGAGACCGTCACTGGGGAAACCTCAAAACATCTTCTGTCAAGGCATATTACACGACCTGCCCTGATTTCAAGGCCAACTGACCTACCATAGGAGAAAGTTATGTTAACTTGATATAAGCTTCTCTTGGCAAATCCAAACCAGTCAGAAGTGTATTGGCAGCACTGAAGTGTTTCCACTGAATTTTGATTTCGTGCAACATTTGCTGTTGGTGGCTCTTGTTAATCAGGTTGCTTTCCAGCAAATGCTTTGGTGGCAGCACAGGTTTTGATTCTGACTATGTACAGCTTATAAGTACATTAAATGGTAGGATGGAGCCAGAGACAAACAGACCTATATATTTTGGTCACCCATGTGATGTCCACTCCTCCTTGCTCTCCATCCAGAGGTCACCAAAAAGGATATCCCTACAGCAAAGTGTGCAGCCTCTTTTACATCTGTGGCCAGCAATGAGCACAGTGCTTTCCATCGCAACATTCTTTAACCTGACATCAAAACCCACAAAAAATACATCTGAAAAAAAAATTATGGTTGGGTATTTCCTTATGTTGCATCATTTAAAGACAAAAAGCCTTTTCTTTCCCAATGCAAATGTAAATAATTCCTGTGTTTCCATCTGTTAGCGAGTGATACTGCCTTGATAATGCACAAACCCATTCCAAGACAGAAGCATCAGTCGCACTGAGAAGCAATTCTCACAAAATAATATTTGAAAGTGCTTTCCAATTTTACAGTATTAATTAAAGCGTGGGATGGAAATAATTTCTAGTCCCCTTCTGTGAACCAGCCTTTTCCTTTTCCTGCTAAATTCAGAAACCTATGGGAAGTTGTTAGTGTGCAGATAACGAAAAAGAAAGTCATTGCAACTTGATTGAATCTGATGCCCAAGTCTCAAAGAGAAGGAAGAAGGCATGATGCACAGGGAGCTACCTGAACACTACCCTTGTCTTCTGCTTAGAGCTTTCTCAGATGTTGGGTTGCCATTTTCCCTGCGAGGTACTCACCTATTTTGAAATCCTTGTAACAACTGGCTCAACCGTTTGCAAGAATGAAGCCAGGGTCAAATCAAGCCATTGGCTAGTGTTATAACACTCTAGACTCTCTTCTGAAAATACCCACAAGGTAATACTTTCATCCACTGCATAATCTGCATCTGCCCCACCTCATGGTGTTGCTGGAGATAGGGAAAGTTTGCCAGCCAAACCTTCATGGAGTCTAGGAGAAGAAAGGTTTTTCCTAGCACTTGAGCACTGAGGTCTCCCAGCAGTTTATATACATCCACTGAGTTTTGGGTGGTTTTTTCACCACCTTCCAGAGAAACTGCAAACTGCGGTGCAAACCATGGAAGTTTTTAATTTGTTGTTTTGGTGGGGTTTTTGTAAACTGGGATAACAGACATGGGATAACAGACATTTTTCCTCAGCCTTGCCCTAAGAAACAGATGAGCTTATTTGACTGAAAAAAATTCAGCCCAAGGCAGAGGGTGACACTGAGAATTTCATTTCTGACATTCTGACTAAGTTAGATGCAAGCAAAATAGGTTCTTATGAGAAGCATCAGACAATCGTAAGAAGAGGCCCTGCAACCAGTGCAGCCTATAATACAGCTGTAATACAATCAATTCCCATAGACTTTGCTCTTCCAGAGTGATTGCTGGGCCATTATCTTGTCAGCTCACTGGTAAATCAGAATAAAAGCCCACATCTCAGAACAGCTTTTAGCATCTAAACAAAAGCCATCAGCATAGGGTTGTGCCGCACCATTTGACCTGGAGAGGAGCAACCACACACAAAATACAGACAAGAAGGATTTACTGTGCCCCAAAAGCTGACTTGGCCCTGTCTCTCCATGGGGATGTGGTAGTTCTCTGACCACTGCTGCACAAGCAGATTAGAGTGAGTTTTACACAGAGGTCTAGTCACAGAGACAGCGACTGATGGCACCCTGGTTACAGAGGGCTGCATGGCCTGGAGGAGGACCTATGCTCATCCAGGACTCGTAGCCTGATGTCAAGGCTCCTACGGCAATGGGAAGACTGAGTCATCACAATGATAGAGGAGTGGGGTTGGCATTGAACACTTCCCCATGTATGTCACGGCTTATAGGAAATATTCCAGCTCATTCCTATGCCTTCCATAACTTTGTCATGCACTTGAGGTGATCAGAAGAGTTTCGGCTCTTGCCACCAACTTTTAAGGTTATTTTATCTTTTATATTTCATCAAAAGCTCTTTTGGGGACTGTTGATATCTTTTAGGTATAAAGTATTTTTCCAGTCATTTGTTATCCCTTTTTCCAAAGTAGCAATTTAGTGAGAAGGAATTCAGAAAGCAGTCCAAGTCTCAGTGACCAAGGTTGACTGCAGGAGACCCACACTGCGTTTCATGAATTGGAGTTCATGCCAGCCACTGTCCTCCTCACAGGACCACAGAACATGTAGGCACCAGAGAGACATTCCCTGTTTACAATGTGGGCAAGATCTGATCCACTTTACTTGGGAAACAGTTGCTGAAAGTGTGACTTCCATCTCTGCCAGCAGGTGCCTTATGTCTCATGGGTTGGTGGAGCTAAGTCTGTCTTCTGATGTACTACTTTTTCATCACCTACTCTTTCATAATTGCTATTTCCAGCAGCAATTTCCAGCCTTCCTGGGGGAACTATTGGGTCTGCTTGCCATCTGTCCTTCTCATTCCCCTGAGAATACTTGGACAACGTTTCATTTAGTGTTGCTGGTTTTTTTAAGCAAGTTCAACATCTTTTTGATAATAAATTGGTCTTGATATCCCCTGGAGACACTTCCATCTCCTTTGGTGACCTCTTGTTCTTTCTGTGCATTACCATGGCTTAATGTCCTTTTGCTATTTCATTGGTCCACATATGACGACAGAACAACCCTTGAGTCATGATCCCATTACTTTTCTGGAAAGTGCTTAGTACTACCCAAGATCAGTTTCTCCTTAGCATCTCAGTGCTACCCTTTTCTCATTTGCATTCTTGGGGGAGGGGGGGGAGGAGTTCTCCATTTCTTTCCTTGATTTTCACTCTGGCACACCCCATTCTTTTGCCCTTGAAAAACAAAGACAATAAAACCTACAACAGCTTTTTAGATAACATTTTTTTTTCTAATTAACTTTTTGTTGTTTTTCTTTGAGAGAATAAGAAGAATTTGTGCATACCAAACACAGAAAGGGACAAATACAGATAAAACCAAAGATTTACCTAAGTTAAATAATTGGACAAGATTATATTTAAGATGATGCGCACAGATGGAGAGAACAGCCCATGAAAGCAAAATTTGGGAGTGCTTTCACTTAGCCAATGTTTACAGACAAAAGCAGAGTAAAAATTAAAAATTAAGTTCTTCTATTCTGATTCTTGAGCAGAATTGGGCAAATGTACCACTTCATCTAAGACTGGATTTTATCTCTCTGTCTTTTTCATGCTAGGATTGACAGAATTTTCAAATTTCCTTTAAAATATTATTTAAAAAGAGAGAGCTGAGTTTTCCTCTATCAGATGGCTGCAAAAGCTGAAGTTTGAAGAAAGACTTCAAGTACAACGCTCAGAAGAACACTGCAAATGGGTAATGCTGGAATTTGCTTTACAGTAGTATCATTTTATCTCTTAAACCAAGATTCTTCTGTGAAACTTCCAGACTGTATTATTGGTTACTAGACAAGAAAATGCAGTGTGCTGAGGAGAATACCAAAAGGAAGCCTATGGAGTAGCTCAGCTGGTTATTCACATGAAGCAGTTCTGAAGAGTCTGCTCACTTTCTATGGTTTCTTTGGGTAACACCAAAGAGATGTTTCATCTTTCTATGTCCTATCTCTTTTCATTCTTTCTTCTTTTGTCACGAGAACTTCTCGGACCAGTGAAAGACTCTCCTCAGTTATTGCTGGAGTACAGAGCTTTATCCACCATGGTGACATTGCAGGAGACAGCTTTCCCTGATGTGCCAGGGGGCTCTAAAATAGTGTTTGATAGCCTCTTTTGTTTGACAGTGGTTCTTTTATGCCTCATATAGTCAAGATGTGAGTTGTGGTCTAGCCACAGTACGTGCTGTGGCTTTTGCTGAAGTGTGGATACTGTACTTGGCATGCAGGTTATTTCTGCAGTCCTATTCTTTCTAATAGGCAGTCTGAGAGAGAAATGCATTGGCAGTAGAGGGGTTCCTGCAACTGGGGTAGTTTCTGCTCTGCTACCTCTCACTGAGAAACCATGACTATGAAATGTGAAGGACACATCTCCTCTTACCCTCTTGGCACTGCTACCATCCAGACAGCAGTATACAAACATGAACTAGTCTCTTGAGATTCCTAAACTCCTCCTGGCTCCAAGACTGAGCCTATCCTTCTTGCACTTTCTTTTCTTCAGAGACCTGCTCCTGGCTTTTCTGTAAAGCTGGTGAGAGCTATGTGGCTTGAGTCTCCATGGGGCTCTGATGACCATGTTCTCTACCCCACTGTCTACATTGAGATCTGACATCTTCTCAACTAGCAAGCAAAACTTAAGCAGGCTGCTCTTTCAATGAGCACAGCCAGCTCTCTCCCATCCTACGGCATCAACAGAACCAAAAGTGTTCCCCAGCTGTCACATTTCAGTAGGTAATCACAATTGTACTTTGCATTTTTTGTTTGGGGTTGTGAGGTGTTTTTTTTACAGAGAGAGGGAATACGTCCTCTAATTGTGTATTAGCGTTCAAGTGCCAAGCTGGTGAACTCCTTCAGGCTCAGGTGAGTGACAGAAAAGAAATTGTGACTCATTTGCAACAGGGAAGAAAGCAGAGTATACTGTGTGCTCAGAATTAGGGGCAGCAGGCAAGATTATAGCTGGAAAAGCTGCCTGCTGAGAGCACAGTGTATTTAGAAGCATCTAAAATTGTTTGCGTGACTCAATAATGTTTTCCTAACACTGAGAGCAGCAGGTGGTAACTCTCCCCCTTTGGATGCTCTTTTTTTTTCCTCCTTGATTTTTTTGCTTGTGGATGAGAAGGGGGAAGAAGAATGAAGAAGAGGGAGAGTTTCACTGCTGTTTAATCAAAAACAAACAACATTTTGTACTTCTTCAGCAATTCAAGGTGGTTTGCAGATGAGCTTGGAGGTGTTGGACTTGGACTTGTGTTGGTGTCACATGGTATCCACTGCTGTACACAAGAGCAAAGTTATGTGGTTATCTGTGATTCTGGTTGAGCTAAAGGGTTTGTTTGCCCTGGAACAAAGCTTTTTCTTTCTGTCAAAGACAATTTTACACAGCCAAAGCCATGGCAACATGTGGGCACCACTATGAAACCTAGAATGTCTAGTACAGTACTTTGGGCAGCTAGGAGGACCCAACAGTAGCAGCACTAGGAAATGCTAAGGTCAGATGGTAAGGACTCTTCATATTACAGAAGTCCTTGGTGGTCCAGAACTACCAAATGGTATTTCATTTTCTTCCCATTTTTGTCAGCTGCTCACACCCAGTTGTCACCTCACCCAAAACAATATGCCCCTTCAGACAAACCTCGTCTGATGGGATCGTGTAGAAAGTGATACCTGCTCTTGATGCATGGACTTTGGAGAATCTACTGCATGAGCTGTCCCAGGATTTAATATCCTTCCCAGGTAATAAAACTAGTTACATTCTGGCTTTTTTTAACCTGCCTCACATTTGGTTCCAGCCATTACATTCACCTCTGTCTACTGGATCAAGAAGTGTTTAGCTGTCAAGAATGCTTTGAAGATTCCCAGTGGTTGGAGATCGTGACTGAGCAACCTCTTTACCAGCTTATTTGAGCCCACAGTTTGCTGGGAAGCTTAAAGGAAAGACAGTTTCATGTCACAGTGTGTCTCTGGAGATCCAAATGGACCTCATGCCAGGCAGGTGAGTGGGCACAGACACTGCTGTGCAGTCGTGATGATAACATGGCAGTGCCTGAGCCAGCTATTATCCTAAATGATTCATTATTTCCCCTCTTATCTCCTTCCCTAACCAGCTTTGCTGACAAAATTAGTAGCTACCTGCTGTATGCTTAGTGCTACCATTCACAGCAGGGAAGAAAATATTAATTCATCATAAATGGAAGCAAATGGACCCACATTAAGCAGGAAGCAGCTTATACTTGTATTATTGCATCAAAGTGAATGGTATGCTTTGACTCATCTAATAGAGGCCATCACAGAGAAGAGCCTGCTAGACAGAAGAGGGGAAGTCCAGATCTGGATGAGAAAGCATCTAGTGACACCAGGAGCCATCTTAAAGCTGTGTGAGTATCAACCAGAGCATGTTGCTTTTTTCAAATTCCTTTGCTCGTCATGTAGCTATTTGGGCTGGAGCTCCTCCTGATCCACTTAAACCAGAGAAAAGGGCCACTGGGCCCACAGTAAGAGGTGTCTTAGTCTTCCACCTCTCCACAACCACCTCCAGTGCCCAGCATTTGCCCTCTGAAAACTAAAACTGCAGGGAGCAGAAAAATCCAATTAAGAAGCAGCATGGATTACTGTGCAACTCATGCAGTTGGATACCCTATCTGACTTCTTTTGGATCTACTGTTTTTGTCTGGGTATTTGTCATCTACCGAGGATCTACTGGTGGAAAGAATCTACTTTCCACTGATAGAACGGACTCACGCTAGCCCTAGAAGAATGACACTAGAATGAGAGCTATCTGCCAGTGGAGAAATGGAGCTTGTCTATGTGTTCAGCTGACTGCTACCTGCTCACACCCAGAGCATCCACACAGAGATCCTCTCACCAATGAAAGAGGCCTTAGTCAGGTCCTTTTTTTTCTTTCAGTCATGCAGCAGAGGATGCAAGGAGTCATAGAAATGTTCTTCTTTAGGGGCAGTCAGTACATTGATGCAACAATTGTTCCAGCTCCAAAACATTGATCCCGCCTTGCCTTCTTCCCCTAAACTGCTTTCTCCATAATTTGCATCCCAACAGAAGTACATTTGAGCCAGTAAACAGACAAGCTCCACACACGATGGCTCTTCCTTCTTGTTCATTCAAGGTCAGCTCCAGTCCAAAATAAGCACCAGCTTATTTTTTCCAACAAAGCATTACAAAACCATGGTAATAGGATCGACCTCTGCCTGCAAGCTGCTAATGACTTCCTGGGTGAGTACCCAGGGAATGGATCCACTCTGGTCTGCATGCCGCTGGGGGAATTCATTCGCTGGAAAAGCATTACTTAGCTGACTTTCACCACTTCCACAGGAAAAAAAAGGGCTCAGCCATGGCTGGGTGAAACCTGCGGCTTGCCAAGGGGACCGGCTGTTGTCAGATATTGTTAAATCTCACAGCACTGCACAGCCACTGCATGTCCCTAGCAGACAGGGTGTTTTCATTCAATAGTTATCTGGGAGCAAAGTGCACCAAGTACCTTAGGCAAGCATTATTATTAACTCTGATTATTCACCACTGTTTTTGCTATTACTCTACACCTCAGAGAGGGCACAGTGACTCAGATCCCAGGAGGCCAGTGAAGGGATGCACAGACCACAGCACGAGCAGTCACGAGCTCATGTCCCCAGCAGGCACAGCGAGGTAGGGAGGGTCCAAACACCTTGCGTGCTGTCTGCAGTCCAGAGGTAGCTGCAGAGCCCTCCTAGGCCATATGGCAGGCATGTGAGAGGAGGCTGCATCCCTCATTTCATGAGATGTATATCAGGAAAAGAAAAGGAAGGGAAGAGTTTTTTCTTGAGAACAACACCGATCACAAATGAAACCGTGTTAAGCTACATTATGAATAAGGTCCAGCAATTGAACTGGGTCTTCAGGGAAATAAGTAAACCAAAAATATGGTGAAACCAGACCTGTTCCTATTGACATTTTGGACCCAGATCCTTTCTGAGATCTGACTTGCAGAGCCATTCCAAAAGTTCGGAGGATGGAAAAGACGAGCTTATGTATTTTAAATTGTCTTGAACAACCTGACGTAGCAAGTAGGGTGGCCCTGCTTAGTGCAGGATTTGGAGACAAATCTCCAGAGGTTCTTTGCCACCTAAATCTCTTTATGATGCTAACATATTTCTTGCTGTAAACCAAATGAAGGGAAAAGCAAAATACTTTTAATTTTTGTAGGTCTCCTCCTTTGGCACAGGTCTGTTTAGCCTCCAGCAACCAGCAGAGGCCTCTCAGGAAATGTACTCTCCTCTCCAAAGAAACATGCATATGCATATACTTCCAGCACCTTTTCAATGTCCTGTATTTTTTGCAATTACTGGATAAGCAAAAGGTCAATAACCGTTCCTCTTGTCTTTCCACTGAAGTCATAGATGGACCAGTTTACCCTGGAATGACTCAACTGGCTTTGCAACCATTGAGCTACAGAAGGATCCACAGGGATCTGCGAAGAACATCTAACCTGAATATTGCAAGTCAATAAATATGGGAATTCAGTGCACTTGATTTTCAAGTTGTCTGGTTTATTAACTCAACAGTTGGTCCAATTGCCCAAGGAGAGGGCTGTGAGCCAGGTCCCCTGATTTGTCAGGGCCCTGAGTGCACATAAATGTACTTTTGCCCAATGGCTCCATTTAAGCCCAGCTCTGGGTCTTCAATTCCTGTTTGAGCTGTTGGTTTTGCTCAACCACAGCTATGCCTGTGACTGGCCATGGGCCCTACTGGGGCCATTGCAGACTGGCTTATTGAGTTGACCTAGGACGTGTCTCATCACCATGAACTCTTCTGATGATCTTCATTCTTGGCTGAACCTGGCTGTCATCAAGGTCTGCCTTGCCTGGGTATTGTGAGTTGGGGCCCTGGTTTGCAAAGCCCCTGCCTTATTGTCTGTGGTACTGTGCTTGGCTCCTGTCCTTTAGGAAGGACTTAAGGCTGGCCCTTGCTGCTCCTGGACACTAACTCTGCTATTGAGGTCCTTGTTCACCTTGGGGAAATTGTTCCCATGATGCTTATTTTAGCTCTGGGGCTTGTCAACATGTCAATTAATGATGGATGGGGACTGCAGCCCAAACCAAGTCTGAGTCACCAGAGAAGCCAGCCGAGTATGTGGTTGTTCTCCTTTGCGTGACTGTCTATAGTTTAGCATTAGATTAGATTCTTGTTCAGCATTTCTCCTAGACTTAGCTGTTGTTCACATAATGTAGAAAATGGGCTTGTCACACCTTGTCCCATCAGTAGAGATCAATTGCATCAGAGTCAGGCTGGGCATTGTGAGCTGATCACTGAACAGTTCCTGGTGCCTGTTAGGAGCTGAGAGGTCTTTCATGGAGACACACAAGGTGGGCACAGGCCAAAGCAAGCCTTTGATTTCACTATCTGTCTTTATCTATAGTTTGAAGATATACAAGGAATTATCACCATCCCTGGAGGTATTCAAGAGAGAAGTTGACTTGGTGCTCAAGGATATGGCTTAGTGTTGGGTGGTGCGGTGTATTGTTTATGGTTGTTGGTTTTTTTGGATTTTTTTTTCCCATTGGTTGGACTAGATGATCTTAAAAGGTCCCTTCCAACCTAGGTGATTCTGTGATTCTGTGATTTTAGTTTTGTAAAAGTGTGGCTTTCTCATAGGTAGAAGGATCAGCTTAAATAAAAAAATCAACATCACAAACCCAGCTCTAATACTTTTTGAGTTCTCAACTCACCAGGGATTCCCTTTTCTCCATGAAGAGGTGGTGGCATTTTTTGCAACTTGTGCTTTCGGCTGAAATCTCCCAGTGCTCGCAGGCTGGGTTGAGAGCTCTCTTCACTTTCCCCCCACCACTGAAGTCCACATTTACAGCTGGTGGAGCCTTGAAAAACAAAAAGAAAACAGGAAAACCAAAGCCTAGACTGCTATGCAAGTGTGACAACTGTAAGACTAGATTTGCTTATGAACCCTTTCCCTTGTGGCTGATGGATCATCTGACATGAATGCATCCAAACTGAGTGTAGCTATTTCCAGATGGGCTTCATGTCATCCCAGGGTGGGTGTGTAAGCTGAGCAGATGATTCACTCTCTGCAGGTATAAGTCTTTTCAGTCTTTACAGTCCTATCATAACCTTCAGAAATGGTGCTTTGTTGTTTATCAACACCTGCTTAAAAGAAGTGACTATGAAAACAGCAATGCCTCATTGCAACAAATTTGGAACTGAGCATATACTAGCAGAGAGGTGTAGGTGTGCTACACTGCCTTCCTTCTGCCACTCAGAAAGTGGATGAACAAATTAAATGTTAATGCTATTGTAAATGGGAAAATGGAAAAATCCCCACTGGCGGGAACAGGTTAATTTCTAGTGGAGTCACCCAAAAAGGAAGATCAGGGTAGCTTTTCAAACCCTTTATTTTCCCCCCATCCTTTCTCTGAGAGGCGCTCTTTTTTTCTTCATTCCCACAGAGAGCAACAATCTTTTTGCTTGATCAAGGAAATAATAGGTGCTTACAAAAGCAAAGAACTACCTTAAATTGTTTGGGCAGCAGGAGTGGTTGGTTCAATTAATTACCTTTGCAGAAACATCTGGTATGCTGTTCACATCCTGTGAGAAGCAGACTTCCATTAGGAACGGAGTAAAGAAGATGAATGAAAATCTGCAAAGACTCACCCACAGACTTGAGCAGTGTAAGATCTTTAGCCTATTCCTATTGAAACCACACTGCAATATGCATCTGCTCACACAGTCAGGGTAACAGAGCTCTCAGGTGCTTACAGGAGCTTTGGTCCTAAGAATGACAGCAAATGGGGATGATGAAAAGTCTAAGTATTGTTATTATTGCAGGTAGAATTAGACTGTCTGACAATGGAAAGTGTTTCTACACTTTATTCAGATGTGTTCCAACAAGGACACAAGGACCAGGACAACATGGTGCAAAGTGGACCACAGCTGGAACCTTCATCCAAAACCCACATCCACATGAGCTCATTGAAACACTTGACCAGCATGGCACAGGGGCTTCACAGGTTTTATCACAAAGGCTCTGTGTGTGTGAAGGAGGCAGGAGAAAATGCACAAGCAGCCAGAGAAGACAGTGAGGAACCAGACCCAGAGCCATGGATGTCTTGATTTCTGAAAAAAAAAATTGAATTTCTTGAATGGAGTATTGGTGAAAAGAGGTTTCATCTGTTTCCAGGCTTTTCCTTCAGGAGACAGGATGCTGTGTCCTCCTCAGAAACAACATTGCTCCTTATCAAAATGAAAGGGATGATTTCTAAACCACAATTGCACTTCATAAAGTCAGAGCAGACTGTCTGGCCTTGCATGTGCTGTGGTATGCACTTGGTGTTCCAAAATGTAAGGTAACTGGCAGGTGAAGACCTTGGTTTCCAGGGATGGTGGCTGGCTGGCTCTGAGACCCTTTCCTGATCCTAGGCAGATAAGCTGCCCCCCCTTTCTTTGAAACAGTTGCAAAACATACATCTTCCTGAAGGCTCTGGATGGTGAAGACTGGGGTCAGAGTAAAGAAAGTGAATCCAAAAGTGGTGCAGATCCAGTGGGAGCCATTTACAAATCTCCTGATGGCTTAAAACCCTTCACGCTCAAAACTTCTAAGCAGGAAAGACCTGGGTAGACAAGGAAACCTTGCCCATGTTTACCAACTACAAAGTGGCAGGGAGGGAGCAGATCTGAAAAAAAAAAAAAATCTTGTAAATCATTTATTTACCAGTGGAGGGACCAATTCCTTCTGTTTTTCTCCCTACATCTGGCTTTGTTATTATCTTGAGCAGCCCACCAGCACGGAGCAAGCGGAGATGTGTAGGGTGGGTGGGCTGGTATGGCTCATCTCACACATCATCTGCAGCTAACTGCTGGGAGTGTATGGAGCTTGCAGGCTGCAGGAGATTTAATTAAGAAGAGATGTATGTTGCACTGGGGACAGGGGTCTTGCCTCGGCATGCTGTGTTTCTATTGCAGGCTTTTGACAATGAACATAAATGTTTTTCCTTCTTCCTAATGTAATTTCTTGTTCCAGTAAAACCATTGCCTGGTTGGTCCTGTGAAAGCACAGGTCCCCATGTACTCCCTTAATGTGGTGAGGACGCCATTTTGAGACCTTCAGCCCCTCTTGCCCCTTTTTTTTCCTGACAGGAAGGATGTTTTTAGCCTGCACCATTCATGAAGCCCACTTCAGGACAGGGTGGCAGGGGTACAGCAAAGCCCACTGAGGTATGGAGCACCCATGGGAAGCCCAAGAACATCCCCAGGTTCTTGGGTCACAACCACCACCTGAACAAGACCCTTTCAGAAAGCATCTACTTCCCCACCTTTCAGTGCGCTGCCATGTAGGAACATTCATCATGTGCAATGCTGAGCTGCAAGTAGAAAGAATCATTTCCAATAAATTTGTAAATTCATGGTGTCTTTTGTAGGACCTTCCCTTGTCAGTGTTAAGGAGGTGTTTTATCTTTAATTTAGCTGTGGCGTATCAGTCTTTTCACCTGGTGCCTTCCCTGATGTTTTCCAGTTCTGCCAGTTCTGCATATGTATTTCAGACCCTTCGTCTGTCTTCATTCATTATTGTTAAAGCCTAATTAACAAGTCGATCCTCTTTCTTGAGGGGGCAGTTCATATATATAGCTACCTGATCTGGCTCATGTAAATGAACATGCAGAGTCAAAATGGTTGTTCTGGAGTGAATATAAGCTAGCAACACACTTGGAGGACTCTGGTGACACCAAACACCAAGGCCATGGCATATGCTGTTGGAGAGCATTAACAGGGCCCATTCAGATGTTTGCCTCTCTCGGAGTGGCTTTCCATCCTTCTTTTTATTGATGGTATATTACTTTCTAAGCTCCCCTCTGAATTGAGATGAGATCACTTCATTTTAAGGTGATGGATCACTTCAATGCCTTGCACTTTTGAACTCCCAAAGGAGCAGAGTTGAAGCCACAATGACCGCCACTCTGAAGGTTGCATTGGCCATGACATCAAGGTATATCCTTGTCAGGAGGAATCTCTCATTCCCTGAGTGAGCAGGGATCTTCCACTGCCTGGAGTTTATTCCCAATGACATTTTAAATGCAGCCTGTGTTCAGCCAGGATATGACAGCCATCAGGCTGACTTCAAACACTCTAGGTATCAGCTCATATCACCATAATTAGAGAGCTCTCAACAATGTTGGTCCTGGCATGGTCCTTGCAACTCATGTCCATCACCTTCCTTGCTTGCTGTAGCTTTATCTTCTCAGCTCCCACAAAGCAGCTACCTGGAAAACAGCCAGCACCATCATCTCCTGCACCCAACAGCATCCAAGAGGAAAACCTGACACAAGCCTGACACAAGGCTGTCTCAAGACATCTGACAGTTCCTCCTGGGTGTTAGGCCCTAAGTTGTCCCAGTGCCAGAGACCCTAGAGTCAGTTGCCTGCTCCCCAAAAGGCTGGATTATAGAAACCTGTCCTCCTCTTGCTAGGACCTCTGGTGCAGATGAACTGGAGAGCTGTTTCACAGCTGCCACCTCATAAGCCAGGGTGGCTGGGAGTCTTCTCACCTGATTTCAGCCATTTCCTTCACGCTCAATATTGTGAAGTCCCTGGACAGAGCCAAACACCTCCAGCTGGAGAATCTTTCCCCCTACCTGATCTCCAGAAGGGAAGAATCGAACCCATCTAGGAGGTGAGGTATTTGAAATAAAAAGTATATCTTGTCACCCTTGCTCTAAGGTGGAGATTTCATCCCATCTGAGAGTGACCTAAGAGTAGTCAGCCCTACCTTTCCAGAGTCATCTTCTGCCAAGAGAGTAATGGATGAACTTTTCTTGAGTTCCATTGGGCTTTATCCAGGCTAAGGCTAGGTTCTGGAAATGTGAGGTGCCTGCTCTTCACAGACAGGGCACAAGGGGATCTGAAAAATTGCCACCGCTGGTGGCAGTTCAAACCCATCCCAACTCTTTGGGCTCAGTGAACCCAGGCAATGCTGGACTTTTGCCTCAACCTGCTTCCCAGCAGTGAGTATAAAAGTGTCAGCATGTACAGCCCAACTGGACTAATCTACTTATGGAAAACATCTTAGTGTGTACCCCTCAGTACCAGCTATGACCTCTTTTACACATTCTCATCAACCCACTCTTCCTAAAGCACAGGCCAGAAATAGACTGTGGCAGTGACTCAGAAAGGGAGAGAAGAGTCATTCTGACTCAAATACCGAGGTGGGCCTCCAGAGGATGGCACATGAGACTCTTTGCACCAGCACTTGCAACTCTCCATTCTCAAGTGCCAAAGCTCCCTCCACAAAACCTGCAGCATGCTGGAAACATTGCTTCTTCTTACCCAGTAGAGGAGGTGATGTTGTGCTGACACTCAAGTATGACTCAAAGTCATCACTTCTCCCATAGGTCTCAGCCGTGGACTTAAGTCCCAGTAGCTTTATCTGTGCTGATAAATAACATGGGTCAAGCCTCACTGTCTGGCCTAGAGGGCAAGCAGCACAGCAGAACTCACATCCATACGACTAAACTATGTGTTGCTGGAGCACTCATCTGAACCATGACCAGGCACTGCTGCAAGCTGTGGCAGAGGCACAACAGAGATCTTGATGGTCTCACAACTGAGCTCACAACCCAGATCTAATTAGGAAAGGCAAGATAAAGAGCACTTATGTTTAAGTGCTTTCCTAAGCTGGTCCCACCCTTGGTAGCACCAGTTGCCCAGCTAAAAAGCATCTCATCCACAGACTCCACTACACCACTGAAGGCACAGCTGAATGGGAGGCTTTTCCATGGGAAAGAGGGGATGATTTGCATAAAGATAAACAGAGTCTTTTCACTAGAAGGAGAGAGCAGAGCTTCATTACCAGAATCTAAGTGATTTCCCTTTTCTCTCCTTCCTGTTTTCCTCATGTTGTGTGCGTTTTCCCCTTTGTCTGGCAATACAGCACAGGCAAAATACCACATGGACTCTCTGGGTCTAGAGGCATATACCAGATGACTGGATATGATTGCGCAAAGTATAGCAAAATATAGAGAAGGACACTCACAGAGAATAATCCTATCCCCCGTTCCCCCCACATCACTAGGAGCAGTGAGATCCCTTCCCAGTTTGCTCTGCTCAAGAAACCAGCAGAGACTCAATCCACCAGTCTAGAGCAGGCTCACCTGCAGCAGGGAAGGCAAGTCCACAGAGGCTGCAACCATGTCCTCACCTTTTACAAGAACACATTCTGCTTCCCATGCTTTCCTCAACATCATCCACAGGAGTGTTAGTTCCTCTGTCTGGTTGTGAAAGATCAGCAGAGATCAGTCTAAGGGCAGCACTGAAGTTGCTGAGCAGACCTCTGGCTCCTGGATACTCATCTCATCTATTTAAATGTCATTCTTTTTGCAACTTGAGGACCACGACTGAGGAAATGTCTGCCCTAGTCATCACTTGCCTTCAGGAGAAGTTAGGACAAAATTGCTCCTTTGAACTACTCAGAACAGTTCTGAGACCAGTTTTGTATGTGTGGCCACCTACAGCCCTTCATCCCCTTCCACTCCTGAGTTGCTCTCTTTGAAACATTCAAAATCAAGATGCTCTTTGTGTCCCCCAAAACACAAAGAGGTCTGTAACCCAAACTGAGCAGAGGAGCTGCCTGTTTTAGGACTCTACCCCAGTGCTTGATTTTTTACAGTGGGTAGTTTTGACTCAAAAAATTACAGCTTTGATCAATGGAAACTTCAACTAGACCCAGAAAAGCCTGACCCTGAATTGGCTTCTTTCTACCAAATGCCACATTTTGATTCAAAGCAGGAAGGGTCTTAAAGATGTCAGAATTTTTTTATTGCATCATTTTGCCTCTCCTCCTTCTGGGAAACAGACAATTCACCTGAGCTGTAGATTTCCAAAAATGTTAAGCCTGGGCCAGGTAGGTACCAAGGATGTTTTTGCTTGAGTGAATAATGTTTTGCCTGGAGATCAACTCCATCTTTCAAATGAAAGCATCAAGGAAATCCCTATGCACCTTTCTGCATCTGGACTAGCACAGGTCTTTCAGAGAAAGATGCCAAACTGCTGCCCAACTCATTAGTGCTGTGCAGAACGACAGCAAAAGGCTGACAGTCCACATCCATGCAGGCAGTGTGCAGCCACTGCAATTTCTTTCTTACGCTTGCTTTTCCTGGCTTTTCAGGGACAAGCAACATCTAATATATCTCAAGGGCCAGACCCTCTGATTTTAAAAAAACTTGAACAGTACCAATGTTCTTTGATTTAAAAAGACATCTAGTGTCTGATCACAACAAATGGGTCCCTGTTGTTAAGGTCCCACTGAGTAACAGCAAAAAACCCCCATACACTTGAAACAGAAAGACATTGTTTTTCTCAGGAAATCAGAGATATTCTTGAACTTTATTTAAATTCAGAAATTTTTGAGCCTTCTGGCAGTATTTTGGGTCATATAGGTGGTAGGTAGGTGTGTGCACAGATGCATTCCTCTGATATGTTTCTCACCTTGGTTACATGAGGGTTAATCGAAGTGAGCCCATTGCTGGCCAGGAGGTGCATCAAACTTACGCTGAGATGACAAGAGTTTCCTCTGAGAACCTTATCCTCATGCACACAGCAGAGAGCAAAACCAAACACAACAACTTTCTGCAATGTGCATCTGTCACCCCTTCTTGTGATGCCCATTTTTGGCATGAGCAGAGCCCTCATCGTGAGCATGTAATTGAGTCCACAGTGCGCTGAGATGGACATATAATTGCTTTTGTTATTGCCATCTGTGGGTTAATCACAGCTGACCCTTAACATTTTGACCTGTGCACAAAGGAACTTCAGCTTCTGGGGTCTGAAACTGTGTTGCAGTGGTTTGTTGCTAAGTGAAGACTAAATCAACAAGCTTTCCATGCTGGGCAGAGGATGCCACTCCTTCTCCTTGCTCTCCCACTGGGGAAAGTTATAATTAGCACAGCCCAACCAGTAAGGCAGTGTAAGTTGTAATCACACTTCTGGAAGGTATTTATGGGCAGGAGCAAACATGTTTTGTGCAAACTTGCATTGTGGTCTGGCAGGTACCCCCGGGAATTTCTTGGTTGGAGCTGCAGTTTCAGCTGGCACTCTGCTCCAAGCAGCACAGCGTTCAGCATCCCTGCGGAAGAGCACCAAGGTGGCACTTGGTCCCTCTCTCATCCCTGGCAGGGTGCGATTTGCATTTGCTTTGAGATCAAAAGCTTGCGGCCTTCAATGATTAGTTTTCCCTTCTCAGTGCAGATCTGCAGCCTTCCTACTATTTCACTCACGTTTTGGTCAGGTAAGAGAACAAAGAATAAAGAGGACCAGCCAACTAGCTGCTCTTCCTTCACTCAGTTTAATGTTAAATTCCACTATCTCATGACATTTCACATTTCAGCAGTACATTCATTTGGCACCTTAGCAGGATGCTAGAAACAGAGAGAGAGGTAGAAAATAAGAGACTTCTTTGAGGGATGTCCAGGAGACAACAGCAAGGACTATCACCCCAGACAGCACAAGCGAGAGGGTTTAAGACCCTCTGTAGTTGCCTCTCTTGTTCTGGTGTAAGATTTACTTCAGGATGGTCATTTTACCTGGGAAAGCACATCTTTCTCAGTCATCCTCAGAACACACCAGCCTGACTAAGAAAGCAAAGAAACAAAGTCCAGGTTAAGACATTGGCTATGGGAGGAACTCACCCCTTGGCTAGTTTAGGTATCCCCCAAGGTTTCGATAGCAGCTGAATAGGATGGTTAAAGATCTGCCTGACAGCACTGTTTGGTGCCCAGGGAATTCACATTCCCTGCGTCTAACTTTTCTCTTTATGACCTTGCTGTGTAGGAGACACTATGAACAGAGGCATGGGAAAGACTTTGAAGTGCTTAGTCCCTGCCAGGGAACATGCCCATAACTCAGGAAAGCAACCTCCCAACCTCTCATGTCTAAGAACATCCCTGAGACCTATTTATTTGTTTCTCACACCATCTCTTCCTGGCTGAGGCTTCTGCAGCTTGAGCCATCACCTGAAAAAGACATCCCAGAGCAGGAGAGAGGCACTGGGAGGCACCTGGGGAGTGCAAGGCTGCCAGATGGCATGGCTCTTGAAAACTGTCCTGGCTGATGCCCCGATGTTTTGTCCCTCTGCCTGACATGGGACTTGATATACATGCAATGTTGAACCATCATGGACCACCAGCCCAAACCAATACATGCAGAAAAATGCATGTCCCTGCTCACACCTGACAGACACCTGACAGAAAATTGCACCTGGAAGGACCAAAAGCTCTTACTTGCTTTGGAAAGGCTAGTTAATCCAGTTTGTTTCATGTGAAATAATGTTTTCCACTCCTTACTAAAGGGAAGACCTAAAATGAATTATCTAAAAGAAATAGAAAACTGAGACATCTTATGTCTCAGGTACCCACAATGGAAGCTGGAAGGTGGATTTAATGAGTTTTGCATGTATCAGAAAAGGAAAAGCCGTAGGGTTGATGTCATTAAAGGTAGTAAATCCATTCCAGTAAAGACAACAGGTTTAATCTGCTTCTAACATCTCTGATTAGCTTTCTATTTACAAACACTTTGATTGTTTAACTCTCGCTCTTTTACTTACTGGTTTTTGAACGCAGTTAATACTCATTTCAACATTGCCATCAAGAGCATCTTTTCATTTGCTTTTACAAACAGAAAGCTGAGGTCTGCTCTAATCAAAAGATGCACTCCAGACACATGAAATGCAGTACCACAATGTGCATTACAATGATCAATTGATAAATTACATCATCTCATCATTCCCAGGAAGGATTTATTACCAAGATAAAAGGAACAAATGGTTACAGCAAGAGATGGTTTGGGTTTTTTTCTTGCAGATTTACATGAAATCACATTCCAGCACTCATTTAAATGAAAATGTTAAGGGAAGAATACACTCTCATGTGACTTCATGTAGAGAAAAGCTGTGCAGCATGTAGAAGGGGAACCCACAATGCTGTCTTCATCCTTTGGTCCAGTTAGTTGTTTCCACCACAGACAAAAAATAGATTGTTAAATGTGGAGGGAAATGGAAGGAATAAAATCTTACAAAGAAAAGTGCCATGAAAAAAAAACCCATCAATATAAAAGATATTTTAAAAGGAAAGAAGACAAATAATTGATCCAAAGTTACTGTAATGAACTTCTATCACATCAAGATGTTTTTCACTTTGTCATCTCAGGAGATTCTTCAAGACATTTTCATTTTCATTCTGATCAAGTTGCAAGAAAACACCAAAACCTGAAGAACCTTTGCCCGCTTTCTTCCCCTTGCCATTGCCCTTCTCGACAAGGCTTGAACAAGAGCACTGACACATATTGTTAAGATCTCTATGGCCTTTAGTCTGACCATGGATCCCAGAAGAAATCCAGTCTCTCCCACAGTTGTCTTGCATATGCAGTCAGTACTTTAAAGCAGTACTGGTTGTTAGATGTTTCTGCATGGAGTATAACATACAGACAGGGTAGCTAACACGTTATGACCTCAAGTGCAGTAAGAAACTAATGTCTGGAAGAGATCGCAACTACCCATAACTTTGGCTTGGCAGCATCAAAAATACATTTTTACTAAGCTCAATAGAACTGTCACATGTGGTAGGGAAAACTAGCATATAGCTCCTGCTGCATGTCTCTTTGAGTCTTTCTGTGCCATTCTGAGCCGACTTGGCAGTATTTTTGCAGTGTGCATCAGGTTTTTCAAATACTGGACTGGACATTCACCTAGGAAGCCATTCCTGGCTCCCTGCCATCATTTCGCAGTAATGAGCTCTTGCATAGGAAATTGCCTCAGCCTCAGGCTGGGGTCTCTCCTGGCGTAAATTCTCCCTGTCTTTTAGATGGCATCAATCATTCATAGTCTTTTCCTGTTTAGAGCATCTGCTTCCCATTCTCTTTCTTAGTTTCCTCCTGATTAATTGATGAAATTGTTGAGTGTGGTTGCCTCGGAAACTGCAATTTCCTTAAACATTTTTGGCCCCCTTTATGGCAGAAAGCAGGAAATATTCACAGGAACCCTGAAGGGACAGCAAGGTCAAGCAGGACCCACCTTTCATCAACACAACAGAGGCTAAGACACCAAAATAAAGCCAGGCTGTTCCCAGGCTGCCACATTGTCTGAGGGCAGAGGTGAGAGCACAAGGAAAGGAAGGACCATGTGCTTTTCCTGTCATACTCAGCATCCAAGTGGCAAATAAGCCACTCTCCAGACAGTTTTCCTTCAGCCAATGCATACAATGGCTCTCAAACTCCTACCCAGGACATCACATGGGTAGCATGAACCTTGGTGCAAAGCAGAAATGGGCAACCCTGCACTAACACTGCCTGCCCTCTTCTGCCCCAGCTGTTCAGCACCTAAACACCCTGTTCTCATGATCGTGATGCTCCTGGGCAGCTTGCATGTGACCAGCACCTCAACCAGGGAAAGGCATCACCAGGAGAGATGTAGCAGTGAGCACAAAAGTATGGCAACTTCTCTGGGTGCCTGTGGCAGTGCTTTCTTATCCAGACAAGCCCTAGGGCCAGCACAGTAGTGGTTTGCAAAGAGGAGCTGAGGACAGAGACAATAGTGATATTAAAGGTCATCTTCACCTGCAAAGCTGGTAAAGAGGCCTCGGAGAGCCTACACCTCAGGCCTATGGTGTTTTTCTCCCTCTCCAATGCCCACACATCATGCTTACTGCGAGGCCCAGGCTGCACTCTGCAATGTGAGTCAAATCCTGCCTCACAGGGCTGCCAGAGGACCAGTCCCATCCATCCTTTGCAAAGGCACCAGGCATGCCTACCCCATGCTGAAGAATGAGCACAGAGCCTACTCACTTGATGAGATAACAGACCGCATTGGGACTCTATCATAAGACTTGACTTATGGGCCCATTACAGAACAGCACTTGAGACTTAAGATGGTGAAGACAACTTCTGGTGCCATAATTTCATAACTCATGAGAAGCCTGGTGGAACAGAATATCTTCTCCGGATTCACCCTGGTTTCACTCCCATTTGAGGCAGGAAACAGCATTGGGAAGACTCTAGAGAGAGTGCAAGATGGCAGGGGTCTCTCTCTTTTATTACAAAAGAGTGGAGTTCTGATTTCAGTCTGTTCATCTCACCACTGCTATTCAAAGCTGTTAGTGTCAGTGCTTTTCTGCCATCATTCTTTATCAGAAATGTTTGCTGATCCCTGAAAGGGTTCATACTATGCTGCATTCTTAGGTTGACTCTCTCTCCTTTTATTTGGCTGAAGGAGAGAGTGAACAACATTTCTGGCAGCCCAGAGATGCCTATGGTCCAACCAGCTTTCAGTCACAGCAGCAAAATAATCCTTTAAAATGAAACTTGAATTCTACTTGAAGTTAAAAAGCAAGTACTACAGTCACCAGAGGCTGATGAGATATGACACAACACAGAAAAATCCCTGAATTCTGGTATTAGTCAGCAGAGATGTTGCAAACATCCTCCAGCAACTTTTCTTTCTCAAGCTGCCATACAAGGTGCTGCATGGTTCAACCATGGGAGACCACTGGATGAGTCCCAGCAGGCACAAACACTGATAAGTGACATGTTTTCTGGCCTGCCGTGGCTGTGGTGTGGAGGTGGCTCATATCTGGGACAAATTCAACTATTAGAGCCCTCAGTATCTTGTAGTACCTCATGCTCTAGGCTGAAACCCAGAGCAGTTAAAATTGCTGAGGGGGTAGGGGAATGGGGGTGTCTTAGCCCCCTTTCAAGGGAAGTTAAATTACGCAGCCTGGTCTATGCAGACTGAGTCTGGGCTTGGGAACCAGGAGTTCAGATTTCTAGCTTTGTCACTCAGCTTGATAGTCTTAGTCTCTTCTCCCAGTCTCTTCTCTGGCCAAACAACCTTTGGGCAAGGACTGCTTCCCACTCTGCATATTTACAAGCACTCTGAAAGCTGAGTCACTAGAACTTACTGTAGGCTAAAAACAAATAGGAAAACCCAAGTTCTTGGCTTTTTCCAAATCTCTTGGATTAAAGTCACCATTTCCCTGAAGGGAACAAGACTTCAGAGCTAGTTACCTCAGTAAAAGAAGGGGACCAGCCCATCACTGTCTCCTCAGTCCCAGAGGCTGTGTATCCTGTGTCACCTCTGCTTTCGCATTTACAGCCCGGCTTCCCTCCACTACAGAAGCAGGGGTTTGCAAGCAGAGTACTGCAGTGATGCTCCAAAAGGAAAGAAAAGGGGAAGAAAACAAGTGGGCCTGGTGCATATGGGCTGGATCTCCCCTAATGCCCAGTGAGGCAGCAGATGCCCAGCCAAGGTGACAGAAGCTTGCTGTAGGAGAGAAGAAACTGCTTGGTTTACAGGTAGAAATCTATGAGAATTTTTTAATGAGGATTTCAGCAGATACAAATTGTTTCCTGGGCAATGGCTAATGACAGCTAATAGGGACCCCAGAAACAGCACGACAGCACCTTCTTATTTTCTGTTGCCTGTGATCACAGCATCCAGCTGTTATTTTCATCCTCCTAAATAATATAATAGACACATGCATTCACATTTTTACTCCTTTCTTTTGCCAGAGATGTAATTATTTCTACTTTCTCTATAAACATAGAAATGCAAGATTTCTTCCCCCTCCCATTGCTTCAGTTCTCAACTAATGTAAAGAAGCAGAAGCCAGTAAAAAGTTTATTACCAAACCTCCCTGGAGGATCAGTTTAGCACAGTTATGCATAATACGGCTTTACTTCTTTTATTTTTCCTTAAATAAAAAAAAAAAAGATAGAAAAAAGTTATTTTAAATTTATGAGCTGATGAGACAGTGAGTAATGGTGAATCACTGTTTAATATTTTAGTCAACCATCTGCAAGGTGAGCTGTACTCCCATTTCATATTGCTAGAACTAAGAAGTCACCTCGAGTTTCATGAATGGAATCAGTCTTGCATCAACCCCAAAAGGCTGTATTCAGCACCAAAACCAATCATCTTCCACCCAGGCATTTCAAACATACAGCCTTTGAACACAGGAGAAAACAAGCACAACTGTAAGCCAGGGAGGAGGGTGAATAAGACTCTGAATAAAAAAAGAAGCTGCAAAGATGAAGCTGGCTCTTCTGCTAGCCCTCAGTAATTCTGCAGACAGAGTTATGGGGAAGAGCAGCTTTCTGGCCACGCACGGAGGCCGGTGCTTATAGCTGTCTATGTGCTTGCTTGTGATTGCCTCTTCTTCCTGTGCTTCCAACACCGTTAGTAGCGCTCCAGAGGCACTAAACTTCAGGCCAGCCTGGGATTTTCCATCCGGTTTCCCAGAGGAAGCAGACACAACATTCTCTCTCCTGTTTCTTCTTCCTCCACCCCAGTGATGTTTGCAGGACATCCCTTGTCCCCCAGTGTCACAGCTACCCCAGGACAAAGCATAACAGTACTTTCAAGGGAGAGGGATGCCCCGTTGTCCAGTGCAAAGGAGGTCTGCCAGCAGTCTGGCACCTGCAGATCCACACTGCCAGGGGACACAGACATTGTGCAGACCAGTCACCTGCCCAACCTGCAGTGACAGTGTTGGTCAGATGGAGAAGGTGCAGAGCCAGCTGTGTCCCTCTCAGTCTTCACATGGTTCCTCTCCCACTGGGAACAACTCAAAGACTCTGAAATCCCAGCTGGCTAAGGAAAGCCTCTGTTAGACCTGCAGTTTCCAAATTTCCCTTCCTCCTGTTCCCAGTGCTGGTATCCTTATCAGCCTCTTCATCTTAGCTGCTTTCATGATAGCATGGTCTCTTCAGGCTGGCTACTTAATTGTGTCTTTCCCACCACTGACTTGCCCACCAATGACTCAGCCATTGACAAGAGCTGTCTCTCTAGCAAAATACAGGCTCTAGGCCCAGCATCTCAGTCTGTCTTTCTCCAAGGGCACTTCAAGTTCCTTTCCCTGATTAATGCATGTTAAGGATGACTAATTTCATACCTTCCATCTCTGTAGCTGCTTTACAGAGGGGAAAAATGCAATTTCCTCTCACTTGTCAAGTGTCACAAGTGCTTTGTGAACCATGACGATGTATATTCCTTACGGCTGCACACACCCCACATCCCCCCAAAATCTAATGGAATATGAATAACAGTTTAGTTTTGCAATAAATGTGAGTTGTTAAATTATCACGAAGAGACAGTGCTACAGAGAAGGGTATTGTGAGCTTCTGTGATCCAGCAGAAATACGGCTCTCCATACAGTGCAGGCAGAGCACAGCCACTCCAAAGGAAA
This sequence comes from Pedionomus torquatus, assembly GCA_013398155.1. Taxonomy (NCBI): domain Eukaryota; kingdom Metazoa; phylum Chordata; class Aves; order Charadriiformes; family Pedionomidae; genus Pedionomus; species Pedionomus torquatus. Next base: position 214,397 of record VZRU01015096.1, read on the forward strand.
CTGCATCAGTGGTCCTGGGGCTCATTTCAATGGAGAGGGGAAAATTGTCATGCTTTTTTGTGCATCCTTTACATCTGGAGGAAGACCACTCATGTCTGTTGTCTTTGCAATGATGCAAATGACAGAAAAACTCCTGGTGCAGCCATTCCTTCACAATGCTTCATTTTTGTACAAATGAATGAATAGTTTACTCTCCATGTTGGTTTGCAGACCGTTCTTCCACAGCAAGTGCTTCAACTACGATGCAGTGAAATCTGATGTCACCACAAAGTCAATGGTCATTCCTTGTCTCCCTAAAAATAACTTGCTTCATACTGTGAATAGAAATTTTGGGAAGCCTAGGTAAGCTGATTTCAACCAGAAGGATGTCTCCCTCTCTTCTCATGCCAGTTAAATGGCACACCTTGTTAAATATTATGCAAACTTCATTTGCTATGGCTATTTCTCTATGTTCATTTTTTTTATTGGACCCTACCAACTGAAGGAACCTTCTGGCATGTGGTGTCTTATCTCTGACAACACATGGAGAAGCCATGTTCAAGTCACCTCCTAGACTTCTTGCTTAGTTGGGCAGATTTGGCACTGGTTTAGTGCTAAAAGATGTTCCTGATATTATCCAGAATTCTTGCCTCATAGATATTATTTGGCACTCAGAAAAGTGTAGGTTTGTTTTCTGAATGCTCTGTTTCCTCCATAAAAATTCAAAAAGCTTCCTCATAAGCTTGAAGGACGTATCTTGAAGGACAGTAACAGAACAAAACCAAACATTAAAAACTGTACTTTCTTTTGTTTTCTCCAGGTCTTCCAAGTGAAGCAAAATAAAGAACAAGAGAGATTTTCCACTCTCTGAGTCTTTTAGACATAAGAAAAGATCTCAAAGCAAACACATTTCCTATGTTTTTGAGGTGAGAGAAGAAAAGGAAAATTGGTAGAGAAAAAGAGAGAATCTTCCCAATCTCCTTAAGGAAACAATAAATTTATGGGTGTCTAAAAACTAAAACGAAGCTCTGTCATTTTGATCCCTCCTCCAAGCTGTACATGCCTTGATGTACTCAGGAACTCCTCCAAGTCCTGTCTTGAGCCACCCTGGACTCTCCATGCATTCACCTACTCTGTGGTTCAGTGAGCATGGCCTGGGGGACAGTGACCACCTGGTGAGACAAGGGCCCCTATCTTCATACCACACTAACTGCCTTTTCTCGCTGAATTCACCACAAGACAGGATGAAAAAAGAGAGATTGAAAGCACTATTGTAATGCTCCAATTCTGCCAGGAGAGTCCATCGTGAGAGTGGAAAAAGACATGTATGTCTTTTTCCTCCCAGCATGTACAGTCATTTTGCTTTCCTGGATTTTTCTGAATCTCTTATTGTTCCACTCTCTCCACTCACTCATTGTACCACACAGAGCTGCCATCTGAAAGCCTCGTGTGTATTCATCAGTGCTTCAGAGCAGATGATTCACCTACCCCTCTTTATAATTTTATCTCCTATCAGCTGAGAAGTCAAAGTCTGCATAATGCACCATTGTTGTTTTCAGGAGTGGGCTTGTTGCTGCGATATGAATGATACCAGGAAAAAGGTATGATTTGAATTGAAACAGAGGGTCGGCAGGTAGCATCCTAACGCTCCAGAGCCATCAGATTAAAAATAAAATTAAATTGTGTCTTCTAACAACCGGAAGGAAAATAATAATAAAAAATACAATAGCCCTGACTGTGACACTGTGTGGGAAGGTGAAGGTTAGAAAGTGTATTGTCCACTCCGGGCAGAAAATAAACAATGCTGCTTGTTTTACATCCTTTACAACCAGTTGTGTCAACATCCAAGCTCTGCCTCCTGCCTGTCTCCCACCCTGCATCTGGGAGAGTTGGTCTGGTCTCCAAGAGGGGATGGATCTGCCCTGTGGGCCAGCAGCTGCCCAGCTGCCACAGCCAACTTTGCCTGGCATAAAACTATTGAGGAGGACAGAGAGAGAGGGTGCATCTGTGTCAGATCCATGGGCTGTTAATCCCTGAAGGGCATCAAGTAGCCTTGCCCTGGACTACTGCTTTCTGTGTGCAATGCAGCTCTTTGTCAGCGTGCCCCTCTGTCATCCCAGCCAACAGGTTGTGAAGCATCCCAACACCATGAATCCTCTTCTGATTCAGCTGGCTTAACATAAAGCTGATCACAGCGCCACTTGTAATGCCTGGAAAAAGGTGGACTGACAGAAAGCAGTGGCTAGAGTGCCCTGTCCTGAGGGTGCATTCAACCCTCCCAGAGTGTTGAGGTGATGAAATGTGTGTTTGTTTCCTTAGTTGTTGGAGCTGTCTCCCTCCATCTGGCTAATAGAATGGCAGGGACAGAGTCCTGAACACAGCTGTAACTTCCCTGCTCCACTCTGCTCATGGAATCCAATTCTCTATCATAAAGGATGTGCCTTGTTTTTCTAAATTGTCAGTGGATTTTGCACAAAAGTAGCCCAGATGGAAGCGAACAGCCCCTCCAGTATTGTTTTATGCCTGTCACTGGGACTAGATATGCCACTACTATGCCACAGGAGCCATAGGAAGGACACTGAAGGCATGCCTCCCCGGAGACCATCTTGGAGCAGGGAATGCCCTCATCTCCTCTGAATTTTGACTGAGATTGTTTCTTAGTTAAGACAGAGATTATTCATTTTTGCAGAAGAAACATTCATCTGTCTTACTTGTGCTGTTGGTGGCAGTAGGTTGTAAAGCTGCGTAGGACATGCCAGAGCCTCACAGGGCCCACAGCAGCCAGCTTTTAGTGTGATGCCACATGCTGGTGTAGAGCAATTGCTACCTTTGGCTAACCACTGGGTTGAGGATCCTGCAAGTATACTCTTTTTCACTATGATCGTTCCTCAATTTCATGTTAACAGTTGAGGCAGCATCTTTGTATCTTGTAATATTTTGAGAATGAAGGCCTGGCCCAACTTGTGGGTTCTTTTATTAAGGATGGCCACTGAGACTTCTAGTCCTGCCCACAATTTTTACTGCATCAACCCCAAAGTTTGTGGGATCAGGCAGGAAGCAGAATCAGGGAAGTGATATTGCTGAGGAAAGGGAAAGAGGAAAAAAAGTTTTGTTTTAATGGCAATCAGCTCCCTAGATAATGGTTCGATTCAAGGAGATGGAGAGAAGCAGGAGAACATACTCAGGGAAAAAGGAACTCTATAAAGCTTCAGGTGACAAGACTTGTCAAACTATTCCTTAAGATAGAAAGTGGCCCCTCAGCTCCACCTGTAGATGCAAGAGGAGAAAAGGATGTATAACAGTTCCCAAGCTGGGCTCTGGTTCCCATCCACCCTCCCTGGAGGCAACAAATGATAAGCATCTTAAAAGACAGAGGTGGTACAAATAAACTCCTACACTGCAAGAAATCTTTCACTGCCCTAAGCTGTGGTTCCACATGGGCTGGATTGATCCTTCAGTTATATTACCACCAGCACAGCTATTAATCACCTCTAGTATGTACTAGCCTTCAGTGACTACAAATCCTCAGCAGTTCCTCTGGGCAGCTGCATCACATACCCCTCACTGCTCCGTGGCATGAAAAAGACAATAACCTGAAAAGCAGTGACTTGCACAACCACCTGGTGTTCTTGGAAAAAGCAGGCCTTGAAAAAGAAATTGGCTGAGAAACAAACATCCCACAAGGACATCCAAGAATTGGCATGCTCCTACATGAAGCACTCAGGATAGTAAAACAACATGTTATCCTTCTGAGCACAGCCCAAAATTCATCCCTAGAGCTACTCAAATAAAACAAGCCCTGAAAACAGAGTTGCTGACATAACTACAGCTGCAACATAACCTTCCAAACAGCCATCTTCTGGCCTTCTGTGTCCATCAGGATCACATACTATCTACTTGCTGATCAACAGATCAATGCAGTCAGGTATATGTCATGTAGACCTGGTCAAGAGAAATCAAAAAATTACAGATCTCAGTGTCTCTTAGGAAACACTTAACAGGGCTGTCCACATGAACAGCACAATCAGGACTCAAAGGAAAGCCAGGAGGAAGAAAGATGTTCTGCCCTAAGATCTATGTGTGCTGGTAATATGCTACTGAAACTTGAAATATTCCTGATATGTGAATGAGGGTATTCACTGGATTAAGTTTTCATTGAACATATATTTCAGCTACAGATCCATCAGAGACCTTGCTGAACCCTCTGAGTGAACAAGGAGAAATGAAAGGAGCAACTCACTTTGTCCTCACGTAGTTTTAGCTGAAGACACAGGAAGCTCACCAGCTGAAGACAATGACAAGGTCTCTATAAGTGGGATTTATCTTGCATCATTTCAGAGATTTGTAACAGACACTTTTTTTGTTTGTTCCCCCCGGGCTCCCGTGGTAGTCATTGAGGAAGAGGGGGTGGTAAGAGACAGTTCCTCAAGAGACAGACCAGGCAGGCCTGAAAATGGTCAAGTGGAGGTCCATCTACTGGAGACTGACTGTCCCTTGTTCTCCGCAAAGATGGCACACCCAAGAAGTCCCATCTGCACTTATTTCCTAATGACAGCCATGCTGCAAGGCAAAGCAGAGCACAACACAGTATTTACTATGTTCCTTCTATTAATCACCTTATTCCTTAGAAGAATTGGTCCCTTTGACTTGAAATCAGCAGTAGACTTCATCGTACCCTTTGGTTGGTAAAGCCAGTATTTTTCAGTCAGAATATATTGTGGCTAAAAGCCACCTGCTCAAAGGGTTTCACACCACCACCATTCCAATGGACACTTTCTAAGGTCCTCCTGTCTGCTGCAAGAAGTCTCTGTGGCATGGGAAACCTCCAGTATGGATGGATAGGATTCTGTTCTTGTGTCTGATGGATGTGGTGCCGAGAACCGGCTGCAAGGCTTCACCTGCAGCAACTGTCTCCAAAGACTACTATTTTTGGAAACTCTTCTGCTTGGAGAAAGTAAATGGGTTAATTTTTCTTGAGAAGAACCCATCAGAAACTAAGGTTTTGCCTTGGTTTACTGTCTACTACTTCACTGCAAATCCACAGGAAACTCAGCCAACAGAGACCAGCATGCATAGACAGCACATGGGTTCTAAAGGGTTTCTAAACCATGCCATGGAGCCTAGTGATAAATACAGAGTGTGTCTGAAAACACAAGGATTTTGCAGTTACTGAGTGGGCAGGTCAAAGCAGACTCCATCTGTGCTCCATTTTCTGCAGAGAATAATGCACACCTCCAAAACTCTGCCACAAGGTCTAAACCTTCTCCATCTGCTGCCTGCGATGGTTCCCTGGACTGTAACGAACGTGTTGCCACTTCCAGCACCCAGCAGTGATTGATGCTGTGTTAAGAGGACACCAGTGGTTCCAGTCTATTTACATTTCCAAGGAGCTTGGCTGGGTTTTGTACTGTCATTTACTCTTGGTGTACCAGCTGCGGGAGACCAAAGGGTACAAAAATTACTGCGACGCTCAAGCGAGGAAATGCTACTGTTGAGAAAACATCCTATTTATGCCATATTTTAAAAGGAGCCCCTCTTTAAGAGTTTTAAAGAGCTGCCACTAGCAACAAATGAGGCTGCTAATTTGGCCTGGCAAGCAGCGTTTGCTAAACACTATTTCAGGTTTTAATTCATTACATGTAGATTTGGAATTGGAATTCTACTAGCAAAACCATCATCAGTGTGTTTTTGCAATCCCAGCTCCCTTTTTTTACACATCAAGCCTGTCTTCCCCCTCTCCCTCTGTCTCCCACAGCTGTCAGCTGTCATCAGCCAGGAAGGCAGATGAGCCAGCCCCAGCCTTGCAGATATGACCCAATCTCCTGTGAAACAGATGCCCAGGCCTCAGCTCCTCTTTTCTCCCCAGCCCCTTGTTTGTCTGCAGAAACTGTGTGTGCTACTTGTGACTCCTTCAGAAGGAGGAAGAACAATTGACTTTGAGGGAAGCAAGTAAGGGGTCAAATGCTTCATGCAATCCCTCACACTGAGAACTGAGATCCAAAAGCCTGCTCATGCCACTGTGGGTCAGACAAGGAACAACTGCCGTGACTGCCCTTCCACCCAAACCATCACCCAGCATCTCCCGCAGGGAACTCTCCTGTTTTCTCCTGGTTTCACCACCGTCATGAAGTTGCTCAGAGAAGGTTGCTACTGATGCTAGCTTGACTCCAGCCATGCCAAAGTGATGGCAATTTTTGGAAAAACTGTGGAGAGTTAGATCCTCTCTCCAGCACAGATCTCTGCTTTAGGGCAGATGGAGCCCTGCCAAGAGCTGTATGAATATAATTCTCCTTTTTCCCACCCAGGCCTTGCCCCGCACCAGCTGCTGGGGAGAAGGTTGCAATGGCGTTAGCACTAAATATCCACATTAGAGAGAGTCCTGGTACCAAAGTGAGCTCTTGGAGGAAATGTGACCCTGTTCAAGCCATCCCCCAGCACAGTTCTCTCACTACTCTGCCTCAGTAGCTTTCTCTGATCTGTGTCCACACAAAAAAAAAAAACTCCTTAGCACTCACAAGACAGACACAGTGATGTCCCCAGGCTAGGAATTAAGTAAAGGACTCCTAATTTACTAACACAAGAAGGGCCATGCTCCCACAGCAGCCCAGAGCACATCTGCATATACAGAGCCTGCAATGCAACAAGCACAGAGCCACCTCTTCCCTGGCGTGTCTTGCCAGGTACCTTAGGCCCATCCTGAGACAGATTTTGTGTGTTTAAAGCAGGGTATTTTAAATTGCACCATGTTCCAAGCTTCACGTATGAGAAACCAAATGCTTAATGGGAAAGAACTGAACCAGCAATCTCTTCTGTTTCATGTTTCTGGTATTTTCGTATCTATTCATTTACTATTTTACATGGCGTGCTACCATAGAGCACAGATTAATATCGCATTGGAGCAACTTCCAAAAACCAGACTCCAGCTTTTTTTGCAATCAGCTTTTGAGAATTCAGTGTAGACTAGGGAGTGGTGGGTGCCTGTGCCAAGAGACCCAAGCTGGTGGCCAGGCAAGAGCTGTGTAACCAGAGGAGGGCCGGTTTCCCACCCTGCCTTCACTGATCAGGGCAGGTGGGCTGCCTTTCCCAGGGAAAGGAGTTGTCTAGATCCAAGCAAAGGAGTCATGTTTTGAAAACTGCTTTCTGAATGAGTCAACAGAGGCATCTCCCAAGGCACTGGAGCCTGCCAGAGGGAAGAGCAGATAGTTTGGTTGTTTTTTTTCCCCTTCCGCTGTTGAGGTCGATTATTCACCATCTTGAAGTACGTCACCAGCCTTGGGAAGCTGTTGTTTGAGTAGAATACTTCTTGACTTTTCTGTTCCAGAGAAAGTTTTCCAGCCTGCCTTGCTGCTGTTTTGTCAAAGCCAGTCTGTGACAGCAAGATCTAGAGGAGAAAACAGAAAAGGCCAACACTATACCTTCAGGCCTGGCCTACAGATGTGTTTCCCTTCCAGGCAGGGAAAGCTGCAGCCAATAAAGCCCTCCTCATCAGAAGGGCACACTGAAATCTCTCTCCCTTCAGAGACACTCCCTTCTGATGGTCTCTTCCATCTTCTATTTTTACAGGTATCAAACACCTTTTCTTTCAGAGGTGACCTCACTGGTAGTCACCTAATTAAATATTGAGTAGTTTGGATCTACCTTAAGGTCTGCTACTTCTTTTTCAAACCAAGGACCAAAGGAAAGACCAAAACCTTGTCCTTTATAGGACAATAGTTATTGGTCTAAGGAGGATATGCTCTCTCCTGCCTGGAGTTTTTTCTTTGAAGGTGATTGATGTAGTAAAATTACTTTCAAGGAACACAGTAAAAGCTCTAGCTCTTCAAGTTAAGAACATCCCTGGAAGAGAAGCTTAAGCGCGAGCAGGCTCTTCTCCATGCTATTCCTTCATCCTGGACGTGCAGATATGAAACCCTCAAAGGGATGACATCTCTCATTTTTGCCATGGCACAGGGCTACAAGGGCCAACTTTCCAGCGTTGTTCACATCCTGGCCTGACTGTAATTCTCTGGATACTTTTGAACCCATGGCTGTGCTCTTGAGCCCAAAATGTAAAAATCATAACCCATCTAAAGTCACAGGCACAACCAGAGATTTTTATTTCAATCTTCCCCACCACCTTTTTCCTCTCCCAGCCCAAACTGAACTAATCACTAGTCCCTCTTTTCCCAAAAAGGCTAACTACTGGTTCATACCTGCAAGCCAGCCACCCTTATCCCTCTAATTGCTTGATTGATTAGCATAATTGTTGAACTCAGAGTAATTGCTCCCAACCTGTCTCTACTTGGAAGAAGCAGCTTTCATTCCCGACCTGGAAATGGACTTATGTGCTGGCCAGCATGTCTGCCCCCTCCCTGATGTATCTGTCAGCCTGGTAAAAGATATGAGCTCTTCCTACAGACCATGGTCCACTGGCTTCCTAAGGCAAGATTCTAGGCTGCTTTTTGTAGGCCCTTTGCCATGAATAAATGTACATCACTAAGAAACAGCTTGATAGTAAAATGATCAGACTGGCAATATATGAAAATCGGTGTCTGGATGCACTTGGCTAGGATTAGCTCCATCAGATGTAGCACTATTAATGCTAATTTGTTGCTGCTGCAGCCAGATTTCCTACCTCTGACATCCTATGGGAACAGGGATTACCATTGAGCTAACAGGATTGTCTGAAAATGGCTGTGGTCCGCTCCTGGAAAGAAGTCTTACATCCAAATCTTTACAGTCCAGTGCCTCCTTTTGTAATTTTTTTTTTTAAATCCAAGCAGAATTATTGTGACCCCTTATTTGCATAGCACAAGGCCAGATAATTTTGTCCAGCAATTTGTGCACTGGCTTCATTCATTTATGATCACTTTGCAAAGCCATCCAGTACCATGTTATTCCCTGCATACGACTATCTCTTCACACAGATAAGTTACTGGGGTGTCAAATATTCTGTGCCATCACACTTGGTGGCTCTGACTTTAATCTATATTCAGACCACCTCGGTTTAGTGTGGAAGAGCAACTGAAGTTGTACTTTATCCACAACTCAGTTCCCTGCGCTCAAGGCACCTGCAGCAATCAGAAGCAACAGAAATAATAGATAGGATACAAATATCCAAATTCCACTAAAACAGAAGGCTCCTGTCTCCTTTACAAGTTTATCGTGCGGTAGATGCTGAGAGACAATGTCTTTAAAACCCCCAGCTAGTGCATCATGCCAGCCACAGAAGAGGGTTCAGGGTATACGGGTATATCTCAGGGGCTTTTTGTGGGTGGTTTTTTTTTCAGTTTCTCCTTCCTGTGATAACCTTTCACCCCAGGCTTTGTGCTCTTTATGTGTTTATCAGCAAAGCACATCCAGATGCCCTTCAAGAGAGAAATGACTCATACCTGACTCACAGTCACTCAAGTAAAGCTGCAACCTTTAGTTCATTTCCTGGGAGAAGCATCTGTTAGATTCATCTTGGAAGATTAAGCATTTCTCACTGTCATTTTACAGATGGAGGCATTTGTGACTGGCTGAGGAAGGGTCAACTGGTTCTCTGCAATGCATGGAAAACAAATTTCTTTGGGCAGTTGAAGCCATGCGCTGAGGACTGCGAAGATGTTCTTTAGCAAGTGCTGTCAGCCCCCTCCCTCGCCTTGCAGAAGGACCTGTAGTTTCACCATGCGCCTTCAAAAAAAACCAAAAATCACCTTTCCCATGACAAGTGTGCAACTGTGCGAAGCAGGCAGCCGGCACGCTCCCTGCCCACATTATCCCTACGCTGTCGCTGTTGCTGTCTCTCTGGCTGGCTGATTGACTGCCACTCAGGAAATGCAAAGTACCCTCCAGCCCCTGCTCCCCTGACTGCAGTCACAGCCTGTAAGTTGCCTCTCTGGCAATAAATGACGAAGGCACTGCAGAAAACACCTTGTTTCACGGAGCTGACAACTTTGCACCCACTAAAGTTTCCCAGCTGTTTCTGCACAGCCAAGGGTCCCTTCCTGTGTGTCCTGTCATTCCCAGAGGACAAAAAGGAGCAGATCCACAAGGCACATCAAACAAGGGCAGAGCTGGAAATCTTTTTTCATTAGGTTCTTTTTGTTTTGTTTCGTTTTGTATCTTCCCTTGAAAAAGCTTTAGTTCGTCTTTAGGCTGAGCCCCTCTATACAGGATTTGCTTTACAGAACTTTAGAACTCTAAAAGATACTTGTATCTGCTACGCATCCTGTCTTTTATTTTAGAAACAGAGACCAGCGAGGTTACTTCCCCATCTTTTGGATGCACAAGTCTTCAGGCCAAAGGAAGGTGACCCGTTCCTCCCCATGAGGACTTGACCATATGGATGTTTATACACAGACATCCCGATAAATCAAACCCTGCCATGGTAGATGGCTTTGCTTTCCTCCTTATGCTTCCAAATAGTATGGAAATGCTAATAATGATGTGTAGCCCTTGGTGTGCACATTCCTCTGCTCACCACTGTCTCTCTTTTTGGCTGAATAATCACAGATAATTCACTTGTCTGGATATGACTCACAGCTACTTTATTTCACACAAAGCAATTTCTAATTGCATGTTGTATGTCTGTGTTATGAAACCCAGCACTAACTGTTATTACAAAATTAGTACAGAAAAATCAAGGGGAAGGAAAACCACAGTAAGAAACCAAGTAAGAATCCACAAAGGGGCAGGCCAAAACTGTGTCAGGTTTCCCGTCCCTAGTACAGGAAGCTTTTCTGGACAGAGACAAGCATTTCCTAGTCTCTCCCACAGTGATTTAGAGGCAGCTAGACAAGTGGGGTCCTTCTTCCTTTACCCTCATATGGTAAGGGCATCTGAGTAACAGAAAGCATTTTGCCAACAGAATACTATGGTGATTTGGTCTGGCTCTGCTTGTCCTTTACAGCAACGCCAACGCAGTTACAAGGGGCAGCTGTGAGCTACCAGCGAGGCAGGTGCTGTCCTCTGCCAGGTCTCCCACTGCTCATGGCACTTTCACAAGAGTTTTATGTGCCTCTGAAAGGGCAGACAGTCAACCAGAGCATATCATGACAAAGCTGACTTTATAGACCTAGCAATTTTTCACATTTCAGGGTAGGGCCAAGTCAGGAACATGTGAATTTTTAATTTTGCTCAGATCCTAGCTCCATCTGCTCCAGTGGCCTCCTTCAGAGCATTGACATTGCCAGCCACTTCGGGCAAAGTTGGATGAAATCTGGTAGCAGGCAGACAAGGAATAATCCATCACATGGGCTAAATTTTATCCCCACTTCTAATGCAGCATCTACACTGTTAAATAAAACAGAGCCAAGGAGAAGTATGAACTCAAGAACCATGATTGTCCAAACTACTTATCATTCATACACAACAGATATGATTTTTGTCCACAACAACTGCATCTTTCCCCAGGACACAACTCAAAGGACAGCACACACCAGTTAGCACTCCCAGCAGCAATATGGGCAAGGTCAGCTTGGGTTCTGTGACCCTGTATGTTCCTCTGACACTGTTCCAGCAGGCTGTACTTCCTCACAGTCCTACATACCACATGTTCTCAATTTTATGCTATGAAAATATTGTTCTTGGATGCTGAAACACATCTCTGTCATTACTTTGAACACTTTGAAATGGAAAAACACCCTTACAAAATGAACACAGGCACATCTTGCTATCTACTGAGGATGTATTTCTTCTCTAAATATGAAGAGAAATATGATAAATGAATCATGAAATTTCATGAAGAAAAAAAAAATCTTTTTCATATGAGAATGGTGAGCTCAGGGCAAATCATCAACCATCCATCTGCATCCATGGGAACTAAAAAGGATCCCAACTCTGTGTGAAGAAGGGAGGTAGATGCTGTGAGAAGGCAGCCACAGGCAATCAGGACCATGGAAAGGAGAAGTAATGCCAAACAAGACTCCCCATGCATGCTGGGGAGGCAGATTCTTAGCAGGAGGGGTGCTTAAACACCTGGACAGATTGCCACAGGGCACAGTGCTCTCCGTCGCTATCAATATTTATACCAAGATGAGACACCTTCTGACAAGGAAATCGCAGTGTAGCCAGAAGCTTTCAGGCACAAAGCAGAAGGCGTTGGGTGGGAGTCACTGATCTGTACTACGCAGGTGGCCAGCCCAGATGAGTTAATGGTCCTTTCTGGCTTCAGAGCCAGAGCAAATATTGTGATTTAATCAAGCACAGAAAACCCACATGGGCAAAGGCTCAGCTCTGGAAGACTGCCAAGTCTCTGCAGTTGGGCTGCAAATGAAGCGCCCAGCCCTTCTTTTGCACCATTGGCAATCACGGGAGCTGGTCCCAGGACCTCAGAATAACCAGGATTTGAGCTGTAAGCAACCAAAGAAAATAAATAGGACGGAGAGGAGGCAGACTTCGTATACCCAAGGAAAGCAAAATATAGGGATAGAGCTGACTGATCATTCAGGCCCACAAGGCGACAGGCGTGGAGGGGAAACCGGCATCATCTTTCCTCAAGTACCTCTTTGCCTAGCCCTGTGATCCTCTCTGTCTTCATTCATGTAAAACACAAGATTATGAATGAGAAACCCTGTGAAGGGGAGGGGAGGAGGGGGAAAGGAGGAGAAAGGATTTCATGCTACCAGGGCAACCGTCACCATGGCAACTATTTTATTAATGAGCCGCTGCTGAACCCTACCAATATGGTTCCAGTGAAGTCATGCTGTAGTAATTACCAGAGTTTCATTCATCCTGTCCTGGCAGGGGCTGCGCCAGCAGCCTGGAGAAGCCCATGAGCGCTGACAGGCGGGAGAGAACAGCTTGCTGAATCAATGGCAGGCGAGCGCGTGCCTGGGAGCGTGCTCCATTACTCCTCCCAGCCAGCTCCCTGGGCACTCGAGCACAGAGACGGCATGCCGCCCAATCCATCTTACAGCCCCGCGCTGCCAAAGGGCAACCCGGCTGGCCTCGTGCCACCGACACAGGCAGCATTCACAAGTAGTCTGCAGAGCTAGCTCTCCTCCTCCCTGCTACGCCTTCAGCCTCCAGAAGATGATGCAGAAAATAAGGAAATGAGCAGGTGATGTGTGCCTTTGCTGGCTGGAGGATTTATCTTTTCACAACAGCAGCGTGACGGCTGCACGGGCATCTCAAATGGAAAAAGATCTCCTGATCAACACAGTGAGGCATATGTACCAGGCACTCTAAGGAGATACAGACTATTCCACATGGAGGGAGGATTAATAAAATACCATAAATAAGATACATAAAGTAGAAAATACTACTAAAGGTAAGCATCAGGTTAGCTAATTTACCTGTTCTCATGAGATGAGAAAATGTTCCGTGTTACTGCAAGTGCTGAAAGGACATCACACTGCAAACCTGTGGTGTCACCTGCTCCACAAAGCTCCTTAAGGCAGTGGGACATGGGCAGGATATATACCACTGATTAGGACAGAGATGCCTTGCATTCATATTCACCTGGAAGACATGGGAGTGTACAATCTCACATGCTGCAGGATGTACCCTTTTTTAGCACTTGCTGCTGACGAGCCCACTTTGCCTACTTTAGAAAATGCTTAAGGATCCTGTTCACCTAAATCTCAGCCCACAGGATTAAATTTGCAGCCTGGAATTGCCACCACGACAAGAATAACCATACATTATAGAGAATTCACTGAGCACCATACTGACCATCCTAGAGAACAGAAGGGGTGGGATTCAGGGCCAGAATTGTTGGGATTTATTTTCCTAGCCTTTAAACAAACACACCTACATCTGAACTGGTCATCCAAAATCTCTTTATAACCAACAGAGAGAAATAAGCCTCTCTAGTAGTTTCAGATGTCTATCCAAGGGTAATTTCCTTCTAGAAGCACCCAGGTCACCTCCATAAGGACTCAGCATCTATCAAATCAGTGAGTTTGGATGGAAACATGATGGACCACTCTACCTGAAGGGACTTGTTCTGATACAGCATCCTCATTCCTGCTCTTTGTATGAGCACTAAGTCGGCCTGAGTCAGTGATTAAATATAGGAGCATGGTTAAGTATACCTGGCAGGAAACAGTTCATGCAATGATATGAAATACCAAGACACTGTCCAGGCTGAGTTATCTCTGAGATCATATTGGCTAATCTTCAATTGTCTGATCCTTCAGGATCCAACAGAGAAAAAGAGGTGTAGTCTGGATCTTGACTGCCTTCTGGGGTATTACATCCTGTCTGTACTCTCAAAAAAACCTTCCACATTTACATCATAGTCTAAGATCCAGATCACGGATTAAAAAGTCATCTTCCAGCACCTCTCCTTTCCCAAAGAGCTAGGCAGAAAGCACAAATACTGACTGGATAGATGGAGACAGACTATTTTCCATAGTACAGAGAGTTCCCATTCAGGTCAATACAATATAATCAGAACAAAGCTAGAAGTCACCACATAAAACTGATTCCCAGTGTCCTTTGTTAGGTCTTGTACCAGCTGCTGAGGAATGCCAGCTCTGCTTTCTGACACCATTAAACACTTTCCAAAGAGTTTGGTTTTGAGGCTTCAATTTTCAGCAGCATCATAAGCAGTTTCAGACACTGTATTTTGGACAAGCTGATACTGACAGGACACAGGAACATGTAGCATCCCTGATCTCAGCACCACATGGCTGCCTTCCTCTGCTGGCTCGTGGGATGTCATGTCTTCTGGTTTGGGCTGCAGATGAAACAGTAAGAAGAGCTAACCTCATCAAAGCACCTGTGAAGTCTGTCAACGAAAAAATAAGAACTCTCCTCCAAGCTTTTTAATTTCCTTGGTTGGGCCAACTGGGGACAGCAGCAGTGCCTTGGGTCCCACAAGACCACTACATTTGCTGTAACCCTCAGCTCTTAGGGTCACTTTTAGATGGGCATATTTAAAAATGAACAGAATTTTGAAAGACGGCTTTTATGCAATTTATGAGTACACAGCAAGTACCTGTTGGCTAATATACAAAATGGTTGGGACTAACACACACCCCGACTAAGGGGACCCAGTGCTGACTGCCTGGGCGGTAGACTTGGTCAGATGGAAAAGGGTGAGCCTTTACTGCTGCTTGAAGTGGGATAGGCTGTCACCTTGCTGAGTTGCCATCTTCCAACTCTATTGCGTTTTCTTATGCGTTTTTCCTCCTGAACTGGGAAAAGCCAACAAAATCACTTGCACAAGGGACAAAACTTGGCTGTTTCCCTGCACATTGTCCCTGATTGTAGAAATCAGTACTAGTTAGCTCCCAGTTTGCATTATTGTAGGGAGTATCTACTTCATAAGCCGCTTAGAAACACCAGTGCTCACAAGGAAGTTCATGCTGTCTTTCCACCATAAAGACCTGTGCCTCCATTGCTGTAACATCTCTAGTAACTCATGGCTCCCTTGTGATCCAGAGACTGGCTATGAGATGGGAGGCATCTCACCTGATTTCAGGTGCCTATCTTAGAGCAAGACAAAGTGTTCATCTCGCCACAGTCTGCAGGAGGGAATTCAGACCTGGAGGTGTCACTGTCTGGACAGACACATCATAACAAATACAGTAACACTTATACTGAGCAATGAATTTAGGCACACATTGCAATGCTTAGGTGGAAATGAAGTGCCTCAATCCACGCTTAGCATCCAAGATCTCTAGCCGGTACCCTTCTTACCCCACTGACATTTGACTCACCTGCAAACACTCAGCCTGACTGGTCCACTACTGCCAAACCTGACCGTTGGCTGTTCTAGACCAAATTCACACCTGAAAACAAGTGCTCTTCTAGATGATGTCCTGAAAGATATGAGCAGAGAAAAGTGCTAAACGTGTTCCTGCCAGGGGGCATCTCTCCTGTTAACACTGCACACTGATAGTGCTTATACAAGAGTCTGGTTGCAACGCTGCACAAAACCCACAAAATCTAAATTCAGTCACCTTTAAACTTAATTTTGGGGCTCTAAATGCAAACCATTCAGTCACCCTGATCCTGATCTGGCACCACTGAATCAGTCTTTATTTCTGTGGTGAAAAAAAAAAAAAAAAAAAACAAAAAAAAAACCCAACAAACCGAAAATCAGGAGAAATCTTTCTCTTAGCTTTCGGGCTCATTATTTACAGCCTTGAAAATGAAGCAAGGCAGTAGCCTTAAAACTTTGTCTTAGAAAAAAGAATTTTTCTTTAGAAAAATAAAACTTTCTCATCCCTGCCAGTACTAAAACACCCAAGGCAAATCACTGCTTTGAAACAAGAGCCACCAGGACCCCTTATAACCCAGCACATACAGGGTCTGCAACAGAAGTCTGCCACTTTTTCCCTAAAAGCCCTTCTATTTATACGCATCTTGGCAGGCTTGAAAGTACCTGCCAGATGGACAGATAACTGACATCCGGAAGAGACTCTCCACCAGCTGCTGTTAGCAGGGAATGGGAAGCGTGGGGGCTGGTTAATAAGAAACCACTTACTTCCTCAAGGCTGCTAGCTGCCCGCTCTCTTCCTAGGTCTTAATGGAATTTGGAGAGAGCATTTCAAGTCAGACCATCTGTCAGCACACATATATATCAGAGGAGTCCTAGCACCTTGCTCGCACGTCAGGCACAAGCTTTGTTTCCTCTCAGGAAGCTGTGTCGGTGCATTCTCTCTCATCTCTCTGCCTTCTGCAGTGATTCCCACAGGGCAGTGGTTGACCATGGATAGCACTTACTGCTGGTAAGCTGGCGAGCTGAGACCCAGGCCAACGGGCAGAGGGCTTCTTGGAGAGCTGTTGGCTGCAAGTCAGAGGCACCGTGCCCAGCAGAGGGGTAAGAGGAGAGAACTAGCTTTCACACCACTCAGAAGCTGTGACCCCTCGATCCTAGGTGGAAAGGCCATGGGCGTGATGCTGGACACAAAACTGAAGTAGCTGGCACAACTAAATATAGTTATAAATATATATATTTAGATATATATTTATTTATATATATATATTAAAAAATGTATAAATACATATAAACATAGCTAACCCATGGCCTGGCCTAAATTAGATGAGTGGTCAGCAGAGCAAGAGGAGTTGTTAAAAATCATGCCAGCTCTTACCCACTGCAGGAGCCACAAGATTTTAAAATGCACCTGTATTTGGGAATTCTCTAACAATATTTCTGTTTTTATGTTCTTTGTCACTTACGTCCTAGTTTTGCTAAGAATTTTCCACCAGACAACATACAAACTCTGTTTATTAACATCCTGCAAGAAGAATTCTTGCACTTTTCTGTGTTTAGCTTTTCCACTGCAATTTCAAAAACCAAACACACCCTTTCCCTTTCATTGCAAGCAGGGAACGTGGCATACTCATGGGACTCCAGGAACTGGGGCTTTAAGACCCGCTGCAATTTTAGTGAGCCTTGTGAAAAGTTCACGGGCATTTTCCCCATGTTTCTCTCAAACACAGTGGTTTAGTTTCCTTTTTAACCTAAAGCAATGCCTGGGCTCCCATAACAGGTAAGAGCTGAGCCCATGTGTGCAGGATGAACAACTGGGCAAAACAGCTACCAGCATTTTTGCAGTCTGTTGATCAAGAGGACCAGTGGAATAAAGCCACACGCTCCTTTACACTGCATTGGTATCTGTAGTTGGCTAAATCCCCTCACTTCTCCCCCTGCCTCCATGCACCCATCTGTAAAACAGCACTGTGATGCCATCCTCCTTCCTCAGCTCCTGAGAAGCACGATTTATGAAAGCAAGGGACTGCCATTCTTACACTTAAAGGGAGAGACCTGCACCTGCACACAGAGCCTAATTAAAGTGAGTTCAACTGGTGGACTAGTTTGCAGCTATTTCTGTTCTTTGAAAACCTAGCTAAGAGAAAGTAGTCTGTTCTCATGCAGTAACATGGCACTCAACTGTAGTTAGTTCACTGCATTTATTTCTATCTTATTAATACATTTGCCTAAAGAAGAAGAAGAAATGGGGAAAAAGCAACTGTTATTTCAGACATCTGCCTCATACTAATAAGATACAGGAGTGACAAATATTACATCTCCTCAGTAACTAGAATAATCTTCAGTAACTCTGCTGAAATCAAAGGAGCTACTTGTAATTTAAGGGCTAGTGCTGAGATCAGCATCCACCTGATGCAATACTAGTTACAGATTCTGCTGCTCCTTGTGTTGCAGACATATGCAAGAGTGCCATTTTTCTTAAAGCATCAAATCTTGGAGCCTTCATTTGTCCTTTAGTTTTCCTTTCTTTTTTTTCTTTTTTTTTCCTTTGCCCATTTCAATTCCATTGAGTTAGAAAGAAGTCTGAGACATTCCAACACTAAGAGACAATTAATAGTAAATTACTTGAGACTGTTGCACATTTTTGCAGGTAATTTCACATTCTCTGAAGGTGTGCTTGGGTTTGGAATTTAGCAATACCAGACTAATTCTCTGAGTTGCTGCAAGCCAGTAAATCACTACTGCTAACCCCTTGATAGCAATAGTTTTAGAAGCAGTGGCATCAATATCAGATACATTTGACAGCCCAGTAAGTCAACAAGGCTGATCATCATGTTTCAAACTTCTTTTTTAATATACTGGGTCCAAAAAAAGCCCAAAGCCACTCTTTGCCTCTCCTCATATCCTGCCCTGTAAATTGATTTATTTTAAATTCCTTCCAGCTGAGAGAGACCAGGGCTCCATTAAAAATCAGGCACTGGCACTGATTTGAAGCATTAGCTTTGGCAACTTTACTACACTGACAATGACATCCTTCCACTGTAGCGTCAGTCTGGGAATGATGAAGCAAGAGCAGTAGGTAGTCACTAGGAGTAGGACATCACAACTATTAGAAGTTGCTAGATCATATAAGTGCTCCATTGTCACTCATTTCAGTGTGAAATTTGCTGTAAGGGCACAATCTCAAGTGTTCTGTTACAATAATCTACAGCACTGCAGTTCTTGAAGACCTCTTAATGAAGAGAAATACTTAAAATTAATACATGGCTACTGGAGGAATTGACCAGTTCATAAGGACTTTACTACTGTTAGCATATTTTCTTTCCCACATAGTTTAATTAATGTAATGAGGGAAGAGAGAGTGGCACAAGCAGCAGCAAGCCCAGAAATGTCAGAAGATGCAGCAAACCCAACCAGTAACCCCAGACTTGTCCTGAGCAGGGACAGCTAATAGAAGGCAATGCCTCAGTCGAGTCAAATAACTGAAGATAAATATAACCTATCTTTTAAGTAGTTGAAAACTCACAGGCAATGTCCCTTGCGTTGAGAGTTAACATTTCAAAACAGCCCGGTAGAAACAATGCCACAGTGAAGAAATTGAGAGATTAGATTCCAGTTCTGGAAGATCTGTTCCTTTTTAGTAGATGTATAGTGGATCATATGATGAAGTGACAAAAAGTTTGAAAATCTCTGAGTTCAGGATCTGTGCATTCTGGTGAATTCCAGTCTTCTGAGCATGTACATCTCCCATTTCTCCAGTGTAGACAGGTGATCAAAAAAGATCACTGCTTAAAACTGCTGTTCAACTTTATTTTATTATTGCCTTTGTATGAAGGGTGTGAAAAGGCCTTTTTGTATTTGCATAGACTTAGAAGAGAGAAATAAGAACCAAGATAAAACCATGTAAGAACAGAACTATTCAAGGACAGTGTGTTCAAAATGTAACTGCTCTGGACAGTCATGTTGCTTCCTTCTTGATGGCAGGTTTATTGGGCAGAGAGTCTGCATTGAGCAACACCACCTGGTGAGGGGCTAAGAGCAGACCTAGTGCCTAGGTCTGACACAAGGTTCTGCCCATGATGGATCAAGTTCTCAAGTTTTCCCAAACAAAGTCAATGCACTAACTCACTAGGAAACAAGCAGAGCTAAATCTCCTTTATCATTCCTTGAACAAGGTTTACACAAAAAGTAATTCTTTCTGATGCCAAACTTGTAATTTGTTTCAACTACTTGCTGTAATAAATTGCTGAATTCAGTGATTTATTGGTTCAGTCTTAATTGTGACCTTATTTTCATCCTTCTCTTGTTCCTCTGTAATTAGTTTCATGAAACTGTAGTAAATTAGCCTAATAATGTGCTTGATAAGCACATACTAGCTCATTTTTTTCTTTTAGTAAAATCCATAAAGAATACATGGGGCTGGCCTACCCCTTCAAGTCATATGGATGTTTGACACTGCCTGATATCTAAAGCCCAAATTCAGAATGGCACATAGGAGGCTAAAACCCATGTTAATAGAACCTGTTCTCTTTTATTTATGTAAGTATTTAATTAAATGAATTGATGCCTCTTGCAGCCTTCCTGGCAAAAGTGGGAAGTCTTCATTTGCTGAAGGTCCAGCGAGCCCAGCATGAAAAAAATTAGTGCTGCTTCATTCTGCACAGGACTCCTGCTTGTAGGTTAGCTCTGTTGGCATTTGGCTGATTCCCAGGCATCATATAGGCCATCACGCAGAAAGCAATGCCAAAGGCTACCACGTGCTGTTCACAGTCACACACTGCTCTAGGAAAGGTGCAGGTTAATGTGGAGAAATAGTCCGAGTACTCATGACAAAAGCACATCTGAACTTCATAGGTGGGTTCATTATCAGAGAAAAGCAAAACACTCAGTCTGAAGGGTCCCAATCTGTAAGAGCCTGTTCTTTTGTCTACCCTCCACTTTCCGCACCAAATCAGAATGACTTCTGGTAAGCAAGCTCTATGATTGGCTTGTCTTCTTTCCACTCCACCACCCAAAATGTTGGTTCCACTACCCCTATCCAGATATCTACATTGCACAAGTACTACATACCAAGTCCCTGCATCCCAAAGACCAGGGTCTGGCTAAGACAGTTGGGCACTTGGAGAACAGATGGGGACCTTCAAATAGAGTCTGAAACAGCAAAGCCCTGGAAACATCCTGTGCCTCCTACCACTTCCACCTGAGAAACACACTTCCTACTCTGCAGAAAGGGGAGAATGGAAACAGATGCCTGTGCAGACATGCAGCTTAACTCCAGGTGAAGAAGAAGAAGAAATCAGGAAGAAATATTCAGTGAAGTTGTTCTGTGAAGAATGGCATCCATAAGCATCCTTATTCTTTGACTGTGTTAGCCTCTGACACAGGTTGCTTTCCATGTCCAGAGCAAGCCACCTAAACCCATTAAAAAAAAAAAAATAAAAAAAGGGGGGGGGGGGAGAATAAAATTCTTGAGGAGCTTCTTTGACAAAAGAGATATCTATCAATTGCTTCAGTTGCTGCCAGAAGAGCTGTGTTATCATAACAATGTGTATCTAACCACATAGTTTAAGTCCTGTTTCAAGAAGGATCATTAGCTTTTGTTCCAACTTGTCATTTTCTAGTCCCTGGAGGAACCTTATGTCAGACACCCATGCCAGAAATAAAAGTAGAGGGCCACAGTTCCCTCCTTTTCCTATTCGTGTAACTCCACTGACGTGTGGTCACCACCGTAAATCCCAGTCAGATCTGCCTCTTTCCCCACCCCAAATGAGTCCTTAGTGTCATGCAATTCTCCATCTATCTGACTGCCAAGTTTAAGAACAACTATTAGCAGAATGATTGCTAAACAAGCACTGAACAGGAAACAGCTGATTAACTAAGGCATAAAGCTCTCCAAACCACAGACGGGGTTTTCTGCTCTCTTAGAGATCTGCCTGGCACTGCTGGGAGCAGCCCTGACACATTCACACCACCCTGGCACAGAAAGGATCTCTGCTTAGGGAGTAGAAGGGAGTCAGACAGTGGGAAAATGATCCCCAATGCAAGCACAAAATGAGAGACCCATTTATAACAATCTGGAAATCCACAGGTGGATCAACATATTCCAGGAACCATCACTTGGAGTTTTAAAATCCAGATTGAGGCAGCAGACGCCTATTAGGAAAGTGCCAAACAGGGAAATCTCACGGGCCAGACCATTGCAGTCATCTCACACCTTCCAATCTCTTTCCATACTGCCCTCACAAAGCTCTATGGCCCTATTTCCTCTTTGGAAAACTGCTCTTCTCATCTACTTCATATTGCCTTGTGATGAGAGAACTCCTGAGGGCCCTAAGCAGTGACCACAACCAGCCCTGGGAACTGGATGCAAAGCCTCAGCCAGTCAAGAGTTTTGCCTTCCAGGCAGACAGTCAAGGACAAGTTAGTCCTTTATTACCGTAAGCAATAGAACAACCATGCCAAATACCACTTCCAATTTGTGAGCCTTCCCAACCAAGGAATCAATTACCATTCCTAACTGGGGTCATTACACAGCCTTGCTCCCTTCTGCATTGTTTGCTCAGTAATACTGCTCTGTGTCTTCATTAACTAGCAGCGATTTGGAAAGAAACAACCATAATTCATATTCCAAAAGTCATCCTCCCATGTACCCATTCACTCACCATTCCTAATTAAGTTCATGAAAGATTAATTCCTTAATCATTATGATTTGTAATGGTAATTAATTAGCTGTTTTTCCATTAAGCATTCAGAGGTTTCTAGCATGACATCGATTCCTTAATTAGCCTGTGGCAAGTGTAAAAAAAAAAGAAGTGAGTAACCTGCTTCATTCTCTTTGTCCCTTAGGCAAATTATCTGCTGTGTGGTCTTCCAGTCCCTCTCCTTTCCCACTCCCTGAAGAATCCCTTTCTTCTACTACTGCAAATGTACCTGCTTTGCTCACTCATCTTTCTAAGAGGGTAACATAATCAAGGAACAGGCATAGTTGACTCACTTCATGCTTTCCCTGAGTAAAAAGTACTTGGATATGAATCCTGCCTCTCTTCAAGGTGGGCAGACCTGCAACTGAAAAGCTTCCTAGCATCCTGCTACAGCGGAATGGCCCTTTCTAATGTTCAGCTTGGGGTGAGAATTACCAGGATTGCTGAGCTCCACCTGATGCCAGCAGCAGGGAGGGTACATTGCTATTTCAGTTAGCCTGCCAGGATGAAACTTCAGTTTCATCACAGTTTCCAAGGCAACTTCTTTGGCTTCTGGTGTTGATAGGCTTTGGAGGATGCCAAAAAGGAGTTTGCAAGCTCAGCCTGCCCTCTCTGCCCTGATGACAGAGATGAGAAGGTCCACTAGCAGAAGACAGACGCTGCAATTTATAGTGATTTTTTCTTTAATTTCTCCAAATCTTTTGGACAAAACTTTCACCAATGGTCTTGATTCGGGGCATACTCCAGATTCAGCACTAAATGAGCAGAGAGCATGGGCATTCCGCTTCTGGCCCCTACTGCGGTTTGGAAGACTCAAATGGATGCCTGCTCTGAAAAATGGTCCCAGGCCCAAATTCCCACTGTACTTTTTGCTCCATGTCTAGTCCCCAGCTGCCCAGGAAGAGGCTTGCTGTTATCTCCTAGAAACTGCAGAGGTGTCCGTGTGACCATGTAAGATATGGTCACCATGGGAATGGGCATGCAGAACACAAAAGAAGGGACTGAAGAGGCAACTGAGGTGAACAGAGCATCAGTTCACCTTTGATGATTGCTGCATATCCAGTTGACCCACAAAGGTTACTCTGAAATGCACAGACAAGAGGTCTTTCTTCCCCAAACAGTCTTAGAAGGATAGCAGAGCTCAGGGCTTCCCTCCAGCCCTTCTTGGCTCTCTTCACATAGCATATAAGACTTTGCAGCCACTGGTCACCACCTGATCAGACTCGGAGCTGGGAGCAACCGAAGAAAATCAGGATTGAGTAGCTAGGATACAACCCTGATGCCTTTCCGTTGCCACTTTTAGAAGAACCCCTGAAGACAAGTTTCTCTAATGCTATCATTCCCAAAATGGAGAGGATCCACCACTCCAAACCCATCTAACAAAGAGTTTGTGGGGAATGTCAGTAATCCTGACTACCCTAAACATGGCAGGCCTGACCCAAGGTTGAAGGCATTTTAAATAGACAGAGCATTATAGCTGAGGAATGGTGTCCTCTAGGGGCCTTGGCTTCAGATCCACATTCCTCCAACACACCTGCACATAGAAAGAAGGCTTCCCACATCCTAAGTGTGCTGCTCCATTGGCCAGGTCACTCCTTGCCTCTCCTGCAGGTAGTATAGCCACAGTCCTCCGGGGCAACCATTAGCCACCAGTTTCCCTCCAGAGTCCGACAGATAAATCTAGTAATGTGCAAGGAACTATTGGGAATCACAGTAAAACAGGGAGCATCTCATCCTGGAACAGTGCAATAGGATGAGGAGTGTGCCACTTACCAGCAGGAAAAACTGTGCTAAAGTAATAGTAAATACATGAGTATTTAGGACAGGAGAAGCTACAGCAACTGTAGTTCATTCTGATGAATGAACCATACTGATATCATTCTGCCCTTAGTTTCTGCACTACACTTGGTTCTTACCATAAATTCATCTCATAGCTCCAAGCCCTCCACTTCAAGCCCAAAGCCACCTGTACTAAGTAGATCTGCTGCAAAGAGTTTCCTCTGTGCTATAAGCTGAAAAGGAAACCCACTTCAGTTCTCCAAATAATTTAAATGCATATTTAAGCAAAATGCTGCAAGATCAACTTCCTATCTACCTTCCTCCCCATCTGCTCTGCATTTTTTTATACTATGAAAATTATCATTAATTTAGTGCCTGCAAGCAACAGGGTCTCTAAATGTAGGGTAACTAAGATTTGAAGGATCCCATGGTAATGGAACCCACAGGGTACCAGTCCTCAGTGTGGCACATGTATCAGAAGCATAACAAATGTGTCCTTCCTCATTTAGGCCACCACGCCAGTATATATTGCAGAATGAAAACACCAGAAGTAGTCTCACATTTTCCAAAATGCAGCCTAAGAAATATTTCCTAACTAATTACTGTCCCATATGTGCATCTCTGATCTGAAACAGTAGTGAAAGCCAGAATTAAGGGGAAAAAAACATATTGCAAAACACACATCCTTTCTGCTGGGGCTCAGTGAAGTGTAAACCAGTTGCAGCACAATGTAATCTCCACACAGAGACTTTTATTACAGCAATAAGTGCTTCCATGTTTAAATATGAGGTGTTTGGATGATTTCTACTAAAGCCAGCTTGCACTGAAGCAAAGGTGCCTTAGGACAGCCACATCAGCCTGACAAGATTCTTGGTAGCTAGAGAAGCTGACAAGTAGAAAGTTCTCCTGTCAACATCATATGCATCTGCCAGGAAGTCTCCACATCAGCGGGTGACAGGGACACATGAGGATTTTAAACAGAGACCACAGCTGAGCCATGTCCCCGCATCACCTCTGGTGACCTTTCAGTTTAGATGCTTTCTGCCACTCAAAGTTAACTTTGCCCCTGTGTCTGGCTCCCATCAGGAAAAGCTGAACAACTCTTGAATCATTTCTCTTCTCCTCCTCTTCCCACTGTCATTACTGCTTGGTGACTCACTCCCCAGTATGCCCACAACCTGCTAAGCCATTGCTGCTGAAAACACAACACTGCAGCTCAATCAAAATAAATACCACCTGCCTCCCTCCTCCTCTCAAGAAGCAGCACAGGCAAGCAAACCTATAGCAGAAGAGGTCCCAGTCCTGCAAAATGGGGCTCAGAGTGAGATAGAGCACAGAGCAGACAAATCCTGCGTCAATTAGCAGGGAAAAGAGGAAGAGTCTCAGCTAGAAATGGCCCTTGCTACCTGCTACCAGTCCTTGCCCACAGCCCCTGGAAGCCTCTGGGGTTGCCAGGCAGGGATCTGAAAGACTGGGTGAGGTCTCCCACGCCCCAGATATCTTCACGTCCTCGTTCCCGCACAGCCCCATCACTCGTGTAGCCCTGGCAATGTATGTTGGAGCACCCAGCCCAACAGAATGGGCTGTTTCACACTGAATTATAGAGGTCTCCGGCACGACAAGGAAAGGAAGCAGTTGTGTGTTGCTGATGCTGTGGGGATGAACACGCTACATTACAGCACAATATTACCCAGCTGACAGCATACGTGATCTGGTGAGCTCTTCACCCTAAGAAGAATGCTGCAAACAGAACCAGCCGGGCGAAGTCGAGCACGTTCTGTGAGCAAGGCTGCCACCACATGGTACGAGGACAAGCCTGCAGACTCCTTGAGCCAGAGCGGGAGTGGAGAAAACCATCCTTGCACCTCCAACCAGCCCCGGTCTCATTAACCATCTATAGCCAAGTTCTGATGTCTCAGCTGGATCAATTAATTTGTTCAGGAACTGTCTCTCTTGCACCCTTCCTCCCCACGAATTCATTACAATTTCTTGCCAAGAAAAAAAATCCTGCAGGTAAAAAGCATTTTAAACATGATTTAATAGCTTTCTCTGTGGTGCAGGACTACCATTGCACACCCCAAGTGCCAGATACTGCCCCAAATGTAGAAGCAAGAATAGTAAAAGAAACCGCAGGTTTGCAGCAGAACAAAACGATCCAGGTCAGGCATGAAAGTGTGAGAGGGAAACAAAGCTGAGGTTTACCTTCCTCCATCATCCTCCAGCCCAGGCTGTGGCTTGGGGACACCTGCCTTTTGTAGGTCTTCCATCCAGCAGCACCATTCAGAAATGATGCCTCCAACAGGCCTCAGGCTTTGTCATCTCCTCCTCTCTTTTGCTGTTCTCCTCCCTTGACCAATGGCAGGTTTCTAATGAAAACATAGACCCCACAGCCATGGCTGGCACCGGTGCAGGCAGTGAGACACAGACATACCCTTCATGAAGTGGTACCTCTGGCACTGGGCTTCGCAAGGAAGGGACATCCTTCAGCACCACTGAGCCTTCATGGGGATGGTACCTATCACCTTTGCAGCCAACTCATCTTCATCTCTAAGCCATCACTTAACTTCCTTGGTGAATAAAAGCCTTTTTATCTGCCATTTTACCAGGCAATCCATCAGGCAGACATGCAACAGAGCTTGACCGACCCTGACTGTGATATACCAGCCAACTGTGAAATTCTTATCTGCAGTCCATCCTCACGTCCTGGAGACCATACAGTACACTGGCTGGGTTTTCCTGGGATAAGAACACACTCATTTATACTGTCAGAGAGAGCTGCAAGCACATAGAGCTTTCTCTTGCTGTAAAACACATGCAGGGCACACACTGCATAAACAGGTCACAGGGACAATGCAAATGCCTGTCCTCCTTCCACCTGCCTTCCCTATGTGATGGTGGTAGTTACCAGCAGCCCTTTTCCCCGGGCACT
The DNA here is from genome assembly GCA_013398155.1 of Pedionomus torquatus. NCBI lineage: Eukaryota > Metazoa > Chordata > Aves > Charadriiformes > Pedionomidae > Pedionomus > Pedionomus torquatus. Next base: position 241,419 of record VZRU01015096.1, read on the forward strand.
GATCAGACACAGTGCCCTTGTCCCACAGACCTAGCCCAAGGGCACTAGAAGCTGGACAGAAGCTCTGCTGGGATGAAGATGGGGAACACAAGCTGTGGATTAGGCGTTTTTCAGGTGACCACTCCATTCACAGAGCCTGTTCCTGCGGGGTGAAGAGACAGAAGGTGTGAGGCTGTCTCTGAAAGCAGCTTCACATGGACACCTGCTTTGTGAGAAACAGGTGATCATTAAGGAAGATGCCTTTGACTTTTCAAAATGTTTTCCCATATGGAAATAAGACAAACATTACTGGATGGATTGATTAACTTTCAAACACTGTGCTGATGCAGCAGCAGCTTTGCTCATCCCCCTATGAATAATCTCTGACCTTTCACTGCTGAAAATGGTTCCTGCTGACCTGCCAGCCTGGCTGTTGCTCTGTAGCGGCAGGTCATCTATGAGATTTAGCCTTAGCATGCAGGAAAATGGGAACAGCCTTGTAGGCGGATTCCCTTAATCCTGTCTCCTTTAACAGCTTCAGCAGTTCAAAGAAAATTTTACAGGCTGTCTTCAAAGTTTCTTCGAGAAAACTTTTGACATAAGAAATGCCACTGGGACCAGCCATCTCCCTCCAAAGTGGTTATGATTCCAGAGCAAATCACTAAGATGAAGTTCATTTCCCCTCTAGCGAGATGGGTGGCCCTGGTCTGCCATGCATCATTTGAACTAGCACCCAGAGACTGCAGAAGTCAAAGCCAGCACCTGTAAATCAGTCCATGACAGCCCAAGTAGATAGATGTGCTCAGTCAAGTTGAAAACAACAGCAGAAAAAAATTTCTGGAGGAGAGAGAAAAGGAAAACTATATTGATTAGTGCCCATCAGGATACCCCTTCAGGAGCTTTCTGGGGGCTCCAGGGACTACTAAAGCCTTTGCTCAAAACTGAGTATCACAGCAATCCACACACATTTCTCTGCCAGGCAGAAGGCTGCTGCTGCTTTGTGCTGTGATGGTGACTGAGGGCACCAGCAACTCCTCCAGGAGCCCTTGGGCAACACTCAGCAGCATTTTCCCTACCGTCCCACAGCATGTGCAGCAGTGCTGTCCTCAGCCCCCCTCCAGGGAGCACCCCCCATATTACACACAGACGAGAGGGAGCCCAGGGCGCAAAGTGGGCAGCTGCCCAGCCAGTAAATCAATTTCCAAGGCAGGCAGGTGATAGATGAGGTTCATGTGGGAAACAGGAGAGGACAAATTGCCTATCTGTGACTTGCAGCAGCAAACAGTGCGGGGTGGAGTAAAATGATTGGGCATGGAGGGATGAAGGAAGGAGCAACTGAGCAGCATGTATATAATTGAATCCCTGAGGCCTGGATCCTGTCTTTTGGGCTACGTGGGATTGCAAATGTGGGATTGCACAGCTGAGGTGAATGATTCATGGGCTGAGCGTGACAGATAGGACCCCCAGAGCAGTCTCTTACTGGTGTGGGGGTGGGAATGCCACTGACAGGATGGTGAGGGAATGTGATGAGACAAAGAGCTTCCTCCACATCTTTCTGTGAACCTTTGAACTCAGCCTTTACGAAAACAGCCTGGAGGAGTCTACCAAAATTAGAGGTGATGCTGCAGCTCAGTACTCTGGACCTGGCCAAGGAGGCAGTTTATCAACTGGAACCAATCTCCCCTGCACAGGAAACTCAGACTTACACCAAAATTTTATTAATCTGCTCTGGGCTACTGACTTCCTCCCTACAGGAATCATTGTCAGAGAGATGCAAATGCTCAGGAAAATCAATTTTTTCTCCTCTGTCCTTCTCTGCCCTGCTGCTGTGCCACGTTCAAGTTGGCAGGAACAGCCAATTAGCAAGTGCCAAACCTTTTCTAGGGCATTCCCAGTCTTACCAGAAGCAGGGGCCCTCCAGTGCCTTAGGAAAGAGGATTTCAGCAGAGCCACCCCCCGCAGATGTGCTGAAAAGCAGCTCAGAAGCATTTTTGATTGTCCTGTGCTGTTTTCCTCTGAGGGCGTTGCTTGCTTTTAGCCCCGTAATTCCTCAGGTGGAAAGACACACTCCCGTGCTTGCATGAGACTCACATGCATGGCACAAGTACAGCTGGGATGTGCCCAAGCACTGTGCCCTGCCAGACTGCCTGGGGCAGTGCAGGCAAGCCAGCTGCACCATCCTGCTGCTTCAGTGGATGTAAACATCCTCCCCCACACGACTGGGGGCTGCTCGAGAACATTAACTGCAGGTTAGGTGTGACTGTAGCATCCTTCTCACCAGCCTCTTCTCTCCAAGAGAGGCCAGCAGTGATGGCCAAGAGAAAACTGGAGCAAATGCATAGCCAGACTTCTGTTTTACCTGCCTGCCTGTGGCAGCCTGTAGGAACACATTCAAGTGGGAATTTTCATGCTGTTAAGGCCACCTGTTTTTTTGCTCTGCGAGTCCATTTTTTTTTCTTCCATTTTTAAGATTTTAGCATTCACCACAACCTGTGGCAAAGAGGATTTTCCACGGCACACTGTTGATTCTTCCAGTTTAAGGTAGCCCACCATCCAGTGCCTTCTTCCCAGTCTCCCAGTCCTCCCAGCACCAGGAGCTCTCCCTGTATCTGTTTGTCATGGTTTAACCCCAGCCAGCAACTAGGACCACACGGCTGTTCACTTGCTCCCTCCCACTCCCCCAGTAGGGTAGGGAGAAGAGGGAATAAAAGGAGAAAAAAAGCACTCATGGGTTGAGATTAAGACAGTTCAATAGAACAGTAACAGAAGAGGAAAATAATATAATAGTAATGGTAAAAGAATACAGAAAATGAAGTTGTACAACACAAATTGCTTTCACCACCTGATGATGAGTTGCCCATCCCATCCCAAGCAGTGATCACACATTCCCACTCCCCCAAGAAGCCCACATTTATATACTGAGCATGCCATCTATGGTAAGGAATATTCCTTTAGGCAGCTTGACCTGTCTGTGCTCCCTCTCAGCTTCTGTGGGAAGCTGAAAAAGTCCTTGACTTGCTACAAACATTACTTAGCAACAACTAAAACAATATGTGTTACCAACATTTTCCTCATAAAAAATCCAAAACAGCAGCAACTAGGAAGAAAATTAATTCTATCCCAGCTGAAACCAGGACTGTTTTAAGCAAATGAGTTGATAGATCAGCTTTCTTTCGAGACTATGAACTAATTCTATACAGATAACTGGAGTCTCCAAGCTTGTTCCCAACTTGCCCTGTCACCTAAGCCCATGCCAGTCTTGTGCTTGAGTAAAGCTATAAGCACCCTCACTCACTGTTTGCAAAGAGACTTAATTTCACTAAGTGGTGCAAAACACCTCTCCGCTCATCCCATCTTCATGAAATAAAACATTTTTTTATTAGGCTTACTGGCCTTACTCTCTGAGGCACTGGGAGAGCCCTGAAGTAGATATTAATCCATTAATTCAATTTTTTTTCCACAAGCCAGAGAATAGCAGACAATGCTGCTGAGGTTTATAATCCAGATCCTCACCCAATCTTTTCCAGGTGGTAGAAGAGTGAGGATCATATTGAAGACATTTCTATTGCAATGTAGGCACTTCTGCACTCCCAGAAATCGCCCATGTTTCACTGATATGTTACCGAGGACCTGACAAACAACAACCTGTTGTCCCTTCAGTTTTGGCACACCCATTCTGGTATAGGTATGCCAGGCAATCCCTCTTTCCCAACAAAGGTGATACCATTTCAAATAACAGGGCTAAATGGCACCACCAAATACATTTTTGATACCCATGTCAAGCTGCATATTGAGAGTTTTCTTGAAATTTTGCAAAAGGATACTGGTAAAAGTTCCTACCACAGGCATGAGTTTTAGGCAGCCTCCCACTGGAAGGCTCCATCCTTCCAGCACCTAATGCCCATTGATTTCAGGAGGACACGGCATAAGTAAACTTAAGTCCCTATCTCCCCAAACCAGGCTAAGAAAAGGAGGAACAGTTTTCATATACAGTCAGCAACAAATAGGTCTTAAATGAAATAGCTAGTGATAAGGCAGATATCAACAAACTGCAGCAAAAAGAATTTGGTTGAATGTGGAATGGATTCAACATCAAGGAAGGGTTTTAAACAAAGAACAATAAATACCATTATCTGATGTTCTTTTTTAAATAATTGAGTCCCCTTGTGAAAAACTGAGCTTGCTCCACTCTTGGTGTTCCTTGGAAACAAAATGTGTTGAAGATCTGTGGACTCTGAAAGCATTGTCTGTTATTCTGTGATTCATGGAAAACATCTGAATTAATGCATTAACATCTGTTTCCTTGGGGATTGCCAAGACTCAGCTAGACAAGGTTACAACTCTGGTGAGGTTGTTGGGAAGAGACGCAGAGGTCCTGTACAGCTACCACTGCCATGATTCTCTGTCCGTGTAAGCCATTCAGAGCTTTCATCTGCAGATTCATACCCTCCAATGGTGCAAATAAGGAAGTCAGCTGACCTTGGTTGTTATACCAATAAGTACAAGCAAGAGCCTCTCTGCACACCATTCCTTGGTATCAACAATAGACATAGGTCTTATCACTCTGAGAATTAAGTTTTCTGCACCATATGCTGCTGATTTCAGCTAGAGGAGGCTTAGCCAAGACGTAAAATTACTGAATAGAAAATTGGTTCTGTTTCACCTCAAAAGCTCACCCAGCTGATTTGCACAGATTTAAGAGAGGAAACTCCCACAGGTAGACCCAAGCAGTGGATTATCTCCAGCAAGCAGGGCAGTCATCAGCATCTTAGGATGAATTTTATATAAAAGGACCTCACCTTCCTGTTGCCATCGCTAGGGTAATCATGATCAATGCCAAGTCTTTGCAGCACGTACATCTCAGAAGCATCTGGCTAGCACTCACTGGGGCAGCAGAAGACTTGGTTTCTTTTGTTTCTTCCAAGACACAGCCAGACTATAGGCAGGCCTGCTGGAAGCAGTTGTAAGTACTCAGTCACTCCTTCCTCCTGTACCATCCTGTACTACTGGTACACTCCTGTACCATCACTTTCTTCTGAGGTGAACCTGAGGCTCTAAACTATGCCCTGTGTTGTCCATACCAAACATAGACTCTCATGTGTAACACTTCTTTACTCCAAGAGAAGGACACAGACATGCACCTCTGGTGTGAAACCTGCCTTTAGTCAAACTTTCAGTCACAAAATTTCTATGTGTTGGGTCACAACTTTGCTAATACCTAACCACTGGGCAGAGAAGAATATGAAGTACGTATAATCTCACCAAAGGAACAGTTTTCTTTCAGGGAGTCGTATACATTTACTTAGAAACTGACCAAAGTTTAAATACATTCTAGCTTCCAAGCACGGAAGATTATTCCACTAAGCATAAGGCAGAAACAGACCTTCTCTGTAGAGATGTAACTTCTAATTGTGTATTGCTCCCTGCAGCCTGTATGCTAGAATCATTATTATCTTCTGTGTTTATTAATCAGTTACTTGAAGTTAACAAGAAGATAACTTCAAGGAGACGTGCAAATAATTCTGCGGCTTTCCAGTGACTCAGCATTCGTTTCAAAAGTGAGTTAACTGGATACAAAGGCTATTAAGAAGCCCCCTGTGTAATTATCATCTTCCTTGCCACCAGTTCTTAATAATTTATGGAAGAAAATGGGTATTTTCTAATAGATATTCTAACTTGCCAGAAGAAAAGATGTGTAAGCTATCTTTCCTTCTTTTTAAAATCTCATTTCTTTCATTTTGCCTTCTCTAAAGACCTATCTGAAATTTTATTCAAATAAGGAAAAGTTAAATACTCTCAGTGGAAAGACTTTGAACGAGTGAAAGGAAATTCTTTCAGCACTAAGAAGGCTAGACTGGCACCAATTTAAAATCTGAGTGTTGGGTTGAGAATTAATAAAGCACCTGCAGATTACTTTTCCATACTTTCTCTGCAACATCAAGGGCAAGCATTTAGGATAGAATACATGGCTTTGAGTGAGTTCATGTTACTGTCACAGAGAGGCAACTGAAGTGATGTCAAACCAAAATGGTCCCACCCACTCACCCCATTTATCTGAGATCAAGTGCAACAAATTGATGAACAAGTAAGTAACACACTGGAGAATACATTAGCATGGAGAATGATTTTTAGGGGGTAGCTATTCTCCTAGGTGACATGATGACAGTACATATCCATCTTGTGCTTGCTCTGCTGGAGTTGTCCAGGACAAAGCTTGTCTGGGCTACCAACAGCTGGGGCATTGAACTCTTATTTGGTTTGTTGTGTTTGGGTTTTTTTGGTTTGTTTTTGTTTTTGTTGGGGTTTTTTTGGTTGGTTGGTTTTTTTTCCCCTGTGCAAACACAGCTTTGTGCAAATAAGCGTTTAGTTACAGGAACTTCAGAAATTAAAAACTTAAGAGATAACTCCTACCCTTGGTTTTACTTTTCTCACCTTCCCCTTGGCTTTACTTTCTTCACCTTCAACTGGCACCTTTTTCTTTGAAAAATCACGCCTTCAAGAAGCAAGTATACCCATCCTGGTCTACCTTTCCAGTATTTAACACCCTAATGTTCCTTCTCCCAATGAAATCTCTCTGGGACAGCAGGGTCCCAAGATGGCAAATCCAGCAACCACCCCACCACTAACAAGGAAGACACGTTCTTCTCAAACGTCTCAGCAGGCAAAGCTGGGGCAAAAACTTGGGCAAAGCTAGAGAAGGAAATCCAGCAGGGGGAAGTGTAAATATCCCTCTGCTCTTTCCATCAGCCATGAAACATTCTGATCAGGCACCTTGCTTAAAATATACAAGCCAGAGGCTTTTGTATGAAATACCCTTGTGATGGATATTCATTTCAAAGGTATGCTCTGAATGGAAATCATTTTGCAGAGGTTAGCTGGAGGAATAAGAACATATTCAGCAGATAATAGTTGCTGACTACTGGATATTTTGGCTGTTTCTGCGTGGAAATGGCAGGGATAAGCCACCCCGTGGGGAAATACAGGCAGGGCAGACACAGGCTTGCTTGCTGAGGACAGCATTCAGGCCCCTTGATCCCACATCTCCCCAGCACCCCCCAGGGAGGGTCCCTGTTCCTTCCCCACCCCTGGAGGTGCTGCCCCATCCCTAACCCCGCAGGCGAGAGGACAGCAGACCCCTCCCCACCTCTCCCGACGCCCGCAGCC
>VZRU01015096.1:248686-287751 GCA_013398155.1 Pedionomus torquatus
GCGGGGGGAATGGGAGCCGGTCCCGCAGAAGGGGGCATCTCAGCCGGTACCGGGCACCGGCCGACTTGGGGGAGGTGGGGGGTGGCCGCGGAATCTAATCCGCCAGAGGGCATCGACCAGAGGGGAGCAGGGAGGGAGCCCGGCACGGGACGGTGCCAGACACCGGCTGTTCGGGGTCGGGACCGGTAACGGGCACTGTCGGGGGCTGCCGGGACAGGACAGCGGCCGGGCTGCGGGAGCGGCCGCGGAATCTGAGTCGGTAGCGGGCATCAACCAGCCGGGAGCCGCCGGGAGAACCGTTACAGGACGGTGCCGGAAACCCGCTGGTCCGGGGGAGATCGGGACGGGGAATGGGTGCCGTTGCCGGGAAAAGCGGGGCGAAAGCGGGCAGAACCAGACGCCGTTAACGCCGGCTACTCTCTACAGGGCTCCTCTCGTGTCCCGAGGCCGCTGCCAGCACCGCGGTGAGTGCAGCCTGCCCCGTCGTCCCCGAGAAAGGCGATGCCACCTGCCCCTCTATGGCACCAACCGGGTGTCTCAGTGCTTGGCGGCCCCTTCCCCAGAGCCCTGGGCTTGGGTCCAGAGCCCCGGGGCCAAGCAGGAGTCCGGAGGGATGGCCTGGCTGCGCCGGTGGCCCCAGGTGGTCTCACCCCGCAGCTCAAGCCATGCCAGGCGGTAGAAGCCAAGCCTCTAAGCGATAAATTCCCCTAACAGCGTAAAAAATAACATGCTACTTTATAACTCTGTGCCAGTGCCCGTTGAGCGCTCCTTTCTGTGCACGAGTGTGCCGGTATTCTGCAGAAGCTAATCAGAGGCCGGTTTCACATGGCGTATCTTAGGCTTCTTATGTTCCTGTTCTTCCCTAGCCTGCTTGCTACAAGTATGGTGTGCCTGGATGTCCAAGGGACTACAATCCGGTTTGTGGGACCGATGGAGAGACCTACTCAAATGAGTGTGTCCTCTGCCTTTCAAACAGGTACTCACTCAATTGACATCCTAACCTTCCCTTCCCTATATGCAAGTAAAATATTAATCCTCCCAATTAACTGGTTGTTGGCTTTGGATCATTCACAAACTATTAAACTGCAGTTTTTAGCAGTGTCTTCTCAACTGTCAATACCTTGCAACATCTTTTGTCGTGATACCCGTAAATGGCTTAGATTGGATTCAGTTAGTTGGGAGGACTGAATATTTGCTTTTGTAATTCTCAAGGAATTTTGTCATTAATCTCAGAGGGGGATTGTTTGTCCAGTGCAATTACCATTAAATATAATGCTGGACCAGGAAAGGTAATTTGTATTAATGAAATAACAGCATTTCTGTTTCCAGCAGAGGGAAAATGTGAGAGTAGCAAAACAGCAGTGATGGGAATTTGCAAAATTAAAAATAGATAGATCTCAAGAAAGGAAAGCCTGAAATATGTTTCTGACTTTGGGGCAGGAGAAAGATTAATTGTGACCAGATAATTTACAAAATTCAGATGACCAAGATAGGGAGAACATAGGTCAGAATAAGAAAAACATCAAAGATATCAAAAGACATTTAAGGAAATTCTAAAGAGAGTGCCATACTGTGTCAAAGTATGTTTAAAAGTATGCAGATCTGCAGAATTTGATAACATTTTCACCAGTATACAGCACAAACTACCCAAGCAAATGAGAAATTGTGAAGAGAATCGGTAAACTTGCAGTTTGGGCTGGGGGTGGGGGTGCGGAGTGGGGAAGCAAGCAAGGAACCAAAGGGCACACACAGTACAATCTGTGAAAAAGGGAGAAAAGAGGTGCTGGCATGTTACATATTAGGAGCTTACACACCTTTGTTGTCTAGAACAATATTGCAGTAAAACATGACCCTAGGAGCCAGAGTTAAAAAAGAAAGTAAGCAAAACTGATAAAGATTTGTCAGAAATAATCCAATCAAACCCATGAGATTTATTTTTTTGGCAAGATAACGGGCCTAGCAGAATCAGAGGAAATGGAAATGTTGTTCCATGTCATTAATTAAGCATTTTACATAGCTCCACTTGACATACATATAGGCAGAAAAATAGTTATTCAGCTGAAGTTTTTTGGAAACAACACAGCAGCCTGAGCTGCCTCTGCAGAGTTTAGTGCAAAGTCTGTCCTTCAGCCAGAACTTTTCCTTTACATCTTTACATATGTTTTACATCCTCTAGGCTTGATTTTTGCTTTCATATTCCTAATCTGCTCCACTACCTCCAGGCTAAAATATCCCTGAAACAACTGTTAGTACAGAATATCTCTGCTTTTGGGTAATCACAAGCCTCTTGAATTTCATGAGGAATAAAACATCTTGATTCTATTAAGAGAGGGATGTGAACTGAAGATCCAGGGCAGTTTGCATTCCAGCACTTTCTTTTTGTATCTGCACTTGCTTGGAAAGCTGAGATTTTTAAATAGGGCATCCCAAAGTACCACTTATGGGACTTAACAAAAAACAAACAAACAAACAAAAAAATATGTTCCTGAGCTAAGGGAGAGTTGGCTAAAATTTTCTTAAAGAACATACCAATGTTCAGAGAACCACACATTCAAATGTTAGCAAAGCCACATGAAAGGGGAAAATTTAGAACCATTTCCCACTTCAGAGACTGCCAAGTTTGACTTCCATTAGTGCTTTGTAATGGGCACTTTAGTCTTAATTAGGAGATTTGTCATCTGATTTGATACTTCTCAGATTCGCAGATGGCTTTATCAGGTTTTTATAGGTAACAAAGCCTGAAGTGAGGCTGTTTCTGCTAAGTTACTCGCTCTGTGTGTGATTCATACATCTTTAGTTACTTCGTAATAATGTTTGTCAGAAGTGATGCAATTAAATGCTTAGAAAGATATGGGAGTGTCTGCTTTATAAAATGTCTCCGTTAATTTCAAGCATAGTGCTTCTCTTCTAAAATATTTTTCTTCTCCTTGCAGTGAAAATAAAAAGAATGTCCAAATTTTCAAGATGGGACCGTGCTGATGTGGCAGATGTTCGCTTTTCAAGATGAGAGGGACACAGACAGTCCAAATGGAAGCAGTGCCTTAAATGTACCTTCTGTGTAGCTTACTTAATAAATTAGTTTGCCTGGTTTTGTACTGTTACTCTGTTAAAACCACTGTTTATAAACAACCTGAACCCTGATATATTTTCTCATGCAAGACAAATCATAGGGTAAGAAAGAGATGCCCTGGCTGCATATCAGTAGGTCTGTTGTTTTGAGAAGGAAATGAATGGGTACCCAGTGCCACTTCCACAGCAGCACCTGGGAGCAAGGAGGCCCCAGCACCTCTGCCATGGGCAGTGCTGGCAGCAGCAGCTCCTCATGGTTTCTGGGAGGATCTGAGTTTGCAGGTGCCAACAACCCCTGGGTAGGCGGCAGAGGGGTTTCCTGTGGTGGCTGCCAAACTGATGATGGTGGCCTTACATATACTAAGCCTATGCCCCGGGGGTCCCTACCTGCAGGTCTTGCTGGTGGAGCGCAGTGACTTGGACACCTTATGTTCCCATGTGAGTAAGGACTTTATGGAACACTAGAGGTGTGGGCAGAGGGCATGTGGGCTGGTGGCCTGGCACCCAAGAGCCACTTCCCATGGCAAACATCAGAACAAAATCAGAAAACCTGTGTAAAAGAGTGCACTCTGGAGTGGATCTGGTGGACCTTCCCACAGGGAGAGTGAGTAAGGACTGCGGTTCGGTTCTTTCCTTCACCCTCTTGTGCACATGGACACACAGCCTTTGTCATGTTTGTTCCCTTCCGTTCTGCTCAGGACCTGTGATTTCTGCATGTTGCTTGAAATGAATTACATTTGGGTTGTCTTACGGTGCTTTGGTAATACACAGGTGACTTCTACCTTTTGATCCAAGCCAGGTGCCACCTGCTCTAGCCCTGGCCCCAGACAATGGCCCCGTCAGGCTTTGCTGGGCAGCAGCAGTGCAGGCAGAGATGTATGGCATGTTTCATGCCCGGTGAACGTTCACAGGTCAATGAGTTTGGTTGTGAAAAACAAGACTGCTTTTGTCTTATAGGTCCTTTAAAGGGTCGAAGCTATCCTTATCTTCCAGCACATGCCTGCTTCCTTTTCCTTTGTGCAAAAACTAATCATTGACAGAGGGGTGTCATGTGTGGCACAGCTGGAGGGCTGGGAGTATAGGACAAAGAGGTCAAGGGGAGACATGGATATGAGGATGGAAAAGGAAGATGGCCAGTGTCTCCCAACAATGTATCAGTTGTGGATGAAAAATCCAAAAGATCCACAATTTCTCTATTGGCAGCAAATCCTTTTAAGAAAGTTCCTGTGTGCTCCCAGCTGTTGTTTCCACATCCAGATCTGGAAAATTTCACTGTTTCAAGTTGTATCAAATGCTAAAGCAGTTGTGTGCTATGCTTTGAATTAGCAAGTGGATGGAGATGATAAGATGTTCCCTTTTGTACTTCTATTTCAATAAACAATTGTGCTTAGCAAGGTACTTTAACAACTCTGTTAGTTGTAGAAATATTCCTTCAGTGTTTGATGAATAGCATAGCATTGCAATTCTTTGCAAAAATCAGAAAAAATATGGTTTTTTAAACACCACTAAATAAAACATATCCAAATGAAAAACAGCATGCAGGCTGATAATTATAATCACGCTAGAGCATCGCTCCCAGTTTATGAATGCTTAAGATAAAACTTTAGGGCTGACTTTAAATCTTCCTTTTTTTCTGCGTATTTGAAAAATGGTGAGTTCAGCAACACATGTAATTACTCATCAAATTTGTCCCTGCCATATGCACTTCATTTTCTATCATTAAAAAGTTCTGGCAATTCCCACAGGTAAATTTGGACAGCAAGATTTAAGAAGTAGTGCACATGTATGTCATGGATCCTACTTCTTTCTAGTCTTGCCCAAGATGAGATACCTCTCATTCAGTTGGGATCTACAGAGATGGTGTGTGGAGTGGTTCCTGTGCTTGGGAATGCCTAAACACATTAGAATCTTTGGATGTGAATGCCACTTTGCAGTAACCTCTGCACTACATTCTAAGAAGGATTGCTATGTAGGAGCAGAAGTCTGAAATAATCTTGATGGGTATTTGATGCATTTTTAAGTAATTCTTCAATATTTCTTATAGTATATTTTATTATGAAGCTATATTCTTGTTTTATGTAGTGCGACGTTCTCAATGTGTGTTGCGATGATGAAAACTAAAATACAGAAAAATAAATGACTCTCAGTGCTGCCAACCAGATACTTTCAGAGCTGAATGTAAAACATGACTTATATGCTTTCCCAAACTCAATCTTCCCCTTCCAAAAGAGAAAACCAAAACAAATAAACCCCCTCTCTCCAGTTTGTGTTTAAGAACCTTTACTGTACTCCAGTTTGGTGTTTAAGAACCTTTACAGATCAAAAAGTTGATATCTCAGATTTTTAGTATGATGGAATTTTGTGATACATGTGGGACAATATTAGAAAGGCTTAATTACATCATATCTTAATTCTCACTCCCAAAAAATCCTTTCTCAAACTCAGAAAGAAACACAGTAATGTACTTCAGAGGAAACTTCATAGCTCAAAAAAAATTAATTTTGGTGTGATGGGCTTAGTTTTTGATTTAAGTTAAAATCATACATTGTATTTAGGACAATGCTTGTCTTGTATGAAGAGTAGGACTCATGCTTTTGGAGTAGGACTCTAAGGCTTCCTATGAAGCTTAGGACATGGCTGACTTGGACATAGAGTCCTCACTCTTGTTATTTAATCCTATTGCCTTCAGTGATGCTTTTAGAGGTCTACTTTACATACAGGTGAGGTAAGAAGCCATCTAGATGACAGGGTGTTAGAGCAGCAAAATTAAGTGGCAAAGAAGGAAAGATAGCCTGTGAGTCTTGCATCAGTGACTACAGTGGGTCAATATTGATTAATTCCACGTGCTCTGATTGCCCAAAATTTGGACAACAACCTAGCTGTTCCTGAAATTGTCACCCAGCTGCCTCTTTGGGTGCAAGAATGGTTTCACTGTTGACAACTCCAGCATCTGCCACTCAGGGAAGTCACCCAGCAAGGTTTTCAAAGCTGGGTTATATTCCAGTCCTGCTTGTTTCTAGAGTGATTGGATTCTGGAAGTATGTTATTTGGAGGGGAAGGTGACTGGGTAGCCTCAGAGCATGATGAAGTACCCAGACACTGAGGCTATAGCCACATTGCAACCCTTTTAGTCTTGGTACTCAGAGCTGCTTGGAGCTGGTGCAAGGAATTTTTCCACTAAACCAAGGCAGAAGTATTTCCTCTTGAGATTGTTTTGCTTTTACACTTCTTACATTGCTCTTTTTATTGTAATAAGCAAACAGAATCACTGAAAGCAGAAAATCACTGCCCAGAGTCTCCTTATTCTTGTAAATTTCTTTTAATTTTACTTTTGTTTTCATGTATCTTACTGTTACTCACCCTCCAGGCAAACTGCTTTTTGGATGGAACAAGTTCTGAAAGTTTGTTACAATTGCTGTAGCTGTGTTGTCCAACTTTCCTTTTGCTTTCTCATGTCATATTGTGCTTTATACTTCTTGCTGTTCTTTCTACTGTTTAAACATACATTTGCAGATAGTAAAGAGGTTCATTTCTCATTAAGAGAGACTGATGTATAGCACCGATTCATGCCACGCCTGGCTCTGATGGGAATTGATTAAATCCCAGCCTCCTTGAAATTAAAAACTGACTAATACAGGACTACTCACCAGTGTTTTGTGACTACCATGTTTGACAAATGCATTAAAATTCATATGTCACTTTGATTAACCCAAGTGTTGACTGGCGTCTACTCACAGCGTTTATGAACTTGCTAAAATCAGTAACGTAGCAGGATGTTACTGTAGCCTTTAGACATCAACGAAACTAATGCCAAGCATTCCTGTTAGTTTATTGCATCTGCAGGAGGCTAACAAGGCATTATACTACCTGGATGGCATGATTGTGAAACAAGACTTGAAAGGATCTCTATTCTGTCTGAGGTCAGATGTTTGGTTAATATTTAGTTTTATTAAGATTTATTAGATTTTCTGGTTTCTCAGAATCAGCACAGTCTTGATCTGTCTGTGAGGCGAAAGTGCAGCCAACCATTTATGTCAAATGCAGGTCAGAAGATGTCTTACTGGCTTTTGCTAATGAAAGACAGATAGGAATGGGTTTGTTCCTGGTTGAGCTGCAAGAGCTCTTTTATAGTTGACTACACTGCTGACTCTCCCTCTTGTGGAAATATTTTTTAAAGAATTTGTCCAGGAAACTTGCTTAAACAAAATGTTCCCTGGACTCCATGCACTGCTGCCCAGCAGACATGTCAGGTGTGTTTTCTGGAACAGCTGGGCTCCAGCTCCTAGCTTAGCTGTGGGTAGTTTGGAAGCGCTCCAGCCCCTTTGCTTCAGCCACTCTTTTGAGAGTTTGCAGGTTTTCTCAACCAGACACAGTAACACACTTTGAACAAGAAGGAAAGCATCTCTTGTGGAATTGCTAGCAGAGTCTTTCAGGACCAGGGATCCTGGAGTTCTCTTGGGTGTGACAGAAATGCATAAAACCCACCATGCTTCCACTAAAATGTTTAAGGCTCAAAAACCATGGCTAGCTGCTGAAAACCCTTGTCAATTGGAGAACATCTTTCCAAAGGTGCAAGCTCTTAACAGTCACCCAGGAGAGACTTCCTCTTGGGTACCAAAGTAGTGTTAGCCTGTACTCACATATAGCCACTCCATTTGTCATGGGTGGCTCAGAGACACAAGCAAGAGCAGAAGGGACAGGTCTAACTGGGGGAGCCATGGTCTTAATCCTATGGAGGACAAGCCAGAATGAAGGGCTTGAACCTGTGCATTTATTTCCATCTTGCTCCCTAGGCGGCAGCATTTGTTTTCTTTTCAATCTCATTTTATTTTGTGTTCTCAGTAGGAGTGCAGGAAAGACTTTTTGTTAATAATTATCTTTTGTATGCATAAATGTTCTGTTAGGAGCAATTTCCTTTCATCTGTATTATTAGTGTCATTGATACACAATCAATCTCATTTACTTAACAAAGGTAACTTGCCTTTTGCCTGATCACTGAATTCAAGTATGTTTGCTGAAAGAGACTCTGTAGTACAAAATTTACAAAATTTTAAAATTTTGTAAAAATTTTATTCTGTGAGCAGATGCCTCATAGATGAGAACCTTTGGCATTCATTGCCATGCATAGGATTGCATTTGCTTCTGTTCTTAACTTTACTATTTTCTAGCCGGTGACATAGCAGTTGCTTAATTTTCTGAACTTCAAATATTTATAGAAACAGCATAGTTTTCTGGGCAGGCCATACTTAGCTAGATAACCTCAGAAAAAAAGTAATTTTCTTCCATGACAGAGTGTCTTTTTTACATTGAACAAAAATTAATCCTTTTTTTGTGCTTTTTTTTGGTCAATTTTATATAAGAATCCGGTACACCTGTTTCATTTTACATTTTAAGCTGATGTGATTTTTCCTTCCTGACATTAGACGCAGAAGCATTTAGAATTGACCTAAAACTGTTTGTACTTAAGCTAATCCATTCCAGCTTCCCCAGTGACAGAGGCAAAGGGGCTGAAAAATCCTACTGTGAGACTCCCTCAAGCAGAGAATCGGGCTGGGACTGAGATGTTCAACTTGCCTGGTAATAGTCCGGTGTCATTGTATGTTCTGTAGGATATTGCAGCAAGCCTCAAATTTTTGTCCTGGAAGGGCCTGGGTTTCCTGGAAGCACTTTTTCTTATCTGCAGTCCCCTTCAAGCTGCAGATGTCTATAAATGGACATTGGGAGTAAGCCCTTTCCCTTCATCTCTTACTTTCTGGTAAGCATTAGGAAACTCCAAGTAGCTTGTTTCTCTCTGAATTTCTAAAAAATCAGTTTTGCATTTGCATGGGATTCAAAGTTTTTCTGAGTAATTTTTTTGTTTGTGAAACAGGTGGTGTTTATTGATATGCTTGCCTCACAATGTTCTTGCCTGCCTTAAGCTTATGTTAGGAGAAATAAATAAAGCTAGAATGCACAAAGCAGTAGTGAAACTATTGTGAGTGGGAAGACACTTCAATGATTAAGTTTATGTAACAAGAATTGTAGAATCATTTAGGTTGGAAAAGACCTTGAAGATCAAGTCCCACCATAAACCCAGCACTGCCAAGTCCCACTAAGCTGTGTCCCTAAGCACCACATCTACCTGTCTTTTAAATACCTCCAGGGATGGTGACTCCACCACTGATATGGGCAGCCTGTTCTGGTGCTTGACAACCCTTTCAGTGAAGAAATTATTCCTATTATCTCATCCAAACCTCCCCTGGTGCAACCTGAGGCCATTTCCTCTTGTCCTATCACTTCTTACTTGAGTGAAGAGACCAATCCCCACCTCGCTACAACCTTCTTTCAGGTAGTTGTAGAGACCAATAATGTCTCCCCTCAGCCTTCTTTTCTCCAGGAGAAATACCTCCAGTTCCTTCAGCCACTCCTCATAAGGTTTGGGCTCTAGACCCTTCACCAGCCTTGATGCCCTTCTTTGGCCATGCTCCAGCACATCAATGCCCAAAACTGAACACAATACTCAAGGTATTATATGAGGTACTCAAGGTACCTCACCAGTGCTGAGTACAGAAGGACGATCACTTCCTTAGTCCTGCTGGCCACACTGCTTCTCCAGGATGCTCTTGGCCTTTTGGCCACCTGGGCATGCTGCTGACTCATATTCAGCTGGCTATAAGCCAACACACCCAGGCCCTTTTCAAGGTAGCTCTCCAGCCATTCTTCTCCGAGCCCTGCATGGGATTGTTGTGACCCAAGTGCAGGACCCAGCATTTGGCCTTGTTGAACCTCATACCATTGGCCTTGGCCCATTGATTCAGCCTGTCCAGATCCCTCTGTAGAGCCTTGCTACCCTCAGGCAGATCAACATTCATGCCCAACTTGATGTTGTCTGCAAACTTACTGAGAGTGCACTCAATCCCCTCATCCACACTGTTGGAAAAGATATTAAACAGAACTGTCCCCAATACCGAGCCCAGGGGAACACCACGTGTGACCAGCCACCAACTGGATTTAACTCCATTCACCACAACTCTTTGTGCACAGCCATCCAGCCAGTGAAAAGTATGCCTGTCCAAACCATGAGCAGATGGTTTCTCCAGGAGAATGTAGTAGGTGATCCGCAGCTTGTGGCAATTTTTGTGTCTGGAAGTCAGGTAGCTTTGCAAACATAATGAAACTTTAAAACTTGATTATATGTATTGTTGTCAGTTGAGAGCTACAAAACATTCACATCAGAGTCAAATAAGAGAACACAGTAAGCAAGTCATCTGCCTGGATCAGCCAAGGTATTGGTATTGTCCAGATTGCCTGAACACTGGACATAAAGTTTTGTAAACTCTTAGTAGCACCTGAAATTACCTGACTGAACCCAAAGAGAGGAAAAGCCTGCATGTTTGGGTAATTTCCTCCACTCCTGCTCAGAGGAACATGGATGCCCTTTTAAAAAGTAGCCAGAAAAAGAAAAGGAGATTTTGAACTTTGAACAGACAACCAAATGTTTGGGCTCATGGAGAGAGAAAGAAACATTTGTTGTCCCATGACAGACATTTCCTTTAGATTCTATTATCCACTGGTAAGCCAGAAAATAATGTGCTAGAATGGGAATCTTGCATACATGCAAAATTTTCATTAAATACCAGCAAAAATTTGTTCCCTGTTAGGAAACAAACACTCAACAGCACTCCACAGAGTTTCTAGGAAGCTCTTTGAGATGTTCACAATTCACCTGCTCACAGCCCTAAGCGACCTGATCTAGAGCACCCGGCTTGGAGTAGGAGGTTGGACTAGAGACCTTGAGATGTCCTGTCCACCTCAATTACTCTGTAATTTATAACAG
This sequence comes from Pedionomus torquatus, assembly GCA_013398155.1. Classification (NCBI taxonomy): domain Eukaryota; kingdom Metazoa; phylum Chordata; class Aves; order Charadriiformes; family Pedionomidae; genus Pedionomus; species Pedionomus torquatus. The sequence goes on from VZRU01015096.1 coordinate 259,572, forward strand.
CAAGAAGCAACTGGCACCTGCACTACCCAAAATTGGGTATTATCAGAACCACCCTGACAGGCCTGACTACTTAGGAGAAAGCACGCAAGTCATCTGGGGTGCTGTGTGTAGGTAGACAGCAGAGAAATGCTTCTGAACTTTTTGCTTAGTTTCCCATCATTTATCCTTGGGTGCAAACTTCACAAAATGAGTGCTTAGGTTCAACAGCCATCCATGAGGGAGTGATAAGCTGATGTTCTTCAGAAGAAATAGTATAGTCTTAGAGGCTCAGGAAAGCCTCTAGGTCTTCAGAAATGGCAGGCCTGAACTGTAGCTGACAGAAACCAGCAGGGGTGAACCGTTCCTGGCTCACACCAGGTCTCTCCAGGCAGCATACGTAGTCACCCGAGTGTTCCCATGCCCAGGTCACCCAGATTTCCAGTGTGACAGCAGGCTGGGCACACAGAGCAGAGCTGGCCTCTTACATATGTTGTTTGCTCCGTGGCTCATATTTGCCATGATCAGGCACAATGGCATTTCTGCTCACTCAGCTGAGCTGTGGGAATGTCACTGAGCCCATGACAGCTCTTAGATGTAATTGGAGCCCTGGTCCATTATGGTGGTCAGTAACATAGAACATGTTCAGGGGGCTGGGTGGCCAGGCTGAAAGCAGGAGCTAGCTAGAAGACTTGTATGTATATCCAAAACACAGTACAAAGACTGGATAGCACAGCCAAGCTGACACCCCGCTGCAGAGTTACTGTACCCATTCTGATTCTTTGGCTTACTGTGTTATCGTAATGTTCAGTACCTATAAAGAAGTTGTGTCTGTAGAAGTGGAGTTCTTCTGGGACCCTATTGTTTCATCTGAAGTCACTGGTTTTCTGTCCTGTCTGTATGTAAAACCCAGAAGCTTTGACAAATCCCTGTTGGAATTCAAGCTTTGCTTCAGTGCACACCTCTCCTTCTCTGCTTCAGCAAATGAGACCCCAGTGAGAAAGCGAAATGGTTTATGAAGAGGCAAACAGGTAAGCCCAAAGCTTTGGGCTTCAGCCTGTGCCCTGGGAGCTCCTGCAGTCATCCCTGAAAATGGGGAGCTACACATATCAGGGCTGCATAACAGGAAAAGATAAACAATGCTCAATTGGACAAGTTCCCTTGGGCCCTCATCATCACAGGGAATAATGATGTGGCACAACTCTTCCTAAGTCACACAGGGTTGCTCTCTATCTGTGCAATTAATTTCTGAGTCTGAAAGGGGTCCAGAAGTATGTGGCTGTGAACAACAGGATGCATGCAGCCAAGCTCCAAAACTCACTTTTGAGCTCTGCACCAGGGTGAGATGTACGAGCTACAGGGACCTCCTTTCCTAGCACAAAGGGAGTGAGTGTGGAGTGACAAGGACAAGCAGAGCACAATCCAGGGTGGCTGATACAGGGGCATGTCAGTCCCTTATAGGCACCTGCTCCTTCTCTTCCAGACTTTGTGGTCCTTCCAGCCTGGTAGCTGAGGGTCAGCAAAGTGGCATCTTCAGCCAGAGAGAACTTTGTTCCTGCTTTCCCCTAGGCCAGAGAAAGTCCAGAGCAGTTGGAAGTGTTCTACAGCACTGCCATGAACTGTTTCTTTTGAAATTGTGCAGAAATCTAGCATAGAGGTGATGCTGCAGCATAACAGTAAGATGCTATGGACAAATTCTGCTACCCTGGTCAATGCAAGTTTGTCCCTTCTTCACTTTTGGCAGAGGTTTCCCTGTGCCACAACTCAACAATTATGGTGGGGAAGATATCAAGTTGGGAGAAATCAAGTCAGGAGAAGTAGACTCCCTTTCCCTGATTTAAAGCCAGCTCAGCCTCACAAGGCAGCAAAGCCACGTCTACGTGCAGAAAAGCTGTAAGGGCAGCAGAGACTAGAATTACTATCTTGCTAAAAACAACAACAAAAAAAATCTGCTATGGGAAATGTATTGGAGGAGAAGCAGGCTCTGGAAAGCCCTGACAGTCTGGTCCAGTGCTCCCTTCCCATGCAGACAGGCCAGTGCTGGACAGCAGGAGCAGCATGGTGATAGGGGAACAGCTCTCTACTGTGCTCTCCCAGATCAGATCTGCTGTGCCCACACCACTGACCAGGGTTCCCTGTGGCCAGGCCATAGATTTCAAAAACAGGAGATATGGCCCTACATCAAGCCTTCTCTGGAGAAGACACTACTAGCGAGGACTAGGCCTGAGCCAAGAAACAGCCTTCAAAGAAGGGAGAAAAATCCACCCAGGGAAGACAAACACACTGCCTGTATCCAGTACCAGCCAGCCGAGAGATGAGCACGTAGACACCTGGAGCAACATGAAGGCAACCCCACACCAGTGCCAGATGCCCTCGTTCTGCTACAAATAGCCTCAGGCTTGGCAGTGAGACACTTCGCTTGACAGTTCCTCACTGCCGATGGGAACTGTCCCCCAAACTACTACCCTCCAGCAGAACAAGGAGAAAAAAAACCATGCTGCAGGCAAGAGTGGGACTTCCTTAGTCAGTGGCACAGGTACGGCCTCATTATCCCAGGTTTGTTAGGGTGTTTGTACCTGTTTGAGCCTGCTGGGCTCTCCTCTAGGTTGAGCACTCTCCAGCTGCTTGCCTGTGCAGCACAGAACCCTGCTCCCACTGCTTCTCCCTGGAAAGCATCCCCATCCACCAGCCCAGTCACTGCATCCTGAGAGAGACAGCAAGGAGCATCCTCCTCCAGCCTGGAGCTTTTCTGCCAGAGACACTGGCCATAACTGACTCTCTGACAGCAGAGCATCCCAGTCCACAAAGCTGGAGCAGTGGGGAGCTCCCAGGAGCAGGGAATGTCCCACTGCGTGTGACCTGCTCCCTGGGGGGTGAGGCTGGCAGCGCAAAGAGGGAACCCCTGTTGTGCTCACCCTGCTGTGCCCATGAACAGCCATGCAGAGAAGACTGTTGGCAGGTAGCACCCAGGTAGCTGCAACGCCTTCGTCAGTGCCAGTTTCCCAAGAGCAGCAAAACCCAGGCTCCTAAAGGTAAAAGCCACAGAGGCCAGCAGCCAGAGCAGAGGGCTAGTCTCCATTACATCCCTTCTCTGTTCACTGTCACTCTGCAAATCATCTTGGTCACCTGACAGTGCCATGGGGGCCCCTGGGTGCCCAGGGGGCTGTGGTATGTGTCACGTGCCCCATCCTACTCACAGCCGTTGGGACTGTGGCAATGCCCCAGCAGCTGGTGGCACCAGTGGCACCTCTCAGCAAGCACCTACTATGGCCCTGTGCCACCCACCCAAACTGGTCTGACAGAAACTGCCTGGGACAGCACAGGGGAAAACATGGGTTTTGTCCCTCATGGTGAAGGTTGAGAAAAGCAGCTAGGCTTGATGGTATAGCTACAGGCTGGTCTGTGTCTATGCTCACCCCTTGCTCTCCTTCAGGACAGCGTGCCTGCAAGCATGAGGGACACCTTGGTTGCATGCTAGTGGTCTGGCAGAGGTCATCCTTGCTCCACGGAGGGATAACATCCCTTCATAGACATGTATACAAGTATGAGTCAGGACTTCAAAAACCAGGCAGCTTCAACATAGAGGTTCAGATCAGGATGGATTTCAGCAGGTGTTTTCCAGCCTTCTGTCTCTCTGACTTGCTCCCTAGAAAATGTGCAGCCATTCGGATCTCTGGAAGGGCATTTCCTCCTCTCCCCATCCCTCTGGTACTTCAGGAGTGAAAAGCAGATTTGTATGTCTCCTCTAGCCTTTTCCCTGCCTCTCACCAGTGCCAGAGCCCATCTTTTCCTGGGCTCACACATGTGATGCCCTGCCGGCTTTCTCCGCATGCTCAAGCATGCTCTGCCTACAAGCAATGGCAGAACTGCTGGAAAGCCTCCTGGCAAGGAACTGCACATTTCAGTGCCTGCTTTAGTCACTTCAAAACAATCTGGTTAGTAAGAGGGAGAGGAGGGAGGAAGACTGTACCCCAGGCGGAGATTGCACATGGAAATACCAATGGGGTGACATTGTTCTCTGAGAAGTATTGGAACAACAGGAGGAGCAATAAAACACCGCAGTTTCCATCCACACGGCTGTATCCCATGGACAAAGAGAAGGCAGGGACCTTATTGGAAGTAACATCTGATTTGTATCTGTTTGGCCTGAACCAGTTCTGATGCTGAGGACAGACAGGCTGAGCTCTGCCCACCAAAACAAAAGGCAAATACATGAAAAAGAGTGCAACGGAGGCAGCTGCTGAGCCAGGGTGGGCAGCATGGAACCCTTCTCCAGCAACAAGGGCAGCAAGGAGCTGCCTGTGGCCTGGAACATTCCCCCTGCCCAGGACATGATCTGAGTGAGCACTGTGTGCTGCTGGCTCTTGGGCTGCAGTTGGCAAAAAAATGATCAAAAGACCAATGATTCCGTCAGGTTCCTGTGTTTTGGGGTATCCGACAAAGGCTGAACCTTTAGCTGCACCTAAAGGTTAGCTACACCGTGTAGACCAGCCCATCTCTTATTCTGGGGCAAGTGGGTTTTGCAGGTAAAAAACTCATCTGATTAGCTGCAAGAGTTATCCTGTGAGTCAGTACTGGCTGGTTAGGAAATTCTTCTCTAACTGAATGGAAGCCAAAAATTTCTGGAAAGCCTTGTTTCCAGCCACAGTTTTTGGGTTAGTAGCCATAAAACCCCAGCACATCAGGAAAAAAAACACTGGAAAACAAAACAGAAGATGGCTTTTGTGGTTATCCTTTGCATTTAGTGGGTGAAAGGAAGGTTTTGCGCTCTCTCTGACAATTGGATTGGGGGGTAGAGGGACCATATCTGGAAAGCACACATTTTTGAACTCACATACTTGCAAAAAGAAAATAACTCTCTGCTTAATGCCCAGAAAAGAAGTACTGGTAATAAGCCTCATTTTCAGGAAGAAAAACATGGCAAACCATGGCAAAATTCAGGAAAGACGCATGGGAAGGAGGCAGTATGAACAAGTCAGAAAAGTTGAATTATATCCCATTCTCTCCTGGTCGCTTGACAAGTTGCTTTCCCCTTCTCCTCTTCAACTTTTTCTGATCCTGTTTCTACACACAGTTACAGGGACAATATGTGGACCAGGATGGTCATAAGCTCCATGTCCAGTGCCCCCCACAACATGCTGTCATAGTGCAAGCACTGGATGATATTCAAGCCTCTGCAAGAAGCATCCAAAGGAGTGGGATGCTGGACACAGGCTCCTGTGCTCACAGCTGCCAACTCCTCACTGAAATGCCATGGTATCATGCAAAATTGTCAAATGTACATAATAACAGCTGTATTTCTTCCCCTGCAGGGAGGAAAACTCTGTGATGGGCCTCGATGGACCCTGCATATTTTTTTCTGCTTAAGCTGACAAAAGGTCATCCTCTGGGAGCAGAATCTCCTCATATCAGGCGAAGCATAATCTCAAGCAGTACTCTGATCCTCTCCCAGGAAGAGAAATAGGGCCTAAAAGATTTCAGGATCAGAAAAGCATTAGCATTTGCCAGCCAGATGCAGACAGATTCATGATATGACTTTCCCACCATCACTGCAGGACTCCCAGCAGCTCTGAAGCCATTTCAGTGGCATGTCTCAACCTGAAAAATGTCACTGCCAGCATTCCCAGTGCAAGTCTGGGCTGGGCTTAGAGGCTAAAGGAAAAGAAGTTTTTCCACATTAAAGACTTTCTCTCTGTTGACAGCAATAAACAAGGGAAGAGAGAAGCCGATCCTGTTTCTGCGGGCCAGGTTACTCACATTTTGCAATGCTTGGGGCACCTGCATGTAAGAAAATAAAACACAGCATACAAATATAAGAAAACCTTTCTGGGCCAAAATATATTGCCATCTGTCCTGTCTCCAAGAATGGCCAAAAGCAGGTGCCAGAGAAGACCATAAACATGGAGCAGGTAAGTAGCAACACCCACCAGAGCTCCTCCAAGCATGTGGTAGTACGCAGTTCAGGGCCTCTGCCTGGACCTCCCACACTGGGTTCAAAACCCAGGGCTGTGCCCTCCTGATCTGCTCCAGGCCCCCCAAATGCACCCCGATTGCCCCAGCTCCAGTTGCTGGAGTCATCCCATTGGACACTCTTTCCAATCTGCTTGCCCCCACCCATTATGCTACCCATGCTTCTGTTGCTTAGCACCAGAGACAAACAGGACTTACCCCCTTGGCCAGGTGCCTGCTGAAGGCATGCAGGATCAAGTCTTCTCGCTAAAACCTCCTCTGGCAGCCACTGAACAGCTCCCCTTGGTTTATCAGACAGTGAGGCTATCTCTGTAGTACAAGCGCTCTTATTTGATCAACATCATACTGCTAGGAAAATTGGCACCAGTCTGCCTGCCCTTTGGTGCAGATCTCTTTGCAATTCTCTTGCCTTGGCCCATGTCTCTCCCCACATTACAAAACCACTCAATCTTCAGTATGGTTTTGGCTCATCACTAAACACACGGTAGGTTTCTTGCCTGGCTTTGTCCAGCCACTTCTCCCCACAGGCAGGGCTCCTTGCCCCTGGCTCCAGATAGTTCCACAGCTTTTTACATCCAGTGCCAGTTTTCCTTTTGCTCTGGCAGATAGTCTCAGATATTGCAACTCATATTCAGTTTCTCGTGAGCCCTTTCTCCAGCCCCTCTGATTTTCCAGCATCCCCTTCCAGCTGTCTGTGAGCTGAGAGAAAACCAGCTCCTCCCCGCTGCACCCCACCCCACAAGATACCTCTTTTTAAGCTGCTGTCTAATACTTCCATCCCATCCCACTGTGAACGGCAGTTTCCCCGATGCTTTAATTGAAGAGAGTGTATGTCTTCGGCAGAAGAGGATGACCTGACTTCATCCCCATCCTGAGCCAGGCCACTGCCCTTTGCTTCTGAGGGCACTTGGGCTGCAGCAACAGGTCAGATCCAGGACCCCAGTCCTGCCCCTGTACACAGCCTGGTGGGATCACAAGTCTGACTAAAGCAACAGCAGAATCAGGAACCTTAAATCTGGGCAAGTCATTTGCAGGGTACTAAAGTGGGATGAGAAGCCAGCAGTGCACAGCAGCAGCCACTGCATGCTCCATCAGCAAAGCCAAGAGCGGGGGTGCTCACATCAGGGGAGCTGGTTGCATCCTGGCTGAGGATGCAGTGAGGGGTGCCCCAGGGTCCCCAGAGGGGCAGGCAGGCTCGGCTGAAGCCCAGATGAATGGCTGAGTACAGTTTCCGCCGCACCCTGCCTTCACTCTTCCTGTACCCCTGCAGGAAACAGCCCCAGCAGCCCTCACCCAGGGCCAGCAGGACAGCATCCACCAGCCCAGAGCCAAAGCGTGGTGGGACGAGCCCCAACGGCTCCCTGTGCCACCCGTCCGGATAGCCCTGCAGCCCGTACAACCATGCGTTGAGCCCTGCCAAGGAGAGTGGATGCCAAACCTGAATTACCAGCCCAGAGAGTGGCTGTGGATCCCGGGAGCTCCTGTGATTTGCGGCAGGTTTTTCAGGTCCCCGCCTGTCACACACACGCAGATACTTAAGCAGTCACCCGAGGACCTGCAGAGTTCTTGTTTTACACACTTCTGGTCCCCGCCAGCTCCAGGTAAGCGCAGGCTTTGAGCTGGGGGTGCTGGGATGGATTTGCACTTGGGGATGGGGGGAGATGGAGGAGGGAACTGACCTGCGCCTACTGATGCTGGGGATGTTGGAGCAGCACCCAGCAGAGCTGCAATGGGAAAGCTTTGTGCCTGGGGCAGGGAGAGAGACACACAGGTGGGCAGAGACCCCAGGCTAGGGTACCATGGGGGCCTGCCTCTGCTTCAGCAGCTGCTATGCTCTTGTTTGCTTTGTTCCTGTCTGATATTATCTCCTAAAAGGCTGAACGGGTAGTTTACAGGATGCACGACAGGTGTTTTTTCCTTATTTATGGCAGGGTCTGGTTTATTTTTAAAGCCTCCATCCCACCTTATCCTGTGCGCCATGCCGGCTGATGTTATCCACAGCCACCACACAGCAGGAGGCTGAGCAAAGCTGGGGACAGGCATGGATCTGCAGCAGAGCAAGGGAGGGCAAGGAGGGCTCATTTGCATTGAGAACTGCTATTTTGATCCCCACTGTGGCAGGAAATAGCTGCAAGCTAGAAGGAGATGCAGATGCCTCTAGTCGCATCCCAGCTGTGACAGTGGCGAAAGCGCTGGGGAAGGGGTCAAAAAGCCCAGCAGGGACTATGGGGCTCTGTCAGCTGGGCAGGAGCTACTGCACAGAGAGTTTTCCAGAGGCTCTGGGTGCAGTACATCATTAGAAAGGTGCACAGCCAGCCAGCTATTGTGTCAGCCGTTTGAAAAAGTGAAGCTGAGCAAACAGAGGTCATGTCTTTTCTGGAAGAGTGGCTGCTTTCTGCCAGGATAGTAAATGCTGACTGCACTAGAAGTGCCGGGCAGGCATGCTGGGAGACAGACAGATGTCCTCTCCCATCTCAGGGCAGAGCTGGGAGCCCTGCTAGTAACCCCAGGGTGTCTCTGAGGAACTGGGTGAAACCACAGGACACAGGCACTGTAACTGCAGAGGGAGTGGTCTCTCTCCACCCCATTGCTCCTACCTCACACCAAGGTCAGGCCACTCAGGGCCTTGTCCTTGATTTTCAGAGACCACCAAGGAAGGAGGTATCCCCATCTCTCTGGTGGTCCCTGTCTCCACGTTGGACCCACACACACTATGAGGACAGTTTTTTTTTTTCCCAGTGTCTTATAAGACTTTCTCTTTCTGCAAGTTGTGTCCATCAGCCATTGTCTTTGTCTGCTCACTCCAAAATGTCCCTGGAGGTGCATTTAAGTGCTATGCTAAGAGTACCAGGTGCTGCCTGCAGAGCCTCCATGTACGCAGCTACGCTGGCTGGAGCTGCCCGCAGCCCGGGCAACCAATGAGCACCCCTTGCAAGCTTCAGCTGGTGGCTGCTCTCACATTGCTCCACCTAAAACCAAGACAGTTAGTCAGAGCCAAATGTGAATTCCCCAGGGCTCTTCAGCTTGACAGGTCGGACAAAGCAGGTGTCAACCGGTGATGCGGTTTCACTGTGACAGTGCATCTGGCATTGTCATTTCTGCCTTGGTGAATAACCTCCCACCACCACCACTGAACTCTCACCCTTGTGCTGTCCAGGGGAGACAGAAGCAGGCATGGGAGGCCCTCACAGAGCTGAATGATGACCACAGCTTTCCAGCCTTTCTGAAAGCTGAATAGATAGATGGCTTACATCCTTTGCACAGAAAAAAGCCTTTTTTTCCCCAATGTCTCAAAAAATTCAGGCAAAAAAGAAGCAGTTAGTGGTGGTGCTTTTCAGCAGCTGAACATAACAGTTGTGATTCTTCATATTTCTGTCAGGTTTAACAAAACATAAGCAAGAAAATCACCTCTCCTGGACAGGGAAAAGGCCCTGTGTAGCCTCAAGGTCAGAATCCAGGCCTGGGCTTAAACAGGGCTCCACTTAAATGGCAGATGGGTAAATTCTGGTCCAGATGCGACCAGTTAGGACATCTAGCGATTCCTGGTGTCCTCAAATCCTGTCATATGCTCCCAGCTTTTAGCACCCAAGAGGTGCCAAGGGCTGGGTGCCACACATTGCACAGGGCCACGTGGCTCCTTAAAACCTCCAGAACCCATTGAAACAACATGGGGAAACCTGCAGAACCCTCCAGGACTCCCACATTTTTCGACTTTTTCTTGAAAGCCAACTCACAGCCTTGAGAGGTAGGAACAGTTCTACCTCCAGGGTCAGAGGGCAGACAGAGAAATACCATCAGGCATCACATCTTCCATGCTATGGCACCCTAAGCTGCCAGCAGGTAGAAGATACTGTGTCCTACGGGGAAAATGCCTCAGGGACCTGGAAATTATCAGAAACAGAAACAGCTGTGAAGATGAAACATAAAAGTTGAAGCACGCGTTTCCTATGCAAATCAATGCACACACATCAACATATATTAATGCAGTAGGCTGCAAACGATTTATAAACTGCTGGGACATGTTGCTGCGGGTGGCCCAGGCTAGATGCATGATCCAGTGAAGATGAGGAGCTCTGCGGTGATTGGGCTTTCTAGGAGAAGGGCAGGTGGCTCAGAGCTGATGTTGGGTGCTCATCAAGGAGGTGAGGAAGGACTTGTGGCCTGAGCCTGGCCTCAACTGCAATTTGACTTCATGGAGACCTCAGCAGACACAGTGCTGGAGAGCAGCACCCCAAGTTCAGGGGATCTCCTTCTCCCCCTGCATCACTTCCAGACATCTCTCCATGCAGGTAGGTAAGCAGCACTCATCTGGCCTCCAAGGGCTCACATCCATGAGGGACTGAACTTTGTCCACCCCCTTCCTAAACGGACACCTCTGAACTGAGCTGATGTCAGGAAAGCCCAGGCAGCTGCTGCCACACACCCATGGCCACGACACTGCAGATAACGCCAGCTCAGCTTGCAGCACAGAGGGTCAAAGATGGTCTTTCCCCAGTCCGTCCAGGGTGGTGGATGATGCCATCTGCCAGCACACTCCATCAAACTCAGAGGTGCCCTGGCCTTACACAACCACTGTGTTACAATCAGTATTTACCAAGTGACTCAAGCAGAGTGGGCTGTTTCACAACCAGCCCTGGTCTATTTATAAGCCCCTACTCAAATGCCAAAGGATCCTTTTATTACTCAAAGCAACCTTCTGCAGACAAGGCTGAGTGGGGACTTTGCTTTCTGAGCTAAAGCTCAAAGAAGAGTATCTTTCCAGCATCTGCAAATAGGAGAGCTAGCTCTTTGCAAGCTGCAAGGCAGTTTTGGAGCCAAGCCCCATCCCAGCAGTGCAGTGGGCCAGCGAGAGCCCTGGGTACTGAGCAGGTTAAGGTGAGTTATCCATCAGCCAAGAAAACAGTGGGTGTAAAGCGATGCCAAAGGGATGCAACATGGTGGAGGTGCCTGGTTTACATCCCAGAGCCAAGGAGAAGCAGAAGCTGGACTGCAACACGGAGGCAGGGCTGGTCTGCAGCAAACAGCTCAGAGGAATCCCAAGGCACGTCAAGGGCTCCTGGCAATCCTGGAGAGCCAGCAACACCAACCAGCCCACCTGACGGAGACGGGCCAGGCAACTCGGACAGCAGGAGAGTAGATCAAGAAAGGCCACATTTTTGCAATGGGCTCCTCCCCCGCCAACACCCCACAGCCTGGTTTCGGAAACACCAAAATGATTCAGCATCAAGGGACTTCTGCATGCTTTGTGGGGGCAACGCCTTGTGTTTCAGTTAGCCAAATTGACAGCCTTGACCCTTGGCTACATGGGAGCAAATTTGGAGCCCTGCAGAAGAGGAGTGTGGGACTAAGCCATGGTGTACTTATTTGTTTTGCTTGTGCTTTTGTGCCAAATCTGCCAGAGATTTGTGCAAAGCACAAGTGGGACCAATGCTAGAGAAGAATGTGGGCACCTAGCTTCTACCATTGCCATCAGCACTGATCACAGCCAAAGGCAGTGAATGCCTGACCAACGGACATGCACAGGGTACGGTCCTCTGAGGACTGACCCTTCACTTATACACCAAAATAGAAACAAACACACGGTTCAGCAGTGCTCCAGAACAACACAACTAACTTTTTTTATGCCCATACATGATAACATTAAATATTAGTGAAAACAAAGCAGCTTACCTGTTCATTGCCAACTTTGGGTGATGTCTAGCAATGCTGCTAGGAAGAGCACCAGGACACTGATCAGGAGGAAAAATGGGATAATTGTTGGGTCAAAGCCTATTCTCCCAAAAGATCCTGGATCTTCTGGTTTGCGATTCTCCTGCACAAACTTGCCTGGTTGTTGGGGAGAAAGAAAAAAAGAAAAAAAAAATCCTACTAGGCTGGATGCCAGATACTGTCCCCTCACCCAGAGGAGATGTAATGTTTTCTAATTAATATCTTTAAATTAACCCCCTCAACATGCCCTTTGCTGTGACATCACTCTCAAGTGACGCCCAGGCCTAAATACCGTTGTAAACAGGAATCGTCCCCATGGGACTCACACTGGCTATAAATACAGCAACAGGGGAGTGCTGAGCAGAGGACAGGCTACAGTTTCCTGCCAGCTAAGGATGGTGAGACAGCTCAGCTGAGCGCTGTTGGCATGTGGTCGCCACAGTGAGGAAACAAAGGCAGGAGCTGCTGGGAGGCTTGGGCTCCCGGCTGAGCTGCCCAGTAAGCCTTAGGGAAGGGAGTTGTGCCCTGATGCATTCAGAGGCCACTGGGAGGGAGGAGCTGGTGGGGACATGGATGGCAAATCTGGGGCACAGCAACTGTGTCTCCAGTAGCCGCTCTCAGCTTGGGCAATGACACCAGCCCCTCTCCACAGTGCCTGGCCCCATAGCCCTGCCCCAGGAGAAGATGGCCACGGAGAAGCCAGTGACCCCCACTGAGGAACAACTGGAGATCCTGGAGTACAACTTCTGCAAAGTGAACAAGCATCCTGACCCTACCACGCTGTGTCTCATCGCGGCTGAGACTGGGCTCTCCGAGGAGCAGACCCTGGTGAGTGTGGACACCATCCCTGCCTTGCCTAGCCCACACTCCCCCCACATCTCCTGCTTGTCCTGTCCCTAGCTCTCATTCACAACCCTGCACCCTTCTGTCCCCCCCCATGCTTCCTACTGCACCCCTTGGACCCCTCTGTGCCCTACAGGCTCCCTGCTTACACTCTCTGCCCCACTCTGTACCCCACACTGCACCCACGTCTCCTCTGCAGCCCCCAGTGCACTGCTGATCCCACACTGTATCCACAGAGCTCCATTACACCACCCTGTATCCCACAGTTTCCCTGCACCTCAAGTCATTTTAAAATGGATGCAGGATAGATAAAACTCCTGCAGATGTGTTGTGGGATGTGCTCAAGCTGTGAGCATTGCCCCTCGCTCCAATTAGTTACTTCAGCATGCCCAAGCCCAGATGTTGGGCAAGTCTGTCAGACTCTCCAGGAGACATAGAGACTTCCAAATGTCCCTCCACAGGGACAGGCTGCCACTGTCTGGGATTTCCACCAAGCCCTGTGCTTCATCTGGCTGCCTGCAGGCTACCCTGGGCTTCAGAAGCAAACAGCTCCTTCCCAATTTCTTCAGGTTGTGGTGCAGCTGTTTTCGACGCAAGTCTTTTATAAACTATTAGACCCCCAGCATCATCGATGGGTATAGAAAAGAAATCCAGCCCACTGAAAAGTTAGCAGTATTTTGCAGAGAGCTGCCAAGCCCAGCTCTCCCTGGGCAAAGCCAAAGGGATAGGGACAGCCAAGTAGGCAATGCCAGCATTTAGCCTGTCCCAGGGCAGGATGTTGGTATAACATCCATTGCACTGATACTCCTTGGCTGGAGTGGAAAAGGAGACCCCTTCTCTAGTGTGCTTTGGTGGCAGGCAAGTACCACATTGCACTGTGTGTTGAAAGTGGCAAGAAGGCAATATGCTTGAAATACCTCTTCCACCTTAGAAATAGCACTGCTCCATGGTTGTTTTTCCTCCTAAGTTGTAAACGCAGGCCACATAAGCCCAAGACAATTCTGTAGATGTCTTAGAATTTTCCTTGTCAGCCATCTTTTTCCACAAATCCAGGGTGCTCCTGGAGATCTGGAGATGAAGGTCATGTTAGGAACAGGGTTGAGACTGGGACGGTGAGCTGCAAAGTGCCTGCATTGCATATGACACAGAGAATCATCGCTCTTGACATCTGGAGTGCTTTATCAGCTAGATATAGCAACCTTTTTAATAAAAAATTTAGTAAAAATGAGATGCAAAGAGGTACTGAGTCAACAGGAGACAATAGTTTAGGATAGGAAGTGAAATTTTTGGGAGGAGGTGAAGCAAGCAATCATCTGACTGGATGTGGTCCAAGGCAGTGCTAGCGCAAGAGCTGCTTGTAGAGAGCACTGTGGTTGTATCATTATGGACCACAATAGCTTCAAAAATAACCATGAACAAATATAGCAACAAAACGAGCAGCAACAAAGCAAATCACAGGCGTATTCCCAGACAAAAGGCTGAGCTGTGCTTCCGGCACACATGAGTTCTCTCTCTCTTCTTATGGAGGTTGTGTGGCTTTATCAGCTGCCTTTTATCTAACATTTTAAACTGCAGCTGTGTTGAAGTGGCACCAGCAGCTCTGTGAGTTAGCGTAGGGATGGTAGGTTACTACAGCATAACATGCATATTGAAGACTAAGATAATTTTCAATCCAAATTTTAAAGTCTATTTGTCCTTAAATCTTCTGGGAGCCACTGTGCTGTCCCTCTCATCCCTTCTGAAGCAGGTCAACTTTTGGTTCCTGTCATTTTCGGACCTGCAGTGATTGTATTGATTCCTGCTTGTATCAGGAATAGTGTGGCCAGCAGGAGTAGGGAAGTGATGGTGCCTCTGTATTCAGCACTGGTGAGGCCTCACCTTGAGTACTGTGTCCAGTTCCAGGCCCTTCACTACAAGAAGAACATTGACGTGCTGAAGTGTGTCCAGAGGAGAGCTACCAAGCTGGTCAGAGGTCTAGAGAACAAGTCACATGAGGAGAGGCTGAGGGAATTGGGCACATTTAGTTTGGAGAAGAAAAAGCTGAGGGGAGACCTCATTGCCCTCTACAGCTACCTGAAAGGAGGTTGTAAAGAAGTGGGTGTTGACCACTTCTCCTAAATGAATAATGCCAGGACCAGAGGAAATGGTCTGAAGTTGTGGCAGGGGAGGTTTAGATTAGATATTAGGAAGAATTACTTCACTGAGAGGGTGGTCAAGCACTGAATCAGCCTGCCCATGGAGGTGTTTGAGTCACCATCCCTGGAGGTACTTCAGAAATTGTAGATGTGGCACTTCAGTGATCTAGTGGCATGCTCTTGTGGCCAAGATGTAGGGGGGTTTTGTGTGTGTATGATTGGACTTGGTGATCTCAAAGGTCCTTTCCAACCATGAAGATTCTGCGATTGTTTCACTGCTCCAGCCATTTAAACATACACCACCCAGCAGCTCCTTAGCCAATCTCTTACTGTGTTTGCAAGAACTCACTGCAATAAAACAAAAGGTACTCCATGTTGTCAAGGTCTGAAATGAGCAAGAGAAATGAGTTTGAAAGAGGTGTGCACATAGGTAGAAACAAGACTTTTTGGTCAAGAGCAGTTTTCCTGCTGTCTGTACCACCCGGAAACGGTGAGCTTCCCTCATCTGGTCCCACATGCTGACCACAACTGCACTTTTAGCAAAAGGTTCATTCAGCCCAGTGTACTCAGTCTCTCTGTTTCTGGTTTGTTTGGTTTTTTTCTCCCCCTCCAGAAATGGTTCAAGCAGCGCCTGGCAGAGTGGAGGAAGTCAGAAGGGCTGCCTTCAGAAAGTGGGTCTGTCAGGGACTAGAGGATGCTGCTCCAATCCCCCCGCCTGCAGCAAATGATGGTGAAGCTCTTCAGAGTTGGTTTCCTTGGGCTTCTTCCATTGCAAATAGGTTTTGAGATACAAAATAATATCCTGCTATTTAACATGTTTTATTTAAAGTGTACATAACCAGGAAAAGCATATTTTATATATATGTTTGTGTGTGTGTATGTATAAAGCTTCTTATGGCTGCATAACCTGTCTAGTGATTCCCATCCAATTAGCAGCTGCTCTACAGGGCAAGGCAACCTCATACCCTTGTCCCAGGCTTGCAGAAAAGCAGTCTTGAAAGGCTCAAACATAAAACGGGAAAAAAAGTATTATTATCCTTATGATCCCCAGCAGCAAAGTATGTGGGCTAGATTTAATATACAGATCATGCAGAGAGGGAGTACATGGAAAAACAGATGTGTTGTTTGAGTGATCTTGGTTGGCTCAAGATGCCTGAGCCAACTATGGACATCAGCAAATCGAGTGTCTACAATGTAATCAGACAAAGCCAAGCACCCCTCAAATGCATTTCTCCCATTTCTGTAAAAGGACATCAAAGGGAAAGAACTGGTCTTTTTTTTTTATTTCCTCAATGCATTAATAAAAAAATGAAGTTTCTTGATGAGAGGAGTTGTGTTATGTCCCTGCTTGTTGCTCCCTGCCCCAGTAGCAGTAGGCAGAGTCCTTTGGGAGGGCAACGTATCTCCAAGGCACTATGAGTTTTCCCTCTCACCACAGGGATAGCCCATGGACATGGGCAACCTCTTCTTCTAGGGCACCCACAGGTCCATCCCTGGCAGCTCCATATGCAGCCCAAGTCCCCAGAGTGGCAGAGGCTGGTACTGCTGGGGTTCCCACGCAGGATAGCGGGGAACAGATATCAGCATCCTTCTGGCAATTCTCAAGCTGGAGGGATGCAGCTGTACCAATGCTCTTGCAAAAAGCCCAAACTCTTATCCATCCTGGTACAGAACAATGCATGGACTGAAAAATATCCAGCACCATTACCCAGTAACCTTACCTTGTTCAAAATTGTTCAAAAATCCTCTACTTAGTGGATTATTGAATGAATCAGTGGATCCTCTGATTAATCCTCTTCTGGTTTGTGATCACTTCCTCTACTTCTTTGGAAGGAGAATCAGCTTAACAAAGGGAAGATTAACATGCACTGGCATTGAAACTGCCACATGTCTGAAAGAATCCTTATTTTCAGTTGTTACCCTTTAATGGTACTTTCATCTACGGCTTTTGTCCCTCGCTGAAGAGCATCTCTCATGCCTCAGGATCTCCAGCCCATCGCCAGTGGCCAGGTTACCAGTACAAAGCACACCGAACCCGTAGGAAACAGAGAAAAGCAATCTCCTTGTGCCATACCTGACACAGGCTGTGTTGTTCCCCTGCAATCCTGCTGCCAAACTGACACACCCTCAGACCTGACTGGAGCTCAAGTTTTGTTCTGCAGAGTCTGGCACCAGTATCTGTTTTGTTCTTAAGCTTTGCAACACACCTTCTAACTTACACTGAGGAGAACTCTGCTTTTTTGAGTTAGGCTCCAAAAATCCCAGTGCAGAGCTCCATTATTCTGCCCACAGTCACACAACTGACTATCTGAACTGCAAAGATTTAACCCACTTGTATCAAAGATGCATGTAAAGCAAAAGGCTGGATCTGCCTGTTCTCCAGACATTTGAGAAAACAGTTCCCAAATACAAGCCAACATTTCCAAAGTCTGTACTAAAGCTTTGCACCTTATCAAATCCAGCCCTGGATCTGGAATTTTGCAGCCTTTTGTGTTTCTACTTCTGTCACAAGCACAAAACTTTGAGCATTACTAAGAAGATCTCTGAACTTCAGCAAAAATTTTGAAACCCAAGGGCAGGTGCTGTGTTCCATCAATCTATTACATGCTGTTGGCTTTGGTTTGCTACACTTACTTACGTGAAAAAACAGTTCCTGTGCTGGCTTCCACTAGCAGTTGTTTCATTACCTAACTGTCAGAGCAAAAAAAAAAATAATAAGAAGAATAAGCTCCAGACAACCCGCCCTAGGGAGAGTGGTTCCATATTAAGTCAAATTCTGCTCTTTTTCCCTGCTGATTCTTTTGCTCTTAAGGAATGACCATTTTATTTAACTCCCCAGATAAGCTCAGTAAAATTGGCTGCTCATACAAAAGTGGTACTACTGGGTGCTGTATATGCGCCATGTTCAAGGTTTTCCAGCCACAGCACACGCGGGGCAGCTGGCACGAGCAGCGGGCTCTGTTTCTGAGGGAGCTCAGCGCTTTATTGGACGAGCCAGTTCTTGGATACGAGCAGAACAAGTCGCCTTCTTAGCAGACTCCTTCACTGTGAAAGCATCTGGGTTGCACTGAACGGAGCCCATAGGAGGCCTGGGGGAGGGAGGACAGAGATGGTCAATTCCACATGAAGCAGGGCCAGCTCTCAAAGCTGGCTGCCAGCTGACACACCTCCACTTAAGCCCTGCCCTTCCCTGTCAAGGGATGAGAAAAACAGTCATGCCTGTCACCAGGACGCTAGTGAGAGGGGGGGTCCCATCTCCCACTGAAGCTGTCACAGCCAATACAGCCAGGTATTCCCTCACCCTCCCTGAAACATCCTACCCACCATTTCCTGCAGCCCGGGCTGAGGCCAGATGCATCATGCTGGGCAACACAAGTGTGCTACGTTGCGCTATGTATCAGACGGTTGTTTTTTGTAAGTGTAATTAATAATGAAGAAATCCCAACCAGTAATTCCTACTGGAATTAGAAAGTTCCTATTTCTTCTCTTTTATTCTCCTTCCACCTCAAAGATGCTTTTCAAATTGCAAACCATGTAGCACTACCACATCCAGCCATACATAATCCATGCTTTTTGCAATAGTGACTTAATCACACTGGCTGAACTCAAATGAACAAGGTGCTATTGCCTGCACAAAATGGGCTGACAGCTGATAATTCCCCCATGGCAGGGAAGCAGCACCTACCTTTCGCAAGGCTGGGCCAGTTCCATGAGCCTTGGTGTTGCCACTGCCT
Organism: Pedionomus torquatus; assembly: GCA_013398155.1. Taxonomy (NCBI): domain Eukaryota; kingdom Metazoa; phylum Chordata; class Aves; order Charadriiformes; family Pedionomidae; genus Pedionomus; species Pedionomus torquatus. The sequence continues at coordinate 277,939 of VZRU01015096.1, forward strand.
GTTTTGCAGCCTTTGTCACTGGCCACTCAGGATCCCGCAGATGCACATATTCAGGATGCAATCTTTTTGGCCTAGCCAGCTCCAGGATCCGAGGGCTTGCAATTGCCTCCTGAGCAAACTTGGAAACCTGTAGAAGAATGTGGAGGAAGGTCTTTACAGGTGCTCTTGGCATTCAAGGGTGACCAGCCTGCCACTCAGTGTACCCAGGTTCATAGCCACTGACCACACTAAACCAGGATTGGTACACAATCCTGTCCACAGCTGTGTCTAGCAACAGACAAGCTGTGGAAGGAGAAATCAATGCCTAGACAGTTTCAAAACCTGCCCTCCAGCTTCATCTTACTCATAGCCCTTTGTCCAACCCATCCCCCAACACTGGAGATCCCAAATAGATCCCACCTCCCCCTAACCCCACAACTGCAAGGCTAGGCACAGGCCTGTCCTTCTCTGGGGATGTCTGCTGGGAGCCAGTTCATGCTCTGTATGTAGGACAAGTCCTGCTCTCCCGCCCTGGGCCTTCCCCTCTATCCAGTGTCCCTGCCATGTGTGGTCCCAGGTGATGATGCCTTACCGGACGGATGACAGATTCAGGAAAGCTGTGCTCATAGCAGCAGTTCGTCTTCCTGACCCGAGGCTCTGCAAGACACAGTAACCGCGAGGATGCTCTGGCCATGGCAGTTGTAACCTGTGTTGGCACCTATATGGGTTCATAACAGAGGAGGGATGTGCTGACGTGGATTTCGTTCACAGCAGCCCACAAGGAGACACACTCTCTCTCCAAATGGATGAGCACGCCGCAGCCTTCCTCTACAGACATGGTCACAAGAAGGAGCATTCTTACTTTCCAAGCATTCGGTATTTTTCTGTCACCTAACTACAAGGTAATTTTGGCACAATTGGGATTTGTACATCTTAGCTAATATTACTTTTTTCTCCCACTGTCACCCACTCATAGCCAGGAGAGGAATGCCTGTAATGAGAGCATGTGTAGCCAGGTAAAAGTGCAGAGAAATTTCTTCTAGAGTAGAAATGTTCTTTTTCGTATTCATCTTCCTGACTGAATCAAATAAATTCCTTGCTAAGGAGAGACGCTCAGATTTCAGGGTAAAAGTGCTGATGCAGTTAACTGCATTCCTACAACTCCAGCTTGGGACTTCTTCCCCTATTTTTCACAAGGTTACTGATGCCAAGGCTTGCTCCAGCACAACTACTCTTATTTCCCAGCCCAGATTGCAGCCAAAAAATTTAGCCTTTGCCATGGAAATGAGTGTAATCTGAGATTGCCCCAAACCCTTTCACCCCTGCCAAAGCAATGACTTGCCTAAAAGGAGCAAGTTCAGAAATACATCTCTAAATTAGTCTTCTGGTTAAAATATAAATAGTGTTTACAGGCTCATCCCCCTTATATACACAAATAGGAGCACATCTGCCCAACTACAAAATGACCGTACTCCCTAGGAGCTACACAGGCCATTCTCATCAGGGTTCTCCACATTCCCAGGCTGCTTTATCAGGGGACGCAACCCAGATTCCTCCCTTGGCTCATGCTATTCTAGGCAACTCCAGCTTAGCTGTTTTCTGTCTCTTAGCAGGGAGATTTTCAAAGACAGCATATCATTCCAAAGAGGCAGCTTTCTCTCAGTACCAAAAACTCCAGCAGAACCAGACAGCTCCTTGTGTCCACAGCACACACTGGTCACACCCAGGAGCAGGATACAGGGTGGAAAAACTCAGGACAGTTTGCTGCATTGCTGTCCCCTCCGAATCTCGCTCAACCACCTCCTCACCTCTCTGGCCATCAGGAACTCTGCGTGCAGCACCTTTGGCCGGGCAAGTTCCAGGATCCGCTGGGAGGCCTCATATCTAAGTGCAGCTGGTGACACGGGCCACTCAGGGGACGGGCGAGGTCTGGAAACAGAGAGTCACGGCACTGCCACTCACAGATATTCCCCTACACTCATTAAACCAGGCTGCAGCTGGGATGTTTAAGCCTCATGTTTGCTGCAGTAGAAGGCAGCTTTATCCTGTGGCTGCTTCCAGCATAGAACCTGCTTAACCCATAAGACGTTCCATAGGTTCTAATCTGAGCATAGTCCTTGCTCTGCATTTTGCCCTCTGTTGTACCCATCCACTGTTCCTGTATTAATTGCTTTGAAGCTGCACTGATCCTCCAAGATCCATGGCCCCACCTGTAGCACCCTACAGGCTTTCTGGCCTCTCACCTTTGCTGCAGGTAAGCAGATGGGCATTTTTTAGGTTCAGACAACTTCAGCAGCCGATCAGAAGGGAAGCCAAAATTCACTAGTGGAGGACGCTCCCAGATCACTGTTTCACATCTAGAACTGCACAAGAAGAGGGATGATAAGGAACAGCAGAGTTAGTAAAAGACAACTGGCAGAGAATGTAATGCTGGCAGATGGTATCCTAAGTCTGGTTAAACACTCATGCCTGCTGCATGTACAAAAGTTGTCACCAGTGCACATGGAAGAAACATAAACAAGTGGGCATTTACACTTGAGTTTTGCTGACTTTTAAGGTAAATGCTGTTTGCATACAAAGAGTCTTCTTATGAGCACCATCAGAGTATTACTTTGAAGTCTCGGCCTTTCCCTGGGTCTTTCGAAGAAGCCACTCTACAACACAAACCTGGCATTTCTGTTGTTCGGATCTGCCACTGCCAATTTAGAAACTTCTTTAATGCAATGGCTTGTGCTCTTGCAGCTTCTTTCATCTTGGGACCTCCCAAGGCTTGCCTAGTGCATGCTCATCCAGCTTTCCACCAGCCACAGCTGTTGGCAGATGCCTGTCATCATCAGGGAAGAGGGGAGCAGAAGGGCAGGAAGGTGCGTCAGACAGACACCGTTAGCCAGAGGTAAAAGCTCTCAGGAGGATGAGAGCCTCTAAACTAATGACCGTGACAGAAAACTATAGACACGGATGTCCTGACATCTCTCCAGGCAAAACACCAGGAATGCAACACAGTTTCTATCCTCATTGCTAATACTTCTTATTGAGTAGCAACCACTATCCTGTCTCTGAAAGAGCTTCATCCCCTCCAACAGTGCTACAGTTAGCTGCTTCAAGTAATGCAGCATCACCTTGCCCCACTGAAGTTTACATTTTTTACATCATTTTTCACTCCTATTCCCAAACACAGACTGCTTTGACTGGCTGTTGCCCATGTGGTGACAGCAGAGGTTTAACTCAAGGCAAGAGACCTGGATTCACTCCACACAGTAAGATGCTGCAAAATTTCTTTGTTCATAGCACTTCCGAACCTTTATCCTCAAAATTCATACCAGGCTCTAAGAGAATGCAGGGAATCACTAATATTGTCCAGGTTCCTGGCTGGCAACAGTGAACCCTCTAGGAACAGACAGTCCCTCTGTACACACAGGTATGACCAATACACGTTTCCATCAAGGCATGCATGCGTACACATGACATCTCTGCTTCCAAGCTGAAGCAGGGCTGTTGTTTTGGGTGTTTCGGGGTTTTTTTTTTGTTGTTGTTATAGTGGACTAACATACTCCCATGACCTTGAAGACTGAAATCAAGGCTGGCTCCTACAGAAGCTGATGCAAATCCAGAGCTCTAATCAACCCAGGAACCACCATGTGTTGCAGAAGCCCTTCCCACAACCACAAAACAGGTATGAGAAAATAAAAGGGCACCAAAACTTAGCAACCCGCATTTTTTTCTCATTTTGGCAGTCCAGCATTCAGGGTCACTATGCTCCCATAGCACTTTCTTCCCTGCTACCTGTTCCAAACATCAGTACAGCCTGGTGCTACTGGTGCTGGTACTACCAGCGGGACTTTGGGTTCTCTGATCACAGTTTGATTTACAGGACACTGGGCCTGCTAGCAAAGGACTGGAAATCCTATCCTGAAAAGGGAAAAGGGTACTAGGCCAAGAGTTTGCAAGGCTCATGGACAGGGCTTTAAAGTAGAATCATAGGGGGAAGAAGATAAAATCAGGCACACTAGTAATGAGCCTAGGGGTAAAGGGCCAAGGATGGGGGTGAAATAGGTAGCCCAGCTCAAGTGCATCTACACAAATGCACATAGCATGGGCAACAAACAGGATGAGCTGGAAGGCACTGTGCAGTAGGACAGCTACAATATAGTTGCCACCACAGAAATGTGGTGGGACAGTTGTCATGACTGCAATGTGGGAGCTGACAGCTGGCCTGACAGCCTTACAGCCAGCATCAGCCTTGACAAGATTACCCTGTTGCCATGAGACTGTCAGCATGGAGCAACAAAGAGGTGGTAAACAACTTTCAAGACATCTAAGTGTGGTAGCCAACCAGAGGAAGAAAAACAACATGTGAGACCAACAAAGGGAAGACACGATATGAGCATCCATGAGAGCTTTTTGTATGAAAGAGTAAGCTTTGTGTAATGAAGTTGCTGTTGCTGTAAGAACTTACTGGTGTCAAGTGCACCTCAACAGCAACACTGCAATGCTGCCATGAATGGCTACAAGCTATTCAATAAGGCCAAGTGCCGGGTCCTGCATTTTGGTCACAACAACCCCAAATGACACTACAAGCTTGGGAAGAGTGGTTAGAAATCTGCCCAGCAGAAAAGGACCTGAGGGTGTTGATGGACAGCCAGCTTAACATGAACCAGCAGCGTGCCCAGGTGGCCAAGAAGGCCAACAGCATCCTGGCTTGTATGAGGAATAGTGTGGCCAGCAGAAGCAGAGAAGCAATCGTGCCTCTGTATTCAGCACTGGTGAAGCCTCACTTTGAGTACTGTGTCCAGTTCTGGGCCCCTCACTACAAGAAGGACATTGACGTGCTGAAGCGTGTCCAAAGGAGAGCTACCAAGCTGGTCAGAGGTCTAGAGAACAAGTCATATGAGGAGAGGCTGAGGGAACTGGGCACATTTAGTTTGGAGAAGAGAAGGCTGAGGGGAGACCTCATTGCCCTCTACAGCTACCTGAAAGGAGGTTGTAAAGAAGTGGGTGTTGACCACTTCTCCCAAGTGAATAATGTCAGGATCACAAGAAATGGTCTGAAGTTGTGGCAGGGGAGGTTTAGATTAGATATTAGGAAGAATTTCTCTACTGAAGGAGTGGTCAGGCACTGGACACCATCCCTGGAGGTATTTAAGAAACATGTAGATGTGGCACTTCAGGGCATGGTCTAGTACCATGCTCTTGTGGATGAGATGTAGGGGGGTTTTGTGTGTGTATGGTTGGATTCGGTAATCTCGGAGGTCCTTTCCAACCATGAAGATTCTACGATTCTGTGGCAAGTCTCTGTGGCATGGGAGCTCCCTGTGGGGCAGTGGTGGCAGGAGAGGAGATGGCACCTCCCCTTCCCCTGGGAGCCAACGTATCCCCTTAATTAGAGAGACCATTTGAGTTGTCTCATTTCCCAGGAAGTGCTACCACAACACTGACCTGCACTGGTGCTTGCTAAAATCTTGCTTGGGATTAGCCAGTGCCACTGTTCTTTCGGACGGTTGAGCTGCCAAAGCCTTGTGCGAGAGGGTCCAGATTGTCTCTTGGTTTCCCCACACAAGCCTACCAAGAACAGCAAGGGTGTGAAAGTTTAAAAACACAAAAAACTGCTTGCTGGTGTTATCCATCCCTGACTAGGATAGGACACATTCACAGTCCTTACAGATCCTCACAGCTGCAAAATGCTGCTGCCAACCCCTGAGCTCTCACCTCTTCTGGCACCAAATTTCCAAACACTGTGCTGGTGGTTGTTGGCAACTCAAAAAGGAAAGGGCCTTCAACTAATAAGTTTGGTTTTACAGTTCCCAGTGGATGTGCAGAAAGGGTCGTTTCATTGTATCTCTGAAACCCCAGGGGGAGTTTCATGAGTGCATTTTTCTTGCCTCACTATTACCACCTAACTATACCACAGGTATGGCAGTAAAAATAATAACAGTGTTACAGTTGGGGTGTGCCACAGAAAGTGGGTGAGGTTTTGCAGCAGTCAGTGGTTACTCTCCTGTGCCCAGGGCAAATGTAGAGTTGCTCATCCCCCACTGAGAGAATGGACATGGTGGGAGAGCGTACCAGGGCTGTCAGGACAGGGGTCAGCAGGACGATGGGTTTGTGGAGCCTTTTTCAAGCACAGTGACACTCATCCAGACAGTGGAAAAGAAACATTATCAAGAGACTGTTGCCCTCGCTTGTCAAGCCACAGATTGACCCCTTAATGCAGACAGCAACTCTGTTCCTAAAACTTGACTGTGTCCTCCAAGATACAGCAGCCAGCAGCTCCAGCATCATCCCACCCTGCAGCATCTCAGTGGGGCAGCTCAGATGTGGCAGCAAAGGGCAAGTCAGTTTTTTGACTGAAAACAAGGAAGAGCAAATTGATGACAGCCCCTCACATACTGAACATCTCAGTCTGAGTGTTTTTTTGGAAACACTTCTGCTCTTGAGAGGAAAGCAGTAGATAGACAAAGGCAAAGGCAAAGGGTCTGCACCTGCTGATGCCCCATCAGTCCCTAGCCCTTGAGCCAGAGCTGTCTGGGCATCTCCTTACCTGTGAGTGTTTGGACAAGCTGCTTTCTTGGGTTCTGCAAGTTCTTGTATCCTGTCAAAACTGTAGAAAAGGGTAAATATGCCATTAAACGTATAGTTAAACCAACAAAGCATAAAGAAGCTACTGCTGTCCTCAAAGCTATCATGCATCCTTGAACCCTCATGCTTTTGCAAGGCACAACTTGCGAGAGTGCATTTAAGGGATCCCTCTCTCCAAGTAATTTTCCACTGATTTAATCTGGTGAACTCATCAGCCCAGAGATTTCCATGCTATCTCTTGGATTGCAGACATGAATTTGCAATTCTGCCCTCACCGCAGGGTCCCTTTGGGACATGGCAGGGAGAGAGGGAAGGTACTTTTCTGGTTAATAACAAGCCATGCAACCCCAGCAGGGAAGAGATGGATTATCTCCCAGGCTCCAAGAGCCCAGATGAACAGAAACGCCTGTTACCAACGCTCTTGTGGTTTACTAAAAGGCACCATGGAGACAGCACTGTTCCTACACAGCTTTAGGAACACAAGAGAAGACAATTTTTTTTACTTATCATTTTATTTCAGTCCATTTAGCACAGAAGTCTTAGATGCTACAGAGGCACAGGAATATACATGGTCTGCACCCTAGAAGTAGCATTTAAAATGCTTTTACTGAATATTCATCAGATCAAAACCTTACAGGAATGTCAGATATCACTGTCTGCTCCTGCTGCTCAGTTGTCCCAGGCCTGAAATCCTAGTGGCTGGGAAGTGCTTGCACTTTGTACACCTTGGTACATAAAGAAGGATGAGAAAACACTAGTGTCACAAGTGCATTGCAGAACTCCCTGGTGTCACAGACCAAGCCCACACGCATCTAGAGGGGCTGCAGGTGCCTGGCCCCAGCCAGCTGGGGAACAACCACACAATGCAGGCAGCTGTGGAAATGACCACCATGGAAAAAGCACAGAAAGTGAAAGCCTAAGGCATTACTTCCCTGCCTAGTAGCACCCAGCAATATGGCAGCATAGCCCTAGAGAAGAGTGGGGACACCCATAGAGAGAGGTTTGCTGACAGAAAACAAGAGTGTGCTTTAGGGACACACCTGTGGTTTCTCTGATGGGGCCGATACCTCTAGTGAGACGCCAAGCCCCAGCAAACACTTGCCAGAGAGCTCAGCACCACAGACACCCTTGCAATGGTGGGCTGCTGTTAGAGCATCCTCACTGCACACTCCCTGCAAGACGCCTGCTGATTTATCTCCTAACCGCAGGTCACAACACTGCAAACACGGCTCCCACTGAGATCCCACAGAGGGAACTAATTCCCTGTAGGACTTTGGCTCTCTGCCACCAGTTCAAGACAGGACACGCTCAGGAAGGCAGCCTTCACTTCACCAAACAGCTCCCCAGAGGCTTTTTCTTGCAAAGGTGTAAGGGGATGAAGGAATTCCACACAGAGGTGTCCAGCCCCTCCAGCCTAGCTGTGTCACAGAGCTGGCACCCTCTCCCCGCAAGCAGGCTCACCACTTTTGCTCCACAATGGCACAGATCCACCACAAAGCTGCAGCCAAACCAAGCACAAAGTGCACATGGCCCTAGTGCTCTACACCAGTGGCTTGGGCACTGCTGTGCAAAGCTGGCCCAGACAAGGGATGAGTTACACACATGTCCAAATCAGGTCCCACAACTTACTTGACAATGACTGAGGTTGGGTTTTTTTTCCAATTACAGGGGGGAAAAAAAGACTTTTTATTCTTTTATCATAGCAAAAGTGACAGACAGGGAGGCATTCCACATCTGCAGCAGCTCTGAAACCTGAAGGAGTTAAGCCATCTCACTGATAAGGGGACAGCCCTAGGGGAGCCTTTGCCTTTTGGTCTCACTCTTGCTTCCTAGCAGGGAAAAGGATGCCTGGCTGCAGCCAGACACACAAACACCTCCTCTCCACTGCCTGAGCTTACACAGACTCATTGCTTAAGTGAGATCAACTCCCTTTGAGATCAATTCCATGTAAAGCAAAGGGCCACAGCTTCCATCTTGAGGGGGCAGGATGGTCAGATGCTGTTTGCCATGAGAAGCAGGGGAGAAGGGCAAAACCAGGCATCATTTCCTCTGTGTGTTTATCACAGTGTCATCTGATATATTGACTCACTGCTCAGCGTAAAACCCCGAACAAGCCCTCCTCAAGAGACACAGGGCATCACCCAGACCTCCAACCCTGGGAGGGTTTCTTACCTGTTGTGTGAGCATGCAGAGAAGCAACAACAAACTGCAAAGACAAGAAGAGGCGAAGTGAAACTCTTGTTAACACCTGCAACATGGGCTGCCTGCTCTTCAGCATGAGATGAAGCTCATCCATCTCTTTAGAACACAATTCCTTGGCAGTTATTGGTATTGTTTCTCCAGAGTGCCCCCCCAGTGTGGCAGCACAAGGATGCACTCAACGGTGAAGTGCTCCTTTCCAGGGGCTGCACCTTACCAGGGGGTGCCAGCAGCTCCTCCAGCACAACATCATCTCACCACCATCCTCCTCCTGGGATTAGCACCAGCAGCCACTGCTGATTTGCAGGCTCCTACCCGGCTCAATGTGGCTACCCCTTATTATCACCTTCAATAACCTCAAGGGGACATTTTGAGAGCCCCGGGGGGGCCAGCAGCTGTACTAAACTGGGACTCACAGAATGATATGGGGTGGGAAGGGACCCCTGGAGATCATCTAGTCGAACCCCCCTGCCAAAGCAGGTCCACCTAGAGCAGATTGCACAGGAACGTGGCCAGCCAGGTTTTGAATGTCTCCAGAGATGGAGACTCCAGCACCTCTGGGCAGCCTGTTCCAGTGCTCTGCCACCCTGAAAATGAGGAAGTTGCTCCTCATGTTTAGACGGCACTTCTTATGTTCAAGTCTGTGCCCACTTCCTCTTGTCCTCTCACTGGGCACCACCGAAAAGCGACTGGCACCCATCCGTTTGATCAGATCCCCCCTCAGCCTTCTCCAGAACAAAAAGACACAAGTCCCTCAGCCTCTCCTCGTAAGAGAGATGCTCCAGGCCTCTAATCATCTTTGTAGTCCTCCGCGGTCCCCTCCCCAGCAGTTCCCTGTCCTTTCCTGACTGCGCATCAGCACAAACCGTGCTGCCATGTTTAACGGGGAGGAGTCAGGGAAAGCAGAGACGCGCTGACACCGGGCCGATTCCGAGGACCCCCCGTGGCGACGACGGTTCCCCGAGGGGCTGCCACGGCTCTGCCCGGCAGCCCCCCCGCCGCCGGGCGCAGGGCTGAGCAGCCGCCGCCCCCGCCGCCCCCGCCTCCTTCCCACCCACC
>VZRU01015096.1:294325-310676 GCA_013398155.1 Pedionomus torquatus
GTGTCCAGCTCTGGAGTCCTCAACAGAGAAAGGACATAGAACTGTTGGAATGGGTCCAGCGGAGGGCCACAAAGATTAGAAAATTGGAACAGCTCTCCTATGAAGACAGGCTGAGAGAGCTGGGGCTGTTCAGCCTGGAGAAGAGAAGGCTCTGGGGAGACCTTCGAGCAGCCTTCCAGTATCTGAAGGGAACTTACAGGAGAGCTGGAGAGGGACTCTTTGGGAGTGAGTCCCTCCAGACTTTCCTCCTTTGGGAGGAAGTGTAGTTATAGGGTAAGGGGTAACAGTTTTTAATTGGAAGAGAGGAGATTTAGATATTAGGAAGAAATTCTTTCCGGTGAGGGTGGTGAGGCACTGGAACAGGCTGCCCAGGGAAGCTGTAGATGCCCCATCCCTGGAAGTGTTCAAGGCCAGGCTGGATGGGGCTTTAAGCATCCTTGTCTAGTGGGAGGTGTCCCTGCCCATGGCAGGGGGGTTGGAACTTGATGATCTTTAAGGTCCCACCCGTCCAACTCTAACCATTCTATGATTCACTGTTTCAGCCAGGTTTAACCAGAGAAGACATCTGGAGAACAGGGACTTGCATTCTCCTCCAGCATCTCCTCTCTCTAGAAGGTGAAGGACTGCAGTATAGTGCTCTCACCTGCAATCACCAGCTGCCAGCTAATGGGAAGCACAGCACCCAGGCAAGTCAGTCATTTGAAACAATCCTTTCTATCCAGCACTCACCTGCCAGAAGGTGACTGCCAGCCTTTCATAAAGGTGTTTTCTCAATGCTCTGTTCTTCTTTCTCACTCATAGCACAACACAAAGTCAACCCCCTTCCAGATGGTCCCAGTGTACAGTCAAGGTGATAAAAGACTGGATTCTACTTAGATTTTTACTCTGTGGCCACTGAGGGTGTGTGTGCATACACAAGGTGGTGTAGTGCTAAGACACAGTAGCATTTCCCTTGCTCCCCAACTCTTCAGGCCTTGGCTTTGCATTCTGTCACAGACTTCTGCCTTTGCTTTTTGGGCTGACATCCGACAACTCTCCCTGAGGTGCTATTTCTACACCTTGAAAGTCCATGTATGGAAAAATGTTTTTGCTACATTCAGACCAAGCCCAAATTTTCAAGAGATGCCTGGGGGCTACCTGTGGGTTGTGAGAAGAGCAAACACTTCTCTGTCTCACTGCCAGCCTCCACTTGAGAAGCACAAGGCCTCTTCCATGCCCACCACCACAACCAGCCACTTTGTTTCTCATTCTTGTCTTGTCAGGCCCACTGAAAAAAGGCATTTGGCTTGTAGAAAAGGACACGCTCAGTCAGCTGCCAGACACTTTGCCATGCTTTTCTCCTAACAGCCTTGACTTCCCCTTCAGACTATCTTCTCCTGTATAATCCAGCCCATATGTTGTTTCCCAAGACCCTTTTTGCTTGTGCTGTTTGGTGGTCAATGACTGATAGGGATAAGACATACAAGACTGCTCAGATCACGCATAGTCAGAGACACTGGCTGACAAATATATTGAAGGTCTTAACTGACATGCAGGAAAAGCATAAATCAAATGCAAATTCACTACGTTCTTGATTATTCCACATCTTTTAAATGTTTGGCAATGTGGACAGATTTCTTCTTAGGACCTGCATTTGAGTATGATGCCAACACCCTAAGTCATAGTGGGTGCCAGTGTAAGGAAGGCAGCTTGGTGAGCAGGTATGTGCTGGTGCCTATGCTAGCCCGTCTTCCCCCAGACCACTGACAGGCAGGACAGAGATCCAGATGCCAAGAGTCTTTTGCCAGCACTTGCTTTCGACCTTTATTCTGCAACCAGCACCACCTACTGAGGGAGGAAGGTTACACATCCTGCTTTTTACCACCCTCCTTTAGCCCCTTTCTTCTTCTTCTGCTGCTGTTTCTTCTTGGTGGCTGGGGCACCAGCAGGTTTTTGGTGCCTGGGAGGGATGACGTTACTTGTGGCCGACACAGCTGCAGCGCTGCCAGGCCGAGGGGAGGTAGGTGGGCTGCTGGCAGTCCTACTGGCATCCCTGCAGGGAAGATGAGAGAAACATATACCATGTGGGTACACAACCACCTGCAAGTTGTGGCACTACTGCAGAAAGCTGACAGAGAAAAACAGCAGCTGCCCTAGAAGATGACACTATATATGGGAGGGCACTCACACAAGGAGTTCTTAAATAAAGCTTCAGCATATATAGAAGGGCTAATGGATGATGGGAACATGTCTGAAAGGGCAGACAATCACCTTCTAACTGACGTGCACTAGATAGTGTAAGTCCCTAACAACAAAAGCAAAGCTAACTTTTGAAAAGACATATGACAGCTCATGCGACACACAAGAAGCCTTTCAGTCCCCCACACTTAGGCAGTGCAAACCCAACACCCTTTCTCTCTTCTTAACCAAAGGAATCTTTGTGGCAGCTCTCCTTGCAAACACTGCTCAAGCCAACAGTGTCACAAAAGGCTTTTCATGCTTGTTCTGAGACAGCTGTGTAAAGGGAAACTATTAGACAGCACTGGCAACTCCCTGTATTGCTATCTTTTTAGAAATACTTCCTTCTCTCAGACACTAGAAATTCATCACCTTGCTGTCAAGTCTCACACACAATGGTAAAACCCGATTCCAGCTCAAATAATCACAATTTAGAAGGATGTACAGCATTTACCCAAATCATGACTGATTCTCCAGCTGCCAAAAGACTTTCATGCAAGCATCTTACAAATTCATCTCATTGTCAAAGCTAAGAAAAGTGCATTAAAAGACTATGGAAATTTTACTTGCACCTTGGCACCCCTGAGGTATGCCTATTGTATCATTTTGGTTTTCAGCAGCCTATAGAGATCTTCAGAAAGAGCAGCTGCTAGAAGGTTCAAGTAGCAAAGTGCAGTTTCACTTATGTTGGCATGGTAGGAGCCACAGAAAGGCAGCACCAATCCAGCCCTCCCAGTAATTCTCCACACTAAGTCCTGCAAAACAGGTACTTACAGTTCAGAGGAGCCAGCTGTGGTTGAACCCTGAGTCCCCTTGCCAACCTGATCCTTCTTCTTGCCCTTCTTCCGTCCGCGGTAGTAGGAACGCTCTCTCATTGGAAGCCACCGCTCAGGGTCAGGAGTCACCTTAGGGTCATAGTTCTTAGGCAGCTTTCCTGCAGAACATCCAGAAATTGGGGTCAACACACTAGAGAGGCATCATTAAGAGATACACATGGGATGCCAGTAGCCAGGAAGGACAAGAGCCCAGCAACCCACATCATCCTAACAGGGTGCTGATTTCACTTCTGTGGAAGAATGCCCCATCCAAACTATCATGAAGATCTGGGTCTGCACAGACCCACTACCAGCTAAGAGCTCCAGCTCCTGGGAAGCTCAAAAGCTGGCAGCTGGAAGAAACAGTCTGGCAAGCTCTCCAGGGCCATGCCGTGTCAACAGCCAGAAAATGCAACTTACCCTTCTTTTTTTTCTTCTTCTTCTTCACATCTGCTTGTCTGAAAAGCAAGAAGGGAAACAGCTGCTGTGACACAGCAGACAAATCAACTAAAAACCAGATGTAGAAGAAGCTAAATCATTTTCATCTCTCAAAACTTGGTCTGCTGCTACCTGAAGCACCTTGCAGTTAAACAACATGCTCCCTTTCCATCAGCTGCCTTTTACAGCAATGCCCCCACAGCAACAGGTATGGTTCTTGTGCCACCCCAAAGAATGACTGCAACCAGAACTACAGCAGCCCACTTTACCCTTGCTCCTTCTGCTGGCTATCTCCAGTGAGCTTCCCAGCTTTCTTCCGAACATAGGTTGCTCCATGGGAGTTCTCCAGTGCATCAACATCTACTTTCAGTGACATGGTGTCTGAGGAAGGCAAGTGCTTGCTAAGACTGCAAGGAAAGGTTCAGGGATAAAAACTGGCCAGAAAAAAAAAAAAAAAAAAGAAAATAAACAAACACCCAGGTTTGTCCAGACAGTAATGGGCAACTTCAGGCTTGAACAAATTTGTCCCGTTAGCAATGCAGAAACAGGCAATAGGCAACTTCAGCTCACCAGACAGGCCTAAGAGGGTAGTTCTGGTTCTCTCACCAGCTGCCTACACAAGCTGGGATAAGCTACTTAACCACCATCTGCCTAATTTTTTTTCCTTCTTTGATATTGGGATAGAAGCAGCAACTTCCTCTGAAAACTAATCAGGGAGGCAAAAGCAGTACATGAACCTGGTATTTTAGGTCAGTGAAAACTTGGCCATGTTTTATCAGGCACAGTCCTCCACTACTACCACAGGTTTAAGATTCCAATAGAAAAGGCTGAGAACCTCCAATTTTCACTTCCACCTAGTCTTAAGTTACCAGTTCTCAGAGAGAAGGAGGCCAAAGACAGAAAGATCCTAGGATCTCACAGTAATCAAACCAGTTAGGGAAATAATGTAGCTCCAGACAGCTTGACCTGAATACATAGCTGTTTGGGAGATGTTACTTGCCTTTCTTTAGGTGAGAGTGAATTCTCCATACAGCTGAAATCCAAGGGAGCAATGCCTAAACACCCCTTTCCTTGCTCTGACACCACCATCAAAAGGATACACTTTCGCTTTTTCAGGGTCCACGAGGGAGTAGGCAGAGATGAGCTGTGCTAGAGTATGCACATCTTTTGGGTTTTGCCTTTGCAGCAGAAAAAAAAAAATAAGAAAAAAGGACCAAGTTACCAAGGCACACACTCATCCCACAGACTGATACCACCGTGCAGTGGTTGCTGCTGCAGCATAGCTGCTATCTATGGAGACAGGTTCATCAGTCTGTGGTCTCTTCCAAAGCACATCACCAAGCATCACTGGTGTGGACCAAGGCAGGTGCACACATCTCCAAAAAGTCACTGTCCAAGCAATGAAAGACAAAAATCCCTCAGGTTGCAGCAGCAACAGCAAGTTAACAGTCCCCCCAAAAAATCCTATGAAGCGTATAATAAAAATGAAAACCTAGACATCCATGGCTTGTGCAGCACTAGAGAAAATTAAGCATCCCAGTCCCTTCATGCAACCTTCACTGCACACAAGAGGCTTCCGGGACAAGTCATCAAGGTTTTCAAGTAAACATCAGCCACAGATCAAATGAACACTCCTTCCTTCCAAAATACAGCTTTGCATTGGAGCCCCTCTGCAAAAGCAACTCTAAAGGGTAGCTTCTTGTCAATCAACATTGTCAGACACTGCCTGGCACCAGACGGCTTGCAGAGGTCTCTGGGTGTAGATCTCCATTTCAACAACCACCCAACTCACTTCCAGAGCTCCTCCAAGTCACTGATTGCTTCCTTCTTCCTGCCATGCTTTAGTTTGAAGTTGGCAGCTTCCCTTATCAATGACAAATGGACAGGAGACTTTGGCTGAAATACACAGAGCCATAATTAGTTTCTCATTGTCACATCACAGAGCCCAGCTCTAGCTATCTTCAATGCCCCTGAGACTCGGCAAAGTACAACTGTTTTAGCACCCTGTCGTGCATAAAGTAGACCACCTTTGCACTCTAGGATGCACGGCAGAACTGCATGGGTCATTGCTGCTCCCCAGTGCATCTGATCAGGGAGAAGGCCAGATTGCTATATTTGAGCACCCATTGCCCCCACTCTCCTGAGAGATGCTGCTCCCTGTTTTCAAGACATCTAAAATAATGAAACAGTGATAAACGCTAACAAAACAAGCTCACAGGTCTCCAAAACCCCAACTAGGGCTGTGCACTAACAGGAAAAGCAGAGTTGGACTAACTGGAAAAGACTGAGACAAATCCTTGTGCGTTAGCTCCTCTGGTCTGACTTGCCTGGAATTGCTGATACCACTGGATAGCCTGTGTGAAGACCTCAATTGCACTGTCAATGTCCTCTTCATGACTGTACATTGTCACCAAGGCAGACACCTGCAAACATTCAAGAGTATCTTATAGCAGGCCTTCACACAAGCTGTCTATAGCCAGAGTCAGCAGTTAAATGATGGAATTTCAGAAAAGCAGGCTCAATGTGAGCTTTCTGCTCTGTCCCTAAAAACAGCTGTGGCAACAGGCAGGACACCCAGGCAAGACCTTCCATCCAGGTGCCTCAAAAAAAAAAAAAAAAAAGTAAATAAAAATCCCCAGCAACCTCCTGTGATGCAAGATTAGTATTGCTTTTACAGAAAGAATCTTCTTAACACTTTGCTTGCCACCAGCCACAGTTTCATTAGAAAACCTTTTATTCTCCCTCTCCCTCCCATTCTCTATCCCAAGAGCCATGAAAAAAGAATTCAGTACTGAAGAGACAATAAAGTCATTATCTGCTTGTCTACACCCCAGTCACAAGCAGAGGTGACCCAGGGCAAGAAGCTGGTATTACTGACTGTCCCCATAAATGACTTTGATCACCTTCACTTGCAACTGGAACAGACCTACAATTGCCATCCCCTGCTCAAGACGCTTACACTGTACACCTGAGCATTTTCAAGGTCATCAAGCTCTTCCGAGTATCAGGGGTGGACATGCATGCAGACCGGGGTTACGCTGTGAGGATGAAACATACAGCACTTTCTACTTAATGCCTGTTGTCCTAAAGCTGCTTCAGAAATTTCCTAACAGTACATACCAGGGAAGCAGCTGTTCCAGTAAATCCAGGCAATACATAGATCTGAGGGATCACAAGAGAGTGGGAACATAGGCACAGAGCATCTCTGCTGCCTGGCAGAGTACTTCTGTGGCTAAGTTCAGACCACCTGATGCAAATAATAATCCCACCTTTATCCAAGAAAAGGAAGATGGGCTCAAATTCCCTGCAGACACTCAGGTCAAGTGAAAGCCACAGGGAAGAGGCAACAGCAAGCAGGCACTATAAAGTTGTGCTACAAGGAAAAACCTCACACAGTTCAGACTGTTTTGCTTACCATACCAGGCTTGTGCTGCAGTTCTTCTATGCTCCTCAGGATCATACATGCTTTGGTGACGCTGCCTAGAAGAGAGACAGGGAGGAACACAATCTGAATGGCACAGTAACACTTCACCCTGCCAGTGACCTTCCAGCTAACGGTAAACAACAGGAACATAACAATCCTGTTCTCAGACTATCTCCTATTTCCAGGCCTCCACACATAGGACCTTTCTGCCTCCGCCACAGCCTGCAAGGGTTCAGGAGCAAGTTTTGCAGAGTCTTCTCCAAGAGCAACTCTGTACTGCCCGACTGTATACAGGAATGGTACCATCAGGAAGCTCCACACTACCCCCAGGACCCTCCTGCCCCTGAACAAATTCAGTCTTATTAATCACAAAGACAGTGAGCCTCTCTGCCATAGCTATATATATATATAGAATACTCGACTGAAAGATCTCTAGGATCTCTGCTCTGCACTCCTGTCAACAACAGTGACTGCAGCAAAGATTGCCCTAAAGCCTGTTTTTCCTCACCCCTTTTACCATTAGCACATGTAGACACTTCTCAACAAAGGAAGACACTGGATACCTTGAGCAATTTTTAGCTGGGCCATCGTCAACTTGATCTCAGCTGCACTGGCAGGGTGCTGGTCTGCAAAGTCCTGAGAGTCAGAGAAAAGAACAATTTGACGTGTGTGGGCACCAGGCTGCTGCTCTGGTGAATCATATCTCATGCTCAGTCACAGCAAGCTAGCAACAGCCAAAGGAAGCTTTCCAGCATAGGCAGGCTTCAGCACATAGCAGGGGAGGGCCCAAAACCATGTCAGTGACCCGTTGTCCTCTCAGATTTCTGTCCCATGCCACTTGCTCCCTCCCAAAAGGAGGCTGTTGCAAACTGCTGGCACGCAAAGCATCAGAGCCTGCTGCTTACCCTAGAAGTGATCTACTACAGCTTCCTAAGCATAAAAATCAGAGGTGCAAGGGAACTATTTCCCTTTAAAAGCAGAATTTAGTTGGATGCAAATGCTTTCCAGCAGCATTACACCAAACCAAAGCAAACACAGTCAGATATATCTGGAAATTTAAACCAGGCAGAACAGGCTAAAAGAAACAGCACACAGGAACACAAAGTACAACTTCAAAAGTGAGCTTGGTCAAAGGAGTATTTTCTCTTAACCTACCTGTAGAAGCCCTATAGCCTTCGCGTGCTGCTTCTCACGACACAGTTGAGCTGCCTGGATAAGCACAGGGAGCAGATGCTCGGGGCTCTGCGACTGCAGGCTTGCCGACAGCTTGCGGCACTGATCCGCCTGAGGAATAGGAAAAGATAATACAATTTTCTCAAACTCTGTGATCACCTGATGCAGGGCTAACACACCAATTGTATCTAAGAAGAGATGCTAGTGATGGCTTCCCTGAAACAGGCACACAGAAGCAAGAACACATACCCTTAGCAGCACTTTAGATGTATCTAAGAATCCCATACACCCCTTCTGTCTCCTGTTCATCTCTAAACCATCCTCCCGACAGCAACACTCAAGTCACTACACAACTAGCTGTCTTCTTTTTGGGATGATTTTTTTTTCTCCTCACTTCTGTGCCTAAACCAAGTGGTTTTATCTGCTGATACAGAACAGCTGCATATACAATTTTGTCCAGGCAAATTCCTGTGAGGAGTGCTAAATCTCTAGGTACTTACTGCAGATCAGTTTTCCCTACCTGGTTAGTATACATTGCCAGCAAAGCTTTGTTGAATTCAATCGCTTGGAGCTGCTTCTTGGAGAGTTTATGCTCAACACCTTCTGCATTGGTCAGCTTCACCTTTTTCTTTGAGTCAAAGACATTTTGGTCCTGGGGAAATCACACATCATGAGAAGATTTTACTATGTTCCTTGAAGAAGAGGTCTCTGGGTCTGTGATTTAACTACTGTTTAGGAAAAAAGTCTGATTAACGCCCTTCTCTTCACAGAAGCAGAGAAGCACACTGAGTAACCATCAGGAAGAGCCACATTGGAAGCAGCAAGGTAATTCTATACCTTGTTAATTGTGATGATGTTATTTGCAATGACAGCAAGCAGTCCTACGTCTGTTGGCCTGCAGATAAGAGAAGCAGAAAGCACATTGTTATTAAACAGTATTCTCTCTACAGATGGAAGACAGAGTATTTATTTTAGAAAACTCCTTACTTCAACTTTATTATTTGATTGTAGAGCTGTAGAGCGTCCTCTGTACGACCCTGCAGTTGCATGATATAAGCCATCTGACCGTGAATAATGGCCAGTTCAGCCTCAGTGTCTTCCTCTGTCACATCCTGAAAGAAAATCAAGGCAAAAAAAAGAGCTGCCATCTTACCTCTCTTCCCCTGGCTTCAGCATTTTGCTGGCAAATGTCTATGAGCTGTCTTGGACAGTACCAGCAGCAAAGTACCCCAGCCACTACAGGTGAAAGTTGTAGCCACAGCACAAACACAAGCATATCTGGGTTAAACCACAAGAAAAGAAAGCTTTGCCTGCTCTTGCGAGAATCTGAAGATACCCTTAACTTGTGGGATGACTGTGCCCCTCTGCTTGAGCCAACAACAGCAGTTACAGATTTCCTATGCTCCCCACTATCCACTCAGCATGTTCATCAATACTAGGGGTGGGTAACAGGGAGGTTTCAGGCAACCTGCACCCATCTTGCCTGCCCCAGCATAGGCATCTGTGCAAGGAGCACGGCAGCAAGTAGCCTGCAGTGTTAGCTACACTTCTGCAACAACCATGGCTGCTGCACTAGCCTCACAAGCTGGTACCAGCAGCAGTGGTAAGTTTTGCTGTGTAATACTGCACAGCTATATGCTACCCTCTGGCCATCTGCAGTATGTTTTATGGCCACATCCTTGTTCACACTGGTGTCAAGCAAACACTTTCCAGAACAACACCAAGAACTTACGGAGTCTTCCGATAGTGACTGGCGACACAGCTCTAGAAGGAAAAACAAATTGAAGAAAACCATTTAAAAGACTTAAGGGGTAACACCCAGACTAGAAGCATAGCAAAACATACACTCTTTTCATGTATCCCTGAAAATTCTGCAGCACAAGGGGATATCAGACTACAGGTCTGATGATAGACGGGACTGAGCATGAGAGAAGTCTAGATGATGCAGAAGAAATAGCAAATGCACAGTAAATACTGCCCCCCCACCAAGCTGCCTTCTGACAGCAAAGTCACATGCTCATTTTCCCTCCTGAACAAGCTTCCTTAAACCTAGCTCCCAATCTTTTCAATAGAGATCACTTAGCTGCAGCTGCTCACCATCTTGAGAGTTATTTTAAGTGACACAAACCTGCAATATTAAGGTTACATCAACCTTTACAGGGCAGCAATTCCATCAATTTCCAGTACAGGTACCAGTCACCTCTTAACTTTCTTATCTACCTCACCAAAACATCACTTCTTTTGGTTTCCAAAGGACTGCTATCACAGCACACGGGTTCAAATTTCACATGCTCAATAAATCAGCTGTACGGGAGAGCCACTATCCTATCATCAAAATCAGGACAGAACCAACCTATTTATCTGCAAGAGCAATTAGATCAGAAAGAAACTAATTCTTCCTAACTCTCCTCACCCGGCTTTTTTTCTTAAAACAAACAAATAAATAAATAAATAAATAAAACCCCCTTCCAGCCAATTGGAAAAAAAAAGCCTCTTCACAGAAAAAAAATCATTTATTGCCTTATACTAATTTCATACCCAATTCAGACCATGAAGAATTTTTATGGCTTAATATATATTAATATATATACTAACAAAATCAGGAGTTAGAGGAGATGAAATCTCATGCTTATAACATTAAATTCACATCCACTTCCCTCTTCAAAAAACTACTCAAAGGCATTGAAAACCAATCAGGGGCTGTAAGAGAGCCAAATGGTAAGTGCCACATGGCTCTGGAACACAGCTGCAAAGGAACACTTCTACAAAAACACCAGTTCTGTTGGAATCAACTGGCAACGTATGCAACCAATCCTGCTGTTTGTTAGTTTTAAAATTTTCAAAACCATTCTGACTAAGCGTGTCTACAGCGAGCAAGTAATTACTTCTATCACACAGCTTCCCTCTCACCTCACCATGGTTTTACCTTCTGCTTTCTGTAGTTTCTTCATTGCTTCATTCAACTTTCCTTGCCCAATCAATGCACACGCACTGTTATAACACAGCTCATAGGTAGCTTCTCGAAGGCCCAAATCCTCCTAGCATGAAAAGTAAATGTAATACTGCATAAGCATCGACTGATCTATACAGATGTGACAAGCAGTGGATACAAACTATAGTTTTCACGTACATTCAAACTATTACTCACAAAATACCTTTAAATGCAATTTTAAAAGGACACACACCTGGCAAATAAGTCACAGTGCAAAGGATCTTCCCTCACATTGCACAAATAAATCAGAGGCAATTGACAAGGCAGCAATAAAACTCAAGCCTGAACTTGGGGGAATACTTCAGTTGCTGAAAGAGGGCTGGTAAAAACTGCTGCTCTAGAGAACTAGCAAGTGGATCTACAGAGCTGCACAGAAAGCCAAGCATGCTGTGCACACTGCTAAGGACAGATTTCTGAAAAACTTGGAACATTACAATCTGCACTGCTCATTAACAAAAACATTCCCAAGCATGGCTGGGTGACCCGGGCAGTTAGCTTGACCCTGGGCAAGAGCGTAATGAGACAGAGGAAAGTGCTGGTCACCACAGGCATTCTGACTAATGCAGATGTACTTCCTGCCATGTGACATCTACAAGTATGAGTCTCCCAGAGATGAACTTAACTTTTCATCCCTCAGAACAACAACAGCATTTATTTCTCCATATAGGGGAAACCACTAGGTGATATTCAATACCCTCAGAAGTCATTCAGAGACAGGAAAACATTTCTATCCTGTTAAAGATCTACAATTCCATATTCTTTATTCCTTGGCTGTCACTCTTACGCACTCTTACTTACCGGCATTACCTTCTCCCACGTGCTTTGTGCTGCCACAACAGCAGAGAGGTTGGTTTTTCTCTCTTCCTCATACTCATCCTGGGAGTTGCGGATGAGATCCCTGTATGCAGCCAGACAATCATCATAACGCTCCAACCTGTACAACTGAGAAGGGGAAGGGTTTAACCTTCAGAATAGTACTTCCCTGTGTCTGTTAGTAACCGCAGCCTCCTTCTTCCCTCCCCATGGACAGGAAACAGCAGCGCACCATATGTTTTAAGCTGAACATTACCTTTAAGGGCAAACTCTATAGATTACTTTTGCAAGGACTGAAGCAATGACACCAGCTACCTGTGCGCAAATGGCACAGTTCTCACTCCTACAAAAGCTTCTTTAAAAGCAGCAGTTTACACAGTTTTCTCTCAAACAGCCTTTTTCCAGATTAGGTCACATCTTTATGAGACAGATAAATTAATGGTCTTTCATACAGCTGAGAGAAGACAGACAGTTCTTCACAAAACTATTCTCATCAATGGGGGAGAAACCAGAGAAGATACACCACTTCTTTTTGCCTTCATTTCTTATGTTTGAGATGTGTCCTGGCTTGAGATAGAACAAAACCAATTTTCTTTTCAGTAATTTTATTTTTCACTTAAGTCTCTTCTGACTGTATACTGAAATTAATGGTGTGTTCTTCAGATGTTACTGCTTGTAGAAGGAGACACTGTTCGCTTAAGTGAGAAGTTTTGTTCTATCTCAAACCAGGACAAATCTCAGCTCCTGCAAACCATTCCTGGACAGGCATCTAATGTAAGCAAATGGCTCAACCACAATCTCACCAGCTCTCCTCCACCATCTATCCCCTCAGTCAGACAGCTATTATCAGGCCAGACCCAGGAATCACAGATGTATTGCTTTGGTTCAGTAGCAATAAGACAATGACTGCCTCTGGCAACAGCTTCCCAAACCTCCATAACAGCTGGAGCAGTTGGGAACTATATCTCTCGAAGGAAATTCTCTCCCCATATTTGCCCCACATTAGAGGGACTAGGCATCCAACATATGAAGCCGCCACCAGGAAGAAAAGCTTGTAATTACCACTTGTCCATAAAGCTCCTTCAGTTTGTCTGTCTGCTGGCTGGCACTCTGAATGGTCTTGAGAGCATTTTCAATACGGTTCAACCTGTATTCACAGTAGGCCTTCTCAAAGGCAATAACGTCACTGCAAGGACAAGACAAAGGCTGACAGCAGGCACTGCAGTCTTCATTCAACAGCATCTCCCCACCTGAACACACTTGTTTATGCAGCCCTAATTAGTCACAGACTGCTACATTCCCCAAAAGCCACAGAGGTCAGCACATGATCCCAGATTACTGAATTATCTATCTGTTAAGCACTGAAAATATCTTAAATATACTTTGTGTTAAACAGAGAAGGAATATCAAAACTTCATCAAAAAGAAGAGGTTCCTTTTTTTCTGGTGTCTCCAGACACGTGGCATGTCAAATCTCCACTGGCCTCCTACAGATCATACGAATCAAATACTTACAGATAAAAAAATATCAAAATTCATTACATGACTTCTTAAGCAGAAAGTATATCATTATGGCAAAATACTGTTACTGCAAACTTTCAAAGACAATCAACTTGTACAGAGAGAGAAAGGAAATATATAAAACAGTCCCTCTTATAGTCTAAAACTACGTCAATGGTACCATTAACCTATTTTGAAATATCAGTGCAGCAGAACTACAGAGCACAAGGGTTTGCTGATGTTAATACAAAATTGGCTTCAAAGCAAGCTCACACCAGCAGCGAAGCACTATCGAACAAGCAGAGCCTTAAATAATATGTTCCACCTACCCACTGAGTACCATTTAAGCCAAAGGAAAATTAGTCAGTGATTCCCTTAGTTCATCACTGGTGCCACTTGTCACCAGCTATTTCTCTACTCAAAAGAATCTCAGTCCAGCTGAGTATTAAGGAAGTCTGGAAGCAAACAAACAGCATTAAGAACTAAAGCAGTGCACCAGCCTCAGTGCAGGACAGGACAACTTTAAGTCACAGCAAGAACCACCACTTTCCCTGCTCTGCAGGATACAGAGAGAGAGACACTCCAGCCAAGCTAAACAAATTACATGGGGAACTCTGAAGCCAGTTGAATTTAGGCAAACTAGTCCTCCTCCTCACCATATACTAAAAAAAGAAAAAAAAAAAAGGACAAAAAAAGCTAAAAATATTAAATTAAAGGCCTTCCATCCCAGGAAAGGATGAATTTGTAAATAAGGTAGGTTTTGGTGGTTTTTTTTCAGATGTAAACAGAAACGCAGATATCCCCTTCATCACAAGTTGTCAATGGCTTAGGCTTGGCTGGCCACTAAATGAACAACAGATTCTCTCTATTAACTCCTCTCCCCAGAAGGCTTGACCCCCTTTGATCTCTCAGCTTTATACTGAGCATGGGGCAGATGGGATGGAATACCCTGTCAGTCAATTTTGGGTCATCTGTCCCGTCTGTTCCTCCCCGCAGGTGTAATCCCTCTATGCTCTTCCACATCCAGCCCTCCCATGTGGTACATTACAAAGTTAGCTGACTTGGTTGTTATGGGAATAAGCATAAGCAAGAACCTCTCTGTGTACCATTCATTGGTATTAACTATAAACATCAGAAGTCATCATGGCTAGAAGCACATGCTGCTTGAAAAATATACCCTTCATTTCAGAGAGTGAAGTTAGTTAGAAGAGACTTAACTGAAAACTAGAATTACTGAAAAGAAAATTGATTTTGTCCTATCTCAAATCAGAACACAAAAGCAGTATTTGAAATATGAAAATTTTGCTCCCAGGCAATTCTTGGGTAGCAATTTTCATCCCAGGTATTGCACAAAGAGCACCTTTATTAGGAAAAAAATTCCTCTGCTTAATGACACAAATAAGAAGCTTGACTTGCTCTTGGACACAAGTTGTCTCCAAGGTCCCGATTTTGAGAACACACAGAAAGGGCTTGTGCCACCGCAAAACGCTGAAGCATTACCTTCAGACTGGCAAAGAAAAGGAGCCCAAGGAGCAGTACGACACTACAGCCAAGCAAAGCTAACAGCTTGCTGCTACTGGTAAGGGCTTCTCCCTCCTCTCTTCACTCCCCATGAGATCTGTCCTGTTTCATTGTACCAGCTATGGTGCTCCACCACATCAACAAGCAGAATCAGCTCACAAAGGTGGCTGAAAACTATATTAGGGACAACCACTTCAACAATAACAGCAAGACGTTAGACCATCTCAAACTCATCCAGACCTCCTCTCACATCCAGGATAAATCAGCACTTCACTGAGAAACTCAATCTCAATGGCTCCGAGTACCTCCTCTCTATTTTGCTGCCTATTACTCCCCTCCACTGAAGTTGCAGCAGCTTCTCGAGGACTTGCTGTTTCATACCTTGTAGAGTACAGTACTATACAACTCACCTGGTTAACACTTTAGTGTGGGTGTTGATTACACTGAGGGCTTCCTTGAAGTTCCCATTTTGGATAAGACACACTACTTTACACTGAAGTGCCGTCACATCATCTTTGCTGATCTGCAATACTGGAAGGCAAAACACGAGGATCCAACTCACTATCAGACACACTAAGTTTCTGTAAGAGCCATATGCAAAAATCCATCACAGAGAGCAGTCACGTCATTTCAGGCCATGGCAGTCTTAGCATGGCTTGCTTTGCCTCAGATTACGAAGCAAACCCTGTCAGGACAAAAGAACTCAGTGTAAATACTGAACTTACCCCGAGTGACCACTGTGCTAACGTGCCTGGAACAGAGCAGCACACACCTGGACAAACCTTTCTTTGGCATTTCACTTCCAGGCAGAGAACAGTGCCAAAACCCAAGTGCCACGTAAAGCACATACAGGAAGAAAAGTACCGATATAGAAAAACAGGTAGTTGTAGCCAGGTAGGCTCTACACAGGTGGTCACTTTATATGCTTATACTTTCTGTCACTGGAAGACAGTGAGGGAGAACTACAGGGAAGAAATGGTCTTTAGCATTTTATTTTTTTCACATCATCTCAACTCTCAGATCTGCTGGGATAGGAGATGAGTCCCTATTCCCCACAAACAGCAAAGAGAGATGTTTTAGCCACAACGTGCCTTATAACGCGACCCCACTGCGGAAGGAAGGCCAGCTATCAAAACAACACATCCCAATGTGGTTTCTCAATCGCGAGCCAGTTACGGCTCCCAAACCAGTTAGTCCATTTGCACAACAACGCTGCCTCGATTCCCGGGGAAAAGCAGTTTCCCTTCCTCCCGCGACCAAACCTGAAGGGAAGACCCCGGCAGTAACCCCGAGGGCTCGGCCCCGCCAGGCTACAGAAGCAACTGACGGCCCCGAGGGACGAGCGGGGCCCAGGCGGCCGTCCCACCCGCTTCTGCCGGAACACGGAACCCCCCGCTCCCCGGACCCGGGGCCCCTGCACAAGGGCAAGCCCGCCCGGGAGAGATGCGAGGCCGGGGGG